>JBBPDB010000039.1:15975053-16003779 GCA_037974465.1 Brachypetersius altus
ACACACACACACACACACACACACACACACACACAAAAACACCATCTCATACATACCTCTCAAATTCTCTTGTCTTGGTGCATTCTTGAGTTCCCCCTTTACTAATCACGATTAAAAAGTCTTGAGTTAAGACGAATGGAACCCGCTCTCGCTTGTACCCAAACTTCTTTTTCTTATGGTCCAAGAAGTGGCCAAAATCTATGTGAAATAGCTACACAACACACAAAGTATTAATAGAAATGTATATCTGGGCGTATGTACAGAAGAATGTTAGCAGAAGCATACCTGTCCATCGTCCTTCACCATGATATTACTGTTGTGTCGATCCCCAATGCCCAGAATGAAGGTGGCCACACAATAGCCAGCACAGGACCGTGTAAACAGGTCAATGGCCAGATCATACCTACACAGACCACAGACCACACACACACACACACGATTACCACACAAAGCAATATGCAAAAGTAAATGGCTATGGATTAAATCTAAAACACTCACATTTCGCCCTTGTTCTTGTCCTTCAGCCACTGGTGAAGTGTGGAGCTGTTGAACTGCAGTGCTCCTTTAAGACCTCCTTTACACTGGATTTGCATGATGGTGTGGGAGCTCCTTACAACTTCAATCAGACCCACACAGTCTCCAATGGACAGGCAACCATAAGGAAGCATTCTATGAACAAACATTTGAAGTGAAAGAAAATCTTGAAATGTGGTATTACTTAACAAAGACAGTGAAATAAACAATATCATTTCCTGGAAGAAATACCTGAGGTCCAACCCCTGGTTCTGCCAAATGTTCTCCATTATTTTAATGATCTGTAGTGTCAGCATATCTTGCCTCAGGTCTAAAAAGGAATACAAATAAAAAAACGTAGTCCCAGAATGCTACATTTTTACAATAAAATTTAAATTTTTTACACATCTGCTCAAAAACAGTTTGGGTTAAAAGCTCACTGACCATCCCCATTCTTGAAAATGATTTCATTGTTCTGGAAGAGAAGCTCTGACATGATATCAGGGTTTTCCCAGTTAAGCCACAATGGTCTCTTGGCTGATGACATAATTCTGCAGTCTTCAAGCCTAGAACAGATAAAATAACCACAGGACAAATTAAATAAACATAAAATCAGCAACAGATGCGGCACATTATTCCAGTTTTCCATTTTAAGATATTTTTAACATGAAACAACCAGTGTTTAACTAGTTTACCGAAGATTCCCCAACTGGTGGGCAGGGTTGAGTGGGGAAGTGAAGCTTTGAAGGGCATCCATGTAGTCTGGCCTCCTCATCTGCTCGACTAGAAACTTCATCTGTACCTAAAGAAATAAAGGCAGTAAACAAAAGCTCTCTACCTACTTGAATAGTACCAATCGGACAGTAATACAATCAGAGAAAATCCCCTACTTTCTGAGTCTCATCCTTCTTCTCCTGCTTGAGGATGTCTGTGAGGTTGATGAGTTTCTCCATGGCCTCCACCTGCCTGCTGAGGTGCTTCAGGTACATGCCGCAGGCTCGGCAGTACGATTCCAGCAGCAGACCAAAGCGCTGGCTGACCGTTTTGTTGTGCATCTCTGACCTGCAATATCCACTGTGCGGTTAGGGCCTAAATATTACAGACCACCATAATATATACATATAATAAATGCACTCAAGCACATTTAAGATTTTGCAAGAAGATGAGAACAACAAATAACCTATCCTTAAACTCTCGTCGTATTTTCATTAGTAAAAGCAAGATAGTGCGTAGTAACTCATAAGAAGTCAATATTATCACAGCTTTGGAATGAAAATGCAGTTCACAAACATACTCTCTGCTTCTGACAGACAATACTAAAACGCTGAGCTCCACTGATATAAATCAGATCACTGATATAATTGTGCAGAACATGTTCAATACTTACAAGGAATAATGCTAGAACTGTTCAAATTTTAGTGTTTTACCTGCGCCCAATACACCTGAACCAACTAATCTGGTAGTTAACTTGTGCCCTAATGTGTTAAAGTGAGGGTGAATAGACGAGGAAAAAGGGAAAATGTACAGGATAAGCAGGACTCCATGACCAGAAATAGAACCCTCAGTTCTACTGATATATAGTCTATTCAGCTGACTACTTAGCCTGCACTGAGTCAACTAGAGATAAGATACAACAAGTTACAGGTAGTGTTTATAGATGTGAAGTACGCAGACATTTCCCAAAGGACACATGAAACAAATATTTAGGAACAGTGTAAACATGTTATTTCCTCAAAATCTAATCATCCATTTGAAAAGCTCAAAATCATGCACAGTCCTCTAAACATACACAGCCAATAAACACAAAGGCTTGTACAATCATGCTTGGTATGATATCTTACATAAAAACAAACAACTTAATTAAACATCCTGTTCAAAAAAAGGGAAAGAAGGGTGTGACTCACTTCAAGTGCCAGAAAAAGAAATGTCCAATTCTCTGATTGGTCAGGGCTCGTTTTAGCAGAAATCGTACTAATGGATTATCAAGATACTGCTCATACTTCAAAACCTTTAAAGAACACAAAAAGAATGAAAAGCTCTTCCATTAAGTGAGCAGTAAATTGTTTAATTCATCAATGTAAAGTGAATATATGTGCAAAGAAAAACATTTGGAATCAGCCTTACTTGGACCAACTGAATAAGGTACTGGGACAGTTTGTCGTCAGTCAAATACTTTTCAAGGCACCGTACTGCAAAGTCACGAATCATTGGATCCGGATAATTGCAATCAAGCAATTCCATGGCTTGTTCTGGTTTTATTGCAGGCCAGTCTTTAAGAAGGCAATACATCTGAATGAAGAGACAGAAATAAATAAGTGTAATTTTGTGGATAATGTACCCCAGAAAAAAATAATCTGTGAAAACTAATTGAAAAATATAAAAAAATATTCTTTACACAGTTTTCAAAAGCAAAAACTGACATCAAATCAAAATAACATTGTATTTGGATTAAATAACATTTGTCTGTTAGAGAGAAGAATACTTCTACAATAATGATATTCAGATGAGAAATTTAATTGTCAACAACCTGTGCAACTTCATCTCTGGAGTTCCACTTAACTGCAAGCAGAATCTTAGGAAGGATCTCTGGTATATTTACACAATATTGCCTTAAAAACACAAAATAAAATTAGACTGAATGTTTTAGACTTAAGTTATTATAGACAGGAATAATTAAATGTTACAATGACAACAGCAATGCTAGGGAAGGGTAACTGAGGTACAGGCTTGAGTACCTGTGTCTCCACAGGAAGTCCTTCTCTTGCTCAGTGATCTCAGAAAGTGGGTCTCTGTTCGCCAGTTGACGCAGCTGCTCAATGTCAGCTTCTGTTATGATGTGGTCTCGAGCCAATCTGCTACTCTGTGGACAAAAATCCCAAGACAGCGTCAATGCAACTGCAAAGAATGACTTTTCTTAACACACTTTAGATGAAAGGACACAAGCTACGTGTCTCATTGTATACAATATAGATAACGCAAATATGAACAAGCCATAAAGCCCCTTCAGGTGTTTAAAGCTATAAATAGCAGCAGGAAGTGTGCTGCTATAATTAATTAAGCAGGACGCATGTTTGGGAGCTCACCTGTCCAGACTGGCAGTAATTGTATCCCATCTCTCTGGATATGATCCAATTAGCATGCTCCTCTATTGTTGCCATGTCAGGGAACTTCACAGGACTGCTGAAGTAGTCAAACTCCAGCTCAAGACATGGGGTTTCCTAATCAACACAGACAGTAAGAGCAAGGAACATGATGAAGTGAAAAGTAATTAAAAAAAAGGTAAGGAACAGCCCAAATAGCAAACAGCTGCGTACCAGCAAACACTGTGTCAAATATAACCCTGCAAAGCTGATACCTTATTAGGGTTGGAGCCTGTGACGCCGATGGGGTTAAGCAGATCTTCTAGACCATGTGGGACTGGCCACAGGTTTAGTGCCATCTTCCCAGAGACCAGTGTGTGTGTGTAGTCAAACAGGTTCACATTTCCCCAAGCCAGTGGGCAGTGCTCCTGAGAGAGATGCCACCCATTCATTATTTCACTTGTTATAAAGTGGTAATTAGGAGCAGCACTAAACCACTACACAAAAAAAACTTTCATTAACTGATGCAGCTATACATGTTGTATTTTTAAGTAAGATTGGTGCCAAGACACTGAGCACAGCATGAATAGTTAATTCTGTGGATGTCTTCATGAACTTCGTCTCTACCGCTTATGTAGTCTTACCAGAGGCTCAATTACGCATGAGCTGGTCACACCACCACTAGACACTAGAGTAAACTAACACAGACAAAAGGACAACGGTCTCAGTCATGCTACTCAGAATTAAAACAGTATCAGCTTAAACTGAGGTGGTACCTCTTTTGCTCCCTTCCTCCCCTTCACGGAGCATATGGACAGACACAGACGGGCAGCCCGGGGAATGTCAGGAATGTACATGTCATACGTAAGCCACTCGTTCCATCTAAAAGCAGTGGAGAGAAACAAAATGAAACATGTTCAAGCACTAGAATGTGTTGTGCAGTCTGTCCCAGGTGTTTTGGCAGTAGACCAGGTTGTGCACTACCTTGGATTTGAACATGGTACACGTTGTGTGTTTACATTGTCACACATCTGCTCTCCTCCATGATAGATCCCTGTCCGGACATAAATCTACAACACAGAGAAAACAGCTGTGAGCTACCACAATCTAAAAACCATATAAGAGGAACATGATTTAATATGATGTGAATACCTAGCCTTAATTATCTCCTACTAAAAAAACAGAAACACAGAGACACACTGACAGACTTTCTACTCTGCCAAACAGAGTTTAGATCCTGTATAATCTAACTTCTGAAATCTTGTCTAGACCATCTAACCATGAAGCATATGACACAAAGCAGTTACTGCACCAAGCAAACACTGAAGGATCAGAGGCCCACATAATTAAGCACCTTATCAATATCTCGGATGTTCACATTGACGTATGTAGCACATAGGATGCGTATCCTCAGGGTGCTGTTGATGGTCCAGAGAGATTTGCTGGAGGCTTCCCCGTTCATGTATGGTGTGGCTGTGGAGATGCGGCGCGAATAGGAGGGCATGGTGAAGTTATCCATGGGCAACTGAGAGTATAGGCTATCCTTAGACATCAGCATAAGGTTTGGCATTCTGCCCAGCATAATGCAACTCCTCACATACTGTGTGCAAGAGAGAAATTTGTTTTTATCACAGTCGTGCCTAGTGAAGAACAAAATTTTCCAAAATCCACCATGCTATTTATAGCTAGCTAAGCACTACTTTCAGCTGTGCTGTTTGGTATTGAGAAAGACAACTGAAGGACTTTAAATGGAGTGTGTACACAGACTACTTTGGTGTGGTGTGAAAGGCAAAGGAATAGAATGAAAAAAGACAGGCAGAAGATATCTCAAAGTGGTCCTCTTAAATTAAGCAATAGTCAGCAAATGTTACAAGCGTCAATTTGGGACAACTGCAATACGCAGTGGACTCATCATATCAGGCAGGCTGGGGGCAGATATGTGTTCGGAGTTACAGCAGCCATTATATTGTGTACCTTATATTGACTGATTGGGTACTTTTCCAGTAGGTACTCATCACAGCCGCACACTTTGAGGATGTATTTGCCCTGGTACTCCTGCACGCACATCTTCAGCTGCTCAGCTGACAGCAGCATGCTTCGTGTCTTTTTTCTGATGGCTTCTGCTATCACTTGCTCGGGGACGCAGTCATGGTTTATTTTCAGGGTGTACTTCTGCTTGTCGTTGTTGGGTGACACAATCACCCAGATGACCACAATGATCTGACCTGGATTTGAATTTAAAACAAAAAAAAAAACAACGAAAAAAAAGATTACTGAAATTCAAAAGAGGGAATGGATTAGTTTTTTTGATGCTCATTCAAATGCAACTAAGAGAAAGAACAGAACTATGTTTTTATCTAAATCATTCAGAACATCGTTAATATGGTCATTTAATCACTGTCTTGTAATAAAGTGCTGAAAGAACTAAATGCATGAAGTCTGTTGCGGATGAATTCATGTGCTTCACTGCCAGAGGCACTCACTCTCTCCAGAAAAACAAAAGTGTCATATGCTTTATGAGTACTAAGAAACAAACTGAAAACAGTATGAATGAAGCACAAAAAAATTGTTATATTAAAGGCATAACTACAGGCAACAGTAGTCCTCATTTCCCATTAAACCCACAGCCACTGATAACAGCCGTTCCCTTTACCTTTGTCTAATTTGCCAAAGATGTGCTTGGGAAGCTCGGGTGATGATTCCACATTTGGAGGGTAGACATATAACGCTCGACTATGGGGTCCATTGGCATCTCTGAGCTCTACTGCATCTTTGCAAACATTAAGTATATTTCTCCTGAAGTCCTGCACTTCAGGATCTTTCACTAAATCAAACTCACATACTGGCATGCCAATTGCAAAACCTGAAACAAAACAAATGTGAACAAACATTAGTTTGACAAATCCTTTCAGAAAATGCACAGATAGATATAATTAACCAGACACGCAAACAAGTTGCACAGATCAGTGGTTAGTGTTTTCTCTGCTCTTCTACAATTACTCCAACCAAGCCAATGCTAAATAACTAGTTAATAGTGCATGGAAGCATGGAATGCATGAAAAACAAAACCAATCAAATTACAATTTTAAAAATGCACCAAAAAACACCAACTGCTCTTTGATTCAAAATTAAATACACTTACAATGGAAACTCCAATTATTACTGATCTGCACTGTATATTTACAACAAAAGCACAATAAATTTTAAATGCAAAAGCAGAGGATCTTAAATAATCTTTTCCTACCAAAATTATCAGGTTCAATGGTATAAGGAATACACATCACCAGTTTCAACATTCATTTTACACTCTTGCATTATATAGGCTCAATTTGAATTTGGGCACTCAGAAATAGGCCCCTGAGGGGGGCTCTTTGCGGAGCTCATACCTATTTCTCGGTTAAGGATTTTCTCCTCTCTATTACCCACGGGTTCAATTACTTTTAAGAAAGGCTGGAAAAGCCTGAGATCACAGAGTCTCCTTGTCTCATCATAAAACTCTTCCCGCTCAGCCTCCTGTGTTACACTGACGAAGATGTAAGAGGTCTCTTCCTGTAACAGGTGGTGGAGCGGGTACTTTCTGGCTTCCTTAAACAGTTCATGCTTGATGGTGTTGAGGGTGGCCTCACGGAGGCACTCCAGCGTCAGGATCATGCCGTTGGGCAGCAGACAATCCACCAGAATCCTGGGGGGCATCAAGTGAATGCCCCATAGTTCTCCAGAAGAGGGTCTTGGAGGCATGATCTCTAGTCCTCACAATCTTGCAGTACAGGGAAAATAAACCAACCAACCAACTGAAAAAGAAAATGATGATAAACATCATACAAACTGTTTCACACAAATGAACAATTTTCTCACTGTTTGCAATTATTACAGTAGCAGCCTAAACTGGCTGAACACTTTTTTTGTTGACTTTGCTATACAACACTCTCAATAAATGTTTGCCCTAACTCTATTTGCCCTAACATAATGCACATTCAGTGTTTTGCACTCACTAAGGAAAATAATTCTGCACAGGTCTTTATGTTATAGTTTTTCGCCTTTTATTCTAGTCAATGTTCAGTGTTTGCATGCAATTTTCAAACAATGAAAACACATCCTAAAATCAAGGCAGCAAATGTTTACCCATTAATTGTTCAGTTTTTGTTGTCATTTTGCACAATAAAAATAGTTTATGTTGTTAAACATGGCTATCTGCAGCAAAATTAGCCACTGTTTAATCTACAAAAACAGACTTTACTGACAAATGTCAGTAATGTAATTTTTTGCCCATGCTGCCAACTACTATTGAAACGTCTATTAGAAGTTGAAAGTCATTTGAACACACAGTTTAGTGTGTTAGTTTCCAGAGTGAATATTTTCTAACAAAAAACACCACCTGATTTTCCAACTAGGAAAAAGTCCTACGTTGCAAGGCAATGCTAAAAAACAGGTGCTTAAAAAGGAAAGCAATCAGAAGGAAACTAAAACGGAGGAGGTGACTGTGTTCTAGCTAAGTAAACCCACAGAAAACGTAACAAAAACACATCACATCCATGCAAAGTTTACTGGAACAGTCCATACCTACAGCCCCAAACGCATTGGAACACCAACCAACTGTTTTGAAGTCAACTTCCAAAAACTTCCATTGAAAACAGTAACACACTAAACTGTGATACTGACCTCCCCACTCACTGACTCCATTATTATGGTATAGGAGAAAATAACAATACATAGAAGATATAGTAGATGTCCACTGAGACACCAAATGTATAACACCCTGGTCATAGCAAACGTAGAGACCTCACTGACTGCAGTCTCAATAACAAAACAAGATGTGTCATCCAGCAGCTTACGGGAATAAAGGTATGATCCCGTATCTGAGTCACGCTGCAATGAAAAGAATTTATCACTCAGTGAGAGGCGAGTTATTTCCCCTTTACATGGAGCCAAAAATATTTGGCACTTCTCACACAAGTGGATGACTCGTTTTTTTTCCCTCCCTATGGACAAGTGCATCTCCAAAAGTTAAGACACTGAAGACAAGTCGCACCACGTAGTCACTCCACTTCAAGGAATCCTTTGAAATATGTAGATCCCTCTACCTTAAGAACAATCACAAATCAAACAGCTCTCTAATCTTAACTTATATGAATAAGAATTAGAGTGCATTCAAGTTGTGAAACAAAAACACAGACAGATCCAGTCCTTCAAACTGGTAGTAGAGGTTTAAATGTATATCAAACTGGCAATAGAAATACTCACCTTAATACACCTTTATGGTGACCTGAAAAGCTCCAGCTTCATACTGGAAACTTTCAGCTGAGTTTTCAGGAGTAAACCATCAGTTCTCCAAGTAATACGCCTTTACACTGCTTGTGTAGTGTTCTGTAAAGATCGAGGGGGAATATATCTGGTTTGATGAAAAACAACTCATATAATCAAAACAACACTCAAAACCATGAAAAACAGCTATATTTACAGATTAAAAATGGAGATCTTACTCCCTCTGACTAAAATGTCAAATTACTTCCTTAGAGAGATTATTATCTAAGAAAAATATCTCAGTCATAAACACCCATATTGATCAGAAAACCCTAAGCAAATGGTAGAAGAGCAGACACCTAAATAGAGACAAAACAGCACAGACACCCAAGAAATGCCAACACAGCACAGATACCAAAAAAAAGACAATACAGTACCACCCCCCCACCCAAAAAAAGAGACAAACAGCACGACAGTGTGTTAATCACACCCAGTAAACAGGCAGATCCCTTTCGAAACGGACGGTTGTTCAAGTGTATGTAGTTTATATTCTATATAATTCAATCAAATCTAGTCAAACCTCTCTGATGCAAATGATGTTACCTAACTGCCACGACCAAGTGTCCTGTGTGTGAGCCGGGAGTTTAGAAGGAAACCCCTGAGCTCGGCTGCTCCCTCTCTGTGGTTAATCCGTTTATTTTAGCCCACTCTCCCTCTGGAGCTCCACTGCTAACAGGCTAATACAGTCTCCCCAGCCACATCAAATCGCCTCAAATTCAATAAAACTCACGTTTTCTGGTGCTGCAATCTGGTCACAACTAAAAACATGCTCTCTGGGCTTAACATACACCCCTCCTTTATTTTATAATCGCACTAGACATAAATAACAATCCACCTAAACCAGCCCGGATGCCTGAAGCTCTGGTGGAAGTGAAGCTAGCTAATTAGAATGGGAGTGTCCGAAATCTCCAGCTAAAATAAGCCGAGGCGAGCCTCTCAAACTCAAGAGTGTAAATTACAGCCAGGCAGCTAGGATAAAGCTGATAGATTGCAGTATTTGGGTTTAAAATTGGTGCCATGTTTTATTTCTGTCGAAAAAAGTGAAGAACGTTAGCATAGCTCAGCCGCCTTGCTAGCAGATGGCTAGGCTATGCTAGCGTTCTCTGATGTGGAGAAGTTTGTAAACAAAATTTCGAGACCGGTCAACACTGAGCTTTTAGAGAATGTCATATTTGTTGTGCAGCCAGGAAGCTGTGTCGTAGTGGTCTATCCCCTCAGGTGGTAAGAGGGGTCAGTTGAAAAGCTGTCGGTGTCGGTTGAAACCTACGCACCGTATGGGGGAGAAATTTGGGAGTAGTCCGAGGCTGGGTCGCTCCTCTCCAGGCGGCTCCAAGGCCTAGCCGCCCCGTCCCGACACTCCGGCTCTCTCCATGGCAACGGACGGCTCGGCTCGGCTCGGAGGCAGAAATGTCTCATTACCGAGAGAGGAGAGAATACACTATTTCCACTACAGGCTCACCAGACGCTGACAAGCAAGAAAACGCCACAGTCATGTTAAACATGTGAACTGAGCTCTGAGAGGAGCCGGTCTAAACCTCAGAGGACAGTCTCCTCTTCTCCAAACAATCCTGCTCCCGCGAGAACTGCTGAGACCTGCTCCGTCTCCAGCAGCACCTCTCTCAGAACCCCCCGCAGAACACAATCAAGATGAGTAGCTGATCACACAATCTGTATAACAGACATTTAAAAACCACGAAAAAACCCAACCCAACCCAATAAACCACGGAATGTAGTCTACACTATGTGGACATAGGTATTGGGACACCTGACCATTCCACCAGCAAAGACACTGACCCTGCATTCAAATACACATACTTCAGTCTAGCCTTTGGAGCTTTTAAGATTAAGCGATTCTTTGGAAGTAAGAGGGCTTGGCCACACCCTGAAGAAAACAGGTTTGTCCCAAATCGTTTGGCCATACACAGAAGGAAGTGAAATCAATGACCGACCATGTCTACACCATGTGGACAGATGTATTGGGGCACCTGACCAGTCCACCAACAGCCCTATCAGCTATTAAGATCAAGCACCTTCACTGGAGGAAAGGGGGTCTAGTCATGAAAAAAACCTACCCTGCACAGCCAGTGATAAAGTGGGCTCACATAGTGTGTATTAATCTGTGTGTCTGGAAATAAGCATGGCTGCATGTTTGTGTTTAGGAACCATTAAAACCATCGAATTCCTGTCATTGCAGAGGAGTCATTTTATTGTAGCATAATTGTTTTAAATTAAATGATAAAAGTTTTATCATATGAAACTCTGTAAAATGTACTGGGACAAACCTGTTTTTCAGGGTTTGGACTACACCCCTTCCTTCCAGTGAATAGCAATTTTAATGCTTCAGCAAACCAAGCCATTTTGGACAACGCCATGCTTCCAGTTTGAAGAAGAACCTTTTCTTTTCCAGCATGACTGTGTCCCAGTGCACAAATCGAGCTCCATAAAGACATGGCTGGAGGAGTTCAGTGAGTTCAACCCCATCCAGCACCTTTGGGATGAACTGGAACGGAGATTGTGATCCAGACCTTCTCGTCCAACATCAGTCTCTGACCTCATAAATGCTACAGAATGAATGAGCACAAAATCCAACAGAAACTCAAAAATATTGTGGAGAGTGGAAGCTGTTATAGCTGCATAGGGGGACCAACTCCAGATTAAAGTATATGATTTAAATGCAATGTCATTAAATTTCCTGCTGGTGCAATGGTCAGGTGCTACAATAGCCTTTTTCTATGTCATGTATTATGGAGCAGAGTCTGTAAAAGAGGCAACTATTAAAAGAACACAAAGCAACACAATACAACACAGCATGTTGTGAAATAAACCACTGACAATGTAGGCTTACACAGTGTGTATTAATCTATGTGTGTGTGGAAGAAAGTGTGTGGAACCATTAAAGCCACTAAATTCCTGTCTTTTCCAGTCATTTCTGAAATGTCAATTTGTTTGATTGTTAAAAATGATAATTGTCAGAATCAGAATCCGGATGTTTAATTGATCCTGGAGAAAACTGATTTGGACTTACAGACACACAGAGACAGAGAGGCAAGAACAATATAAAATATATAAGTCTAAATACATTTTAAAAATCCTTAGAAAAAACTGAAAATACTCTATGATATATACACAAATGCTGGGTATAAACATGAGCCAAATACAACTTGTTACAAATACAGCGTTCCCTTATTTACTAATTTATAATTATTATGATGTATTACTATTTAATATAATAACAACACTAATAACAATAACAATAATAACATCCTTATTATTAGTGTTGTTGTTGCTATTATTACTATCATATTATTATAGTTGTATTATTACTATCATTATTGTTATCGTTATCATTATCATTATTATTATTTCTGTTATTATTGGGCTTATTTAGGTCCTAATTGTTGTTATTGTGTGTCTGTGCAGTCTTATTACACTGAAGTGCAAAATTGTCAATCACATTTCTGAGTTCTCGCTTAGATGTGGACCGTACCAATTCGAAAGAGGGTGGTCTCGATTCTGAATGTTGCATTTTCTCGAGGCTTACTGTTGTTATTTGGGTGACAGTTTGAGTATTATTTTCAGAGAATGTACATCAATTAAACAGATGGAAAATACCAGAACACCGGGTGCGTTTTTCGTTTTTATTCGCGATCCTGCTGTGAGGTGACACCCCTTTTCTGGAGGCGTCAGGCGAGGTACTCGTCTAGGTGGAAGAAGTTGTGCGGCTCCGAAGGATGCGGGAAGATGGCGATGAATGTCCAGAACAGAGATGCAGTTTATCCAAGTGCCGATTACTGCAGCACGTACAGCCTTCAGCCTGTCACATACGGCAACGGCAGTCCTTATTTCCCTCCGGTTCCAGGTAAGACAGTCTGTGATCTGTATATTTATATATTTTATCGTTGCATTGTGTGGCGAGGCAGAGGCTCTGCATCCTTACTGCTGCAGCAGCAGGTGAAACAAACAACATTAACTGTCTCAAATGTTCTTCTTCTAACATTTTTGTTCGTTTTCGTGAGACTTCCCAGGGTTCGTCAGCCTGCTCGAACAGAAATAAACAGCTTTACTTTGGTCTGTCAGTGGCTGGACTGATCCATGTTACCATGTTTATTAACACACGGAGATGGTTTACGATTCATAATCACTGATTTATCTCCTCTCACCTTCTCTCCTAATGAGCACCAACTTTCCTCTGAGCAGATTTTGCTCTGCAGCTGTTCAGATCAGCTAATATTCGTCGTGTTCAGGGGGTCAATGACTGCTCAAAACGCGCCTTTATTCCCTTACATTCTCTTTTATAAAATATCTCAAATGTAGAAGTAATGATCACCACACTGATATCCTGCAAAAAAGCCCAAGGCCCACTCTTTGCATGAGCATCCACAGCTGGGAGGGAATTGCTGTATTGAACTAAAGCAGGAGTGAGTCATCTCTCATCAAACACTCTAAACAGCAGACCGTGATCAGGTTAATGGCTCCATCAGTGTATTTTGTTAGAGAAGGCTTTTGGTGGGCTCACACCAAGTTTTATTGAGCGTACTCCTATAGAGACCATTACTATAGGATCAAATGTGGGGTTGCCTGTGCTTTTGCATTGTGATCAGACTGCAGATGAAGCATGGCTTGTTTTATTGTTTGTCTAAAACCTTATTTCTTACAGCAATTTGCAGCAGAATATGGCACATCTGAATGTGAGTCCTTGATCAGAAACAGGAGAAATATCTCACCAGTGTTCTGCACCAGCAGGTGCTGTAAGACAAGCTCCTGCACCAAACAGTTTCTACCTTTACCTTCTCGTGTGCTCAGCACAGCTTGCATTATAGATGCCGAAGGGTAGCATCTTTCACTTAAAGATTTTGCCGTCTTCCAACTACTCTGAAAAAAAAGGTGATGCTTCCACTGCAGTTGTTGCCCGTCTGTAGGTTAAAACCGTGGATGAAATCTGGGTGGAAGAAAAACAGGCTTGTCCCTCTGACCTTGATCTGATCTGCTACTATGTTGGCCCTGTTTGGGCCTATTTCTGGACTTGTGTTCTCTGATGACCAAGACATATCAGGTTTGTCTTCTGGCATCAGAAAGATCGAGGGGGCGGAATAAGAACTGGTGAGGAATAGTTTTGCATGCGGATAAATAGCTCAAATCTGTACTGAACCGATGTTTTTCCGATCACTTGTCAATTTGGAATCGTGTGGAGATCTTGGTACATATTTCTCCTTCCTTAAATTTCAAGGCTTTAATTCAAAACACTCCTGGCATTGACCCGTCCTCCGTTTGTTCAAGCGGATGCAAAACAGTAGTCTCTTGCACTCTGATGCTATTTCAGTCCAACAAATCATTGTCATCACAACTGATACAGTGGAAAAACGTTGGGACAGCAGTTCAGCAGCTGACGTCCAATCCCGCCGCTCAGCCGCAGAGCCGCCGAAGCAATGTGCTCACAGATTAGGGCCAAAAATGTCCACAGTCAAGTAGGCAGGAATCAGCCGTAATCACATCTATAGTGGGGGATGCAGAAAGGAACACTTTTGCTAGAAGGAGTCTCTGTGTCTTAACAACGGGGGCTGAGGACAGCCGTACATTGCTCACTAAACTGTCAGCCTCATGCAGTTCAGCCCGTGCTATTCTGAGGGAGGCTAATTTGCTGCACTTGATTGCATATGTCTTTTCGACAGGGAGCTGCATTATTGTTTCTTTTCTTTGCCATGTTCTTTTCTCCTCTGAATCTTATGTGCTGTATGTGGCTTGGCTTTCAGGTCCAGAGGCTGTTCTGAAGCCGCCTCTGAATCTAATGTGTCAGCAGTCTCAGGCCTTTCAGCCAGTATCCCCCAGCCAATCCCTGGGGCCACCCCCGGTGATGATGCCCCCAGACCCCCTTGCTTTTTCCCTCTGCAGCCCCTTGCCTGTCAAGCCGCTTCCCCATCTGCAGCTTGTTCCTAGCTCCCCCATTACAGTGCCCCCAGTCTCCAATCAACTCCCTGAGGAGGATTCCCAGAAAGTGGGCCCTGAGCAGGACACTACGCTGGAGGAGCTGTGTAAGCCTTTGTACTGCAAACTGTGCAACGTCACACTCAACTCAGCCCAGCAAGCACAGGCCCACTATCAGGTGAACAAACTTTACTGAAAAATGCACAGCAATACACTTTCTGTTCTATTCTGTTCAGTTCTATTCTATTCTAATTGAATTCTAAAATTGTGTCTCCCCAGTTTAATATGGAACTTATTTAGATTCTGACTCAGAATCATATTTGTAGAATATTACAAATTACTCGACCTTGAAATGGTTGTTAAGTTTTGCCTGATCCCTCTTCATTTATGAAATTACTCGATACAAGAATGCTAATAGTGTTACTCATGATATCCTGGGTACAGTCCTTGTAGCGAAAATATGACGCATGCATTAATTTCGTTCCAGGGCAAAAACCACAGCAAGAAGCTGCGAAATTTTTATGCTGGTAGTCAGCAGCCACCCCCTATCAGAATACCAGAGGAAGTAGAGCCAGTTTCACAGCAGTCCCTCTCCTCTCCACCCACAGAGACTGCTGCCACTGCAGTGGCCAAGCAGGTAAAACTCTACATGTTTTTTTCATTTCCACTTCACCAGCTTTTGTGCACAGTAGAGGCAAGATGGCCTGCCTTGCACCTCACGCACCTTCCTTTTTCACAATCACCTGACAAAAAGCCACAGCTTTAAGTGTAGTTTGATCGTGTGGTGTCACTCTGTAAGTCTTCATTCAGCAAAGCCGGTGTGATTGTAATCAGAGACAGCTTCTGAGCCAAGGAGTCTTTCATTGCCTCTACTTCTCTCCTGCCTGCAGACGGCCTTTAAGGGCCCCAGCCGGGTCATCCTGGCCACAGAGAATGACTACTGCAAGTTGTGCGATGCATCCTTTAGCTCCCCCGCTGTGGCGCACGCCCATTACCAGGGCAAGAACCACGCCAAGAGGCTCCGACTCGCCGAAGCCCAGCAAAGCTCCAGCTCCTCGTGAGTTTCGCAGTGCCACCGGAAATCTAGTTTTTCAATTTGTTTTCAGTACAAATGAGCGTGTTTTTGCAGCCTTTTCCCCCAGTTGTCTAATATAAAACACAGATGTAATCTAAAACTAGAGGTGGGCATAGATTAATTTTTTTAACCCCTATCTAACACAATGATATTAATATATTATTAATAACAATACAGTTGAGACCATGTTTGTGACTGTACTATTTTGGAAATAATGCCCATGACTCATCATTACACAAGACATGACATTTCACCTTTGCTGCAAATATAATGTAAATATCTGTTTCATTTAAATAAGCAAGACCTTCTCTTCCTGCCAAAAGAAACACTTTGATGAAAGCTGAGCAACCCATTTTTTCTTATTTAACTGAGAAGTATCAAGAATTTTTTTAGATATCCCAAAACCTTAGATGGGATAACACACAGAAGCCGTTGTGAAAATGATCCCGTCATAGTGTGGTTTGCTTTTGTTATGGTTAAGGTCTGGACCTGAGCAAACTGGGCAGGCATAAAGGTCATTTTGAACAGAAGATCCTCATCTGTTAAGTGTAGTGAAGTGTATGCCTAGCCTGCAGTTTTGCATGTAGGAAAGATTTGTTCCGTTTGGTTTTCGCTTCCGTGTGTCTTTCAATGATAGCCAGGGAGCTTGTTTAAACACTCATGTGGCTGCAAGTGATAACAAGAGTGGGAAGATAGGACACTGCATCCTGCTAAACACTTGATCGTATCAAACTCAGCCTAGCCCAGCCCAGTCTCAGCACACCCATTGTGGGAGGAGAATTATGAAAGACATAATTAAAGAGCTGTACTTTAAACAGCACAAAGCATCGTCTTACATTTCCAGCACCATAGTGTTACCATGATCAAAGCAATTTCCTCAAAACTCATAATTTATAATTCATAAGCAAGTTCATTTTATAACCACTATGACACTGTGTGTTATTCTGTGTCAAAGATGAGCCAAAAGATCCTCACAGAGCTGTTTTTACAGAGATACAGCAGACCTGGCACAGAGACGTTCCAGAAAAGAAGGGAATGAGTACAGACTCAACAAGAATCGCAGGACACACATGAACACCGCCATGCCAGGTACACGTGGGAACTAAAGAGAGCCACAGCTAATGTGGACAATCATGTTTTGAATTATGTTAATTGTGTGATTTGTTGATTGCCTACTATTTACAACATATATGTGTTAATTAACATTATATATATATATATATATGTGTATGTATGTATATGAATTTGATTTGTTTTTAATATGTGTATATACATTATATAATATACACACATATACACATTAATTACCAGAGTATGTGTGTTTAAAGTATGGCTGAAACCATACATTTTTGAACAGATACACCTGAGCCCTCTTTTGAATTTTAATGCAAAATAAGTCATTTGAAAGTGCCCGTTCTGTCATACGTGAACACACCACAGTACACAGTGGGAACAGAAAGAAATCCTTCCTCTGTATTTAATCCATTCACCATCCATTCAAGTGAAGCAGCAGGCATTCAGGAACACAGCGCCCAGGGAGCAGTGTGTGTGGGGACGGTACCCTGCTCAGGATACCTCAGAGGTACCTAGTGGTCTTGGGAACTGAACCCACGACTTACTGATCGCAGGGCGAACGCCCTAACCTCTAGGCCACCTGCTGCACCCAAATTTTTGCCATTGACAGTGTTTTCTGCAGAAGAGGGATATAAGAGACAAAGACTTGGGGACAGTTCTACAGTTAATGTTTTCAAAACATTCCATTTTTTAAATATTGAGTTGAAATCATGCCATTCGTTTAACACATTTTTGCCATTTCAAGTGTCACTAACACTTCATTTAGATATCCCAGTCTACACCCTTGTAGACTCTTACCGTGTCATATACTTGCAATCAACTTAATATCTTTTAACATCACCATAACAGCATTTCATGCTATTGGCAAATGTCAGACAACTGTAAAATGTCTAAAACCCAAATTTTTTGGTTCTAGTGCTTAACCATAACCCTGACAATTGAGTGAGTTTCACCAGATAGCCTGTTATTAAGTGAGCCCCTGTAGACAGTCGTGGATATCGTGGATTATCCAGGAGTAGTGGGATCTAATGCTGAATTCCTACAATGCAGTCGCTCTCTTTAGATGGTGGTGCGGTCGTGATGGTCACATGCCTTCACTCCTGTGTGGAGAGTGGCCTGCAGAGCTTAGTTTCTGGACAGTGGTCAGAGCAGTGGCGCTAAATGCTAAATTCCTGATCCATGCTTTGGCAGCAGGGCCTTGTTTCAGAGGCTGGCAGCAGCGTTCAGCGATAGTGGACCAGCCTGCACAAATCCAGCGTACAGCAGTAGTCTCGCTAAATGCAGGCACAGCGCCAGGCCTTTGGTGTTTGCAAACCGATACTCCACCCCACGTCAACTCGGCCCTTTGGACGTCACATGCATGGTGGCAGGTCTCAATCACACATGCCCTCACTGACCCTCCCTCATAGCCCCTGTCTCTCCCCTACCCACATACACACACACTCTGCACATTGCATCTTCAGATGAATCATAGAACACAACGCAGAGCGCTACCACAGCTCTGGGTTTAATCATATTGTGAAAAAAATAAGCACGCTGGAAATAGCAAGGCTAAATTCCATCCAAAAATGAATGAGATTTAGACATTTCTTGCAACTGACTGTAATTCTTGCCTGCAGCAGTATTAATACTTATCTAGTTAGGCTTGAAGAATGCACGAGTGCTCATTATACTGGCTCTTTAAGATGCCACATTCAGATTCAGATAGACAGTGCTGTGGTCGTGGAAGGCCTGTCTTCCCCTAAGGCTACTGGCATCTGTTCTCATTAGCTTATGATGAGGGCAGCAGTGAAGAGCTGCAAGCAGCTGCGTGCGAATGTTCATTTCTGCATGTGCGGTGTATATATTCCTATGCATTGAGTTCACTTAATTAGAAATGAAATAAATGATGTAAGTGCAGCTAAAAAATAAACAAACAGGAAATTGGGTTGATGTACATTTTACTCTTGACCACATCTGCATCAAATCTTTGCATCATAAATGTGAATGCACATACAAATGGGATGTCACATGGTTTTCTTCTGAATATAAGCCCTTGTTATTTATGCGTGTTGTTTATGACATATTTCGACCACATATGCATCATTGATGTGCACATGCTACTGCCTGCAGGCAGAAAGCCGCTGCACATACCGTGAACTCACGACTTTGTTCATGTTCATTTCAGGGCCTTATTACAATCCCCGGCCGAGACAGCGCATCCCTCGGGACCTGGCCATGTGTGTGACACCCAGCGGCCAGTTCTATTGCTCCATGTGCAACTCGGGGGCCAGCGAAGAGGCCGACTTCCGTCTGCACCTGGAGAGCAAGCAGCACAAGAGCAAAGTGTCCGAACAGCGCTACCGCAGTGAGATGGAGAATCTGGGCTACACCTAAGGAGGTCACTGGCCAAAGAAGGCAATACTGAACAGGGAACCATCCATGTAATTCTCCAAGTGCCCAGTACTAGCTTTATTTTGGAAGAAGAAGTCAAAATTGTGTGTTTACACTGAACCAGCCTAATAGACTTTGCACAGAAGTTTTGTTTTTGGCTGTGTGATAAAGGTTGAATGGAAAGGCTACCTCTTGCAGAATTACAGGTGACTTTAAGGTCAGCTTGTGCAGCTTCCTTGGAACAAACCTGGATGAATGCTACAAAAAGAACTGGTCTAACAGAGACCCTAACAATGGGATGAAGCACTGAGTGAAAGTAGCTTCGCAGAGGTCCCCATTCTTGCAGCTCTAGAATCAGTTTGCCTTTAAGCCTGTTCATAATGACTTGTTTCAAACATTAAGAGAGCACTCCAATCCAAGCAGGCCAACACAGATCCTGGTTTAGGTCTATCTTTCAGTAATGCAGCTTGGAAAATATTCCTTCATTTTAGTTGAACATCTTTTTGTTGGTTCTGTGGTTTAGCTTGGTTTTGTTCATTTGTGAGCTTTTTTCAACCTAATATTAGGCTATTGGTGAGGCTGTAACCTAATATTGGCTATTTTATGACAGTGCAATCAACGCCTCAAAAAGAGGAACGCTGGGTATATACAAAAATCAGAGGCAAACGTCTGACTCGCGGCTAGCCGTGGGTTCACTGTGTCATTTCAGGAACAGGAGCTGAGGACCCAGAGCACTGTTGGAGGAGATGAGCATTAGCACAGGGACTGGGCCTCAGGTGAACAGGGGAAAAACACTGCAGGCTTCTACAGGACCCGCTGAATGTACTGTGACTGCGATGACAATAACTTTTCTCACTGGTTTTGCACAAGTGTGTTAGTGTTGAATTGTGGATGCAGTCGTATTCACACCTGGTCCGTTTGCCTCATTGAGTTCTGGTGTTCACCCTAGAAATGATGAGAAACGCTTTGTCCTTTTACTCACAGTCCAGAGACTGTGGTTTGTAATGTTCCCATGTGGCTTTTCCTGTGGAAAGTGCTCCCTTCCTCAAAATGCAGCAAAGCTCAGGGGAACCCAAAGCAGAGATATTTTTAAAAAGGTGAATTTGGGTCAAGTCCCTCTGCGCACCCCTACCTCAAACAAGAAAACTTCTTCTTCTAAACAATCAATAGTAGTTTTCAAGTTCTGATAGCTTAGATTAGCAAGCCCACCAAGAAAATTTAATGTAATGTAAAATATATTGACGAAGATTAAATATATATGGACATATTTATATAGTGCGGAGAAGGGACTAAGAAGTTCTGTAAGGCTCTGCAAGTTTTGTAAAGCCATGTACGTGTCCACGGTCGGTGCGTGTTTTGTTTGTCAAGGTTTTTATTTCATTATCACTGTATTTTGTAGCTAATTAAATGTAATTGAAGTTTACATTCATAGAGTAATATAAACAATTATATCAAAGGGCATTTGCAATATGGCAGGCTATAAGAATTACTCCCTTCATACTCTAGCCATTCCAGTTGTAGTCTGCTTCTGGATTTAGTCACTTTTCACTTTTAAAGCCATCAATAAACTTGCATTCTGTATTGTAGAACATCCTCTTTGTTTGACGTAGCAGTAAATATGTATAATATTTAGAAACAATGTGAGCATGATAATATTACTACTCTTAAGTATTTTGTATCACAGGCAAAGAGGACAATGCAAGAGGGGAAAAATGAGCCATTGATTAGATCCGTCCCTTGAGAGTATTGCACTTGTTTATGCGAAGACGAAAGTCGTGATCAGCACTTTTTTGTTATTTCAGTGAGATGTTTATATGTGACTCTAATCAAATGTTTACAGTGGGAATTTAACTGGAGCATTCTTACCATGTATCACTTTACATGGTACGCTCCATATATTTTGAGGAGAGGAGTGGCTTGTTGCTCGCTTGTCAGTATCCTTTGACCAGAAGTCCTTTATTATGATGATCTGATATGGAGGCCTGTTTGCTGTAATGTTGTGGTATGGGTCCAACCTGTACTGTGCCTCTGGATCTAAGCACATTTCTGTTGGAAACAGTGTGTTTAACCTTGCAGGTAGGATGTGTTCTAACCCCTTCCCTTGTTTACAGCCATATTATATACTTCTATAAAATATGGTAAATAAAAGTAGAGGAATTATCCTCTTTTTATTCCCCTCCTCGGGCACTGTCATAGTAGGCAGTTTTGTTATTTTATTCAATAATAATTTTCAAACGAATTATTATTATTATCATCATCATCATTATAATTATTAGTGTTGTTGTTATTATTGTTATTATTATTATAGACATCAGTTCAAATGATCTAAAAATTCGATCACTCCTGCATATTTATTTTATTATATTAACTTAATTCTAGATGCTACTCAGCTTTTAATGCATACATCTTTATTCATTTTTCTGGACAAAGAAATGTTTTATTATACCTTCCTACAGTGAAAAAAAGTCTACATTATGATATTATGGCTTTAAAATATTACACTATTTGTACCAAAAAAGCATACTTAGAATTTTAAAAAGTTGTAGTTGTGTTAAAATTGTAGCATATTGTGTTTGTATGTAACCCTATTTTAACCATGAGCCATTTTTTAAGTTTGAAAATGAAACCTGTTGCATTGTATCAGCATGGCATTCACTTTGGTGCAGCATGTGTCATTTTAGGAGGTTATGCATTGTTAAAAAAAGTGATTCCAAACTTTTGAATGGAAGTATGTTCTCAGTAACCAGCTGCTGCTTGTGGGTTGAGGCCTTCAAGCTCTTTAAACGAGGCCGTGCGGCCTTCAGACGTGCAGTTGTGCAGATGTGTGGGGTTCAGAGAGAACATGTTGTTAGTGGCTGTGCTGGTGTTGTTCAGAGCTCTCCGGCCTCCGTGGGCCCAGCAGACAAGGCGTTTCCTGTTGTGAGTGGAGCAGCACTGCATCTGTCCGCTGTGTGAACAGGAAGCGGTGACCCTGCGTCCAAACCCGCCTTCCCTAAGGATGGCCAGGCGATCTCCAAAGAGAACACACTCCTCGGATAAACCAATCTGGCTTCTCCCAGCCAAAACAAACATCTCCCCCCACCACCCAACTCACTTGTTTACAGTGAAACAGAGCGATCGAAGGCATCCCCCTTCCTCCTGTGGAGTATTTGTGATGTTTTCTGAAGGAGTTTCGAGTTTATTTTATTTTGAGACCAGTCAAAATAAGATCTAACTGTAGTGCCTTCTGAAACCACATTTTCATTTCATGGATGCCTTTGGAGACCAAATTCGGAACGTCATTTGGGTTTCTGCTCCTCAAAGGCTGAAACGTTCATGGTGCAAAATGTGGCAATATTTGTTTGTTTGTTTGTTTTCTTCTGTTTATCCTTATAAATAAAAAAGTATATATAACTATAAATATAGAAAATCGTTTGAAAAAGTACTGCAATGTAATGAATGTACAATATGTTTGAAGAAGAACTATCTTGACTGGAGAGACCACTGGGAAAATGATAATAACGTGTGTGCAGGAAATGTTTCATTAAAAGAGGATTACTTTAGATGTTTGTCATAGTCATTTTTTATTTTTATTGCATCTATAAAAATATGTGTTGGTTGTAATCACCAATCTGATTCCAAACAACAAAACAAGCGGCCTGAAAGCTCAGAAATGCTTTTGTAACTTTAGCCCATGGCATGTTCATCCTCCAGCTGTTGATAAAGAGAGGACACATTGCTCCTCCGCTGTAATAATGTCATAATGAACCAATACGATGGTTAGTAGCCCCACCCCTCGTGAGATTCCAGGGAGGCCATAGAGAGTGGGCCTCATTGTACGAGGAGAAGTCAGCTGACGAACCTGTGTGACTCTGTTTACTGTGTGGCACAGACTGAACCAGACAGTGGAGGAAGTAGCCAGCAGCGTCTAATGAGCTGTTGTATCAGAAGGTCTCAGTTCTTTTTTAAAGTGATTAATGATACGGGCAGGAGACGCTGGCCCCAAAGTGGATAAAGCACAAGGACGTATCAGTCAACATCACGATACCTAACACTGACCTTCCCATATCCAGCACGGAGATTCAGATTTCCTACATTACATTTCTTCGCTTCTTAGATACGGATGTTTAACAAAAACACTGTGAGCACAAACTGAACTCTTAAGTCCATGTGATTAAGTCAAAGTAGCCCATTTTGAATTATTTGTCATGATGTCATGAAAAGGCCATCTAAAGGATGCAGAGAAATTGAGAAATGGTCGTATAAAAAAGAAATACAGCCTGTTTTCACAAAAGCTGTAAGTCATCGACTGGCCTCAAGGGAAAAAAAACAATAAAATACAAGAAATATTTAATTAAAAGGCAATTTAGAGGTAAATTTGAATTTAGATTTTTTCCCCCTTAAGGACTTTTTGTGGTTTAACAGACCAAAACCCATCATTCATTTTTGTTATGGTGTTTGGTTGTGCCCTGTCTGGGCTGTCATTTAAATATCTGTATATATACATATATGTAACTATATTATTTCTGTGGCCTCAAAAAAAGAAAATATATTCAAAGTATAATGTCTGTGATGTGAGTGAATGACACGTGTTTAAACTTTTTCATATACACGACATCAAACACATATTTAATAAAAGCAAGAGAAGCATGTTTGGTTCCTGTGATGTGATCTGCCTTGTCAGCGATTCTTTACTTCGCCATCTGCTTCCTGATTTATTTATTTATTTACTCAATTCAGTTACACATCATCCCATTTAGATGCCAATAAATGCCCAAAAAAGATCATTATAGCAAATGTAAATATGATGTTATTCTTGAGCCATTTATTAGATATCATGAGAAGCTTCATTTTTTCTAGATCAGTGAAAGTATGCAATTACCCGCTCTACTGGTCTTATGTTCAAATGTTACTATACAATGGTTCAGTGTTTATTTTCACTGCTGTGTGTATATGAGTGTAAATGCGTTTGAATGAGAATGTGTCTTGGGACAAAATATCAGAATCAGAATCAGAATCAGAAATCTTTATTGATTCCTTATGTTATGACTGCAATGATGCACAAGAACAAAATTAAACACAATATAATATAAACACAAATGCTGGGCATAAATACTCCAGACAAGAAACTTACAGTTAAACAATCTGAAATTCTTTCTCTGTATTTAAGTGAAGCTGTCACCGGGGAGCAGTGTGTGGGATGAGTATCAAGAGCTCAAGAGTACCTTAATGGTGCCACTGGCAATCCTGGGATTCAAACCCATGACCTTCTGATCACAGGTGCAACTCCCTAACCGGCTCTATTGATCCGAATGTGTATTGTCTTATGACAATTGATTTTTCATGTTCAGGCTCTTCTTCAAGACTGGATTTAGCATCACTGCTCTCCAGAACTTGTGCAAGGCCCCACGATCGCACAGTGGGTAGAGCTGTGCTTCACACCTCCAGGGTTCAGAGTTTAAATCTGGGTCCTGGACCTGGTGTGTGTGCGGAGTTTGCATGCGGTGGCATGGGTTTCCTCCAGGGTCTCCGGTTTGTGTGTGTGTGTGTGTGTGTGTATGTGTGTGTGTGTATGTGCTGGCGCCCCCTCCCAGGGTGAGTACATATCCCGGGATAGGCTCCAGGTCCCCGCAAACCTAACGAGGGTTAAGCAGCTACAGAAAAGGAATAAATGAACTTGTGTAATGAAGTAATGCATTGCATTTCAGGGACTACATAACTTTTGATGAATTCATGTAATCCATTGCAGTTACTTCATAATACTTCTGAAGTGTCATAACTGAATGTGATTCCAGGGTTTGGGGAATCCATAAAGTGCAAAATGTGATGCAAACACGACTGAGCTTGCATTGAACACAGTTGTGTTTCCACCTACTGACTGTGTAAAGTAATTGCGTTTATGTAATATTTTGTATTCATGTAGAAAGATGTTCATGTTTAAATCAGGCTTGGTGTGGGTGACAGCAGAGGGAGCCAAATCATTACACTCTGAGGCCACAGATGCCCTTCCAACCATGTGCACTCACTCCACTGCCAGGATCAAACATGATCTACCTTTTAATGAGAAATTCTACTCTGATAGGACGACCCTCTGCAACTTATAATGGTATGATTAGGGAGCTCATATTAGAAGCTTGGAAGTTGTTGCGGCGATCAGCTAATCTGCCATTTAAATTCTGCTGCACAGAGTTACTGCACCCTGTAACCCAGCAGATACTTTAAGAAAACTTGGAGTAAGTTTCACTGAGTGTGTGTTCAATGCTTAATGTTCAAATGTTACCGTACAATGGTTCAGCCATGTGTTTATTTTCACTACTCTGTGTACATGAGTGTAAATGCGTTTGAATGAGAATGTGTCTTGGGACAAAATATCAGAATCAGAATCAGAATCAGAAATCTTTATTGATCCCGGAGGAAATTCCTTATGTTATAACTGCAATGATGCAAAGAGACAAGAACAATATTGAACACAATATAATATAAACACAAATGCTGGGCATAAATACTACAGACAAGAAACTTACAGTTAAACAATATGAAATTCTTTCTCTGTACTTATCCAATTCACCAAATGAAGCTGTGTGCAGCCACCGGGGAGCAGTGTGTGGGATCTGTATCTTGCTCAAGAGTACCTTAGTGGTGCCACAAGCAATCCTGGGATTCAAACCTAACCCCACCATTCCACCATCCTGACTTTGTCAATCTGAAATCAAAACAGACC
Source organism: Brachypetersius altus (assembly GCA_037974465.1). Classification (NCBI taxonomy): domain Eukaryota; kingdom Metazoa; phylum Chordata; class Actinopteri; order Characiformes; family Alestidae; genus Brachypetersius; species Brachypetersius altus. The sequence goes on from JBBPDB010000039.1 coordinate 16,001,092, forward strand.
TTTTATTGTCCTAGTTAGTAAAACTGAGCACAATTCATCAGATCATATTGTTTAAAACACACGTTTTATTATAATCTTCCATCAAAATGTAACAGCCTCGCCACCCCTAAAAAAACTCAGATTTTTGATTGTATCACTGTATGCCAGTGGATGAGAACAATAAGATTAACCAATAGTATGGTTCACATTCACCAGCCCAACTATGAGGGAGTGAAAAGGCTCAGCCCACTCACGAGACCACATTTAACTCAAAAAACATCACAGTGTAGAAGGAAAAGTTTTGTGAGTTGGAAACAAAAAGCATTCCTCATTTCTACTCTGATACTAATTATTTGTTAGTAATGGAGTAGTTGTTTAAGTGTTAAGGTAGCGCTGCAAACAGTCAAGCACATCATTTTTTCTACACTTACAGATAAGGAAATGTTACCAATACAACTTTTCACCTGTATATACCTGGATGTAGAGCCTAAATATATATATGTCTGTGTGTGTGTGTGTGTGTTTTTGTTACAACTATGCATAATATAAAAACAAAAGTATGTGAGTGTGCGTATGTGTACCGAAAGCATGATTTACTGCAGTGAATCATCTCTCATGTTTGTGGAATGCTGTTCTGACACCATAGACCCCCAACATATGGCAGATGCAGCCAATCCAGCATCTGTCGTCATTCTGACTGACCTCTTGGCCACCTCCAAAACTGCAGACTTGAACCAGTCGCCAGCGGTCGAGGAGCATGCCACCAGGGCCGATTGCCCCACAATCACACAAACAAACCCATTAAACCTCAGGATATGATCCGCACCAGAACACTTCCTGGTATCCTAGCAAGCTGATACTAGACTATTTGTGCTGCTAAAAGCCATATATCTCCTAGCAGTGAGATCTTTTAGCGCTGTTATACAGTGTAATGATTTACAGGCATCTGTTATTCTGGGTAAAAGCACTAAACCCATATGGTAAAGGCTTCTAACAAACATTTCTGTAGCTCTCAGATCACAGCTGTCCAACAGAAAACAGGACAATAAAAATGTCTGGTAAAACTTCACCAAGGGCTTATATTTCATATGTACACATGATATGTATATAAACCTTTCATGACAACTGACATATACCTACATAATGTATAAAGACATTTATTATAACAACTGTTAGATGTTGTAAAAAACGGCTTCGTTCATGTTCACCCTGGAAAATGATAATTGACACCTGTCAGAATAAGCCTTTAAAGAAGTATTACGATTAATCCCTTCACTGGAAGTAATGGGCCACTTGAATTCAGTAATTAAAAGGAGTGTCTCAATACTTTTGCAGGGCTCTCAAGTTACATTTAGCAGACGCTTTTATCTAAAGCGACTTCCATTCCCTACCTACTGGGCACAATCTCCCTGGAGCAACTTGGGGTTAAGGGTCTTGCTCAGGGACCCAGTGGTGGTTTTGCAGAAGGCAGGATTCGAACCCATGACCTCTTGGTCTAGAGGCAAGTGTCCTACCCACTGAGCTACCAAACCAGGACACCTGAGGAAAAGTGACTCTGTGTGTCTTTTTTAAAGTGAGGCATTGGCTTTGACCCAGGAACGCCAGCCTGGACGTCATTTCGTTTGTTAAAATAAACGCGGTCAGCATGCTACCCTGGCACGGACGAATTCCAAGCACAAGACCACTGGGGTCCGGAGACCTCTGGTGTTGTACCTTCCATGAGAAATCAACATGAATCTTGCTGGGCTCGCAAAATAGTAGGTCTTCTGAGCCACACTCTCAGCACGGTAAAGCAAAAGTGAACGGGCCCACCCCTCGAAACTCCTCCTTTAATGACATGTTCTCATTAACTAAAGCATCAGGTAGAATTATTCAGAAAGCACCGCATGGAAAGCATTACCAAACCATTAATATTGATCCAGCGCGATATCAACATTGACAGCAGTGCAGTATCTGCAGCGTATGTAGCGTCCCTCATCCAAAAGCCTGATAGAGGTGTTCATCTCTCTAATTGTTAAGGGTTTTCGCACAGCGTTCATTTTTTGGGGCTTTAAAATGTCTCATAGGGAGCGGTTTGCGCACTCAGAGTGCGAGACTCTGGCATATTAGCTGTTGTGGTAGTATTCGGGAGCTCAGATGGGCCTCATTAAAAGTGGTACGACTAACTCAGCAAAATTAATGCCGTAGACCAACTGTGAATGCCAGTTAATTAAACAACATGGAGATTTTAGTGTACTGAGGACAAAATGCTTAAGAAATAGAGAGGAAATGGCCTTGACTTTATGCAAACGATATACATGGGGCTTTAGAATATGTCTGTTGATCATAAGCAGGTTATAACTCTGCATACCGCTTCATAAGAAACGACCATATTGATTAACACCTATAATTTACATACAAGCAGTCTGAGGGTGGTCATACAAACTGTGTTAATATACAGTCTACGCAGCTATAAGTAACGAGAAGCATTCATTTGTTGCGTCATAAGCATGTCATAACGTAGCATTGGCTTTGAATGAAATATTTTCAGTCTTCGCAATTAAATGAGTCTTATAGAATGGAGCAGCACTCATAGCATGTAGGATGGTAGCCATAACGCTGAACCCACACCTTCTACCGTTATGTCCTTGAGCAAGACACTTAACCCTCAGGTGCTCCAGAGGGATGGTCGCTCTAAATAACGATTATTTAGATGTTTTCGCTCTCGAT
>JBBPDB010000039.1:16003879-16017606 GCA_037974465.1 Brachypetersius altus
GAGAGAGAGAGAGAGAGAGAGAGAGAGAGAGGGAGAGAGAGAGAGAGAGAGAGAGAGAGAGAGAGAGAGAGAGAGGGTCAGAGAGAGGAAGAGAGAGCATCTTACTGGATGTCTTCTATAGATCCTGTAATTTGTGGCAAAATAACCATAATGTCTTTTATTCTGTTTAAACAAATATGATAAAAAAAAAAGTTAAAAACTTAAAATGCTTGTCTATAAGTATCAAATAAATTAGCAAACCATATATTTCAAAGACTATTTATATCAGGGGGCACAGGGGAGAATAAAACCTTTTAATCGTTCTACTGTTTCATATTGTTGATTATGTTTTCCTTAATCCATGCTTCAGACAGTAAAACTACCCATATAGGCAACCACAGGCATAGCAATAAGTATATATTTGATCTGTATAGTTTGTAATTTAATATATCATGTAATAATGGAGGCTGTTTTATACACGCAAAAAATTACAAATGCACCATTTCTTCTTGTATGTTAACACATAGCCTTATGGAAGGTATCTTACTGTGAAAGCAAGCATTTTACAATAATAAATAATTTCAGTTCCATTAAACCCAGTCCATCACTATGTGCTGTAACCAACATAACATACTACTAATAGTTTCTACACCTTTCAGCTCCCCTTGACAGCTTGCGAAAGAACATTTGCATGCATCGAAAGCAATGACATCAAACTCAATTACATGAGAGGAAGTCCCCCTTTAGTTCCAGTGTCACCTTTGGATTATCCCATTTCCACACTGATGACTTATTTTCCCCTTGACTGCAGGCGGCTCTTCTGAAGTGCCAAAAACTTTCATTTATTAGTTAAAGTGTCTTTACTTGAACTGTAAAGGATATACAGTAACCTCTCAGTTTTACACGATTCAGTGGATTTTTTCTGAGAACCGAACTGTATTACCGCCACCAGTCCAGTGTATTTTCACAATACAGTGAAAAGTTGTCAACCAGAATTTAAAGAAGAAGAAGAAGAAGAAGAAGCTGCTGCAGCATGAAGAATGACTGCTCCGTGTCTTTTCCTCATATTATTTGTGTTTTAAACTTTCCCCCCAATTTTCAACAGTTATCTCAGTTTGTTTAGTATTAGTAAGCTGTGCCCTGTCTAAACATGTGGGTAGAGAGAGTTATTTCAACACATTAGGCATTTTCTTTTACCAAAACACAATGCGTTTTTTCACTATATGCGGGTGCTCTTGGAATGTTACTGTACTGCTGCAGTAGTGTTGCGTGGTAGATAACAGTTTGTGCTTCATTTGCAGTATGGGCCTTAAGTGCCGTTTTACAGTTTGTTCCTTGAACAGCTCGGATGTTTATAGTGATCGCGACAGGTGTGTTTGTCATGACTACTTGTCAGAATGCACAGTGACATGCTGGGGCTCTATTGTTTCAGGCATTTGCGCAATAGATCACGTCTTACTGCCAGGCATCCGTTCTATATACTGAGTATCAGACCGCCAGTACCGAGGCTCAGCTGTGATATTAATTGCCTCTGGAGGTGCTTCATGCCAGCGCCTATCCAAGCGCATTCTTCACAGGATCAAAGGTATTTGCACGTGCTTTCCACAGCTCAGTTTCAGCTCCTGGTGAAGTCCCTCAATCTGAGGCTTACCCAGGGAATGAGGGACAGAGACAAGTAAAGTGCCTGATCTTTGTCGTCAACACAATTAGCTGTTCACACGGATGGTGACGGCAGACGGCAGACGACAGAGGCACAAAAAATACTTTGCTGTAGGAACAATGGCACAGTCTTGTAAGAGCAAGTTTAGAAATTATTAAAATAATAATAATGATGGTGATGATGACAATAATAATAATGATGATAATAATAACAAAAACAACAACAACAACAACAACAACAATATTCGTATATTTTTGTTGTGCATTTAATGTCTTTGTTGTGTATTTATTTATGTATTTATTGATGATTTCTCTTTTTCCCAACTGCTCAGGAAGCCTTTAGTCACACTGTAGTAAAGGCACTGGATGCATGGTTTTAAATTTACATTGTTCAGATATCAGTGGTTGCACATGAAGAAATGCTGCACAGTTGACACACAAATGAATCGTGTGAACTCATTGCAGTATGTTGTATGTGCAGTAAGGGCAGGCCTGACCTGAACAGCACTTTTATTGACTGATATTGATATTGTATATTCATTCTCAATTTCACCCCCAAGAAACATAATATCTGAAGTTTGTAGTTGTCCAACAGAACAGATAAACTTCCATGGTAAGCTATGTCCTTCCAAACTGTATATTTTTTACTCCCACTTCTTAAAACATTCTAAACAATATTGAAAATAACAACGTTAATCTTGTTAGTGTGATGCAATCAGAGGAGCTACTGCACTGTGCTGATCATCGGTGACAGTGAATTTTCCCTGATAGATTAGTAAAACACTGTCATTAGAAAGGAAAAGGAGAAAGAAGAGTTGCCATGCCTGTCTGAAGTGATTATGTGACAGAGGCAGTGAAGTCAAGAAATGATCACTTGAAGTTACATATTTCAGACGATTCATCAAATTTGTCTCCATGGTGTACCATCCTCTTACCTCACATTTTCCCTGAGCCTTTTTCTTACTGCCTGATTATTTAAAGTGCTCCAATGCATGTCATTTCTAATGGCAACACTGATCTTTACCTTCAATGGCTACATGGAAGTAGGTGCAGAACGTTTTGTGTATGGAAAACCAATTAGACCAGCTATAATTTACCTATATCAAACACATGTTAAGAATAACTTTTAACGCTAATATATTTGTGCCTTAATGCTCAGGGAAAATGTGAGATAAGCGGTTAGTGTACCATGGTGTATGTCTGAAATATGTAATGTCTTTCTAAAGGCCTTTATATTAGGCTGAGATCTTAGGTTTAAGAACAACTTAACAAACACTTGAGTATTACTTTGATCTAAAGTGTGCACTCGAGGGTTTGGAGCATGAAAGGCGTAAGTGGCATCTTCTATAAATGTCATTTATGCCCCATGAGCTCCAAACCCTCACACTGTTGTTTTGTGGAAAGAAAAAAATCGTTCTTTACTTTGCTTGACATCTAAAGGAGCGTAAGGAGACCCTATCAAAGCAACATCGGGTTTAAATACAATGCACTGCCTTACATACTATATCTTGACAATTAAGAATGGAACCCTTAGCAAACTTCTGCATAGTATTCAGTATAAGTAGGTGCCAGCGAAGAGCTATAATGATCTTACCTCTCTATATAGGAGCGCACCATTGTGATGCCCAGCACAAAGTACATCATGACTGAAAAGCAGATCATGCTGAGTCCTAGGAGAATGGCTCTGTCCTCGCCTGCCTTTAGAGCAGTCACAGTCTTCCTCTTGTCCAGAATGTCATACTCCCTGATCTTCTGATAAATAGTTCTGATAAACGGCAGACAGGCGAGCCATGAACACACCGAGGAACAGAACACAGAGACTACACTCCAACAGAATAACAGCCAGAAAAGCACACACATGCAGTCTGATGCAAAACGTCTGAGTGCCTGCGGTCAAATTACAGTACATTCTGTTCATTTTCTAAGTAAAAATAAGTGATCTATACATTTCTGCACAATTTAATGCAGGGATTAAAACAGTGGGACTGAAAGTACTCAAAATGTCACACGTTACAGTCTTTGTCTCTTATTATTGTACATAGATGTGCATTCCGTATTTAGAATATACATATACAGTAATTTCCCAATTTTTTGCGGGGTTACGTTCTAAGCACCCGCATATAATGAAAAACCGCATTGTTGTGTTTTGGTGAAAAAATGCCTAAAATGCCCATTTCTATAGTGCAAACCCTAAATATGCCCCCAAATCTGCTCACAGAACATGTCAGGTAAACCTGTATTATTTAATTTCTATTTCCAGCTAAGATATGCAACTTAAAAGGTCGCGGGAGAAAAGTATTGGGACACCGCGGCGAGGTGAACGGTTTTCAGGGAATAACCCCTGATCTACTCTGGCTAAAAATACAAATGAGAGATCGTTGGTGTGTGTGTGGTGTGACAATATGTATGTGTATGTGTTTGATGTTGTCAGTGAATTTTCCAAAAAGGACTTTGATAAACTCTAATAAAAGGAAGCTCACCACGAGACGTAATAAAAGTAAGAACTAATGAATTTATTTTACTTTATTTAATTTATTTTGCAGCAAGGGAACAAGTCACATCAGCTAGAGCAAATTCTAACAGAGGAGTTGTTCTGAATCCTAAGCGTGTGCTTTGCAATTTATCAAGCACTAAGCAATGTATGTGTGTAACATGTGTGTATCACATTTTTTTATTCTCTTTTCCCATTATTTAAACTGAGTACATAAAAGATATAATCAGCAAATAATTCCAAAAATGCCATGTTTCTTGAGGCCGTGTAGTAATTTTCACTTAGAAAATCAGCAAAGCATGTAATTTGACCACGGTTTTTGAAACTTAAACAAACTTTAGACTTCAAAACACACACAAAGCAAATGAGTAATTGTTTGTGACTGACTGACATTCAATCAATGTTATAGGAATCAGCCTCAAGAGCCGCCCAACTCACATAAACAATTCCACTGAAGTCTGTCAGAGACTAAAGAACAATCAATGAATAATCAGTGACAGAAAGTGAAAGTGGCCCTGCCTAGGGAACCGAGTGCCTCATACAAAATCCATTTATGAACGACAGTATAAATCTAAATGTCCACTAAAGCACTGGAATAGATGGCAGCACGCTCAACTGCACCTAACTGTAAATAGATAAAGTGGCTAGACTTTAAAGTTTTTAATGAACTTTGCTGGAAACAAAAAAGTTCACTATTACTGTCGAGATTCAGCCAAGATAAATGAAATGCTAGCTTTGGACAGTAATTTTGAGACATTTCAGCAAATGAAAATGAGACATTATGCCTGATTACCTCCTGAATGGGAATTTGTCTTTTTCCTCATTTAGCTATAATAACTGTGTCATTAATAAAATAGTAAATATTTGAATACTGCTGGCTGCCTGTGCAAAAGTTCTGAATGAGTAAAATAACATTTTATTACATTCATTTTATTACACTCAATGTGTCGTTTTTATAAAGATTTTATGAAAACCTTCACAAGTCATTGGAAACGAACTGCCTGCTGTTCACTTTAAACAACACATTAAGCCTTTTTATGTTTAACCACAATTGGATGTTTACTGTTATGACGTGGTATCGTACCTTCTTTCGTTTCCTGATCCTTGAGCTCCTTTGGTTCCAGCCCATAAGAACATCCTCCCAGCTGCTCCAGTGTGTCCGGCACTCGCACTGGCTAAAGACTGCTCGGACAATCTACTGGCACACACACGCACACACACACACACCCACACCCCACCCCACACACACACTGTCAGTCAACCATGAGCTCACGGATCTCATATCTTGCCATTGTTTCCGATGGCTGACAGGAGATAGAGAACTGTGAATCTTCTCCAAACAAGTGCTTCTATTCTCTTCGTCTCATGTTCTGAATCTGAGAGTCCCAAGACACTCCACCGAGCTCAAGAGGTAGGTTAACCTACCAACTCAAGGCTTTAAAGAAGTGTCTCTGCCAATAAAGCCTTTCCATCGATCAAGTTTAAAAAAGCCAAAGAACCACACACCAAAAAAAGACTCCCCTGCCAGAGTAAAAAAGCAGGTGAAAGAGATCAAAGGATAATCCTCCAGTGGAGTGAAGTCTGTCTACTTGAATAAAGCAGCTCTCCACAAACACGGCGGACATCAATCAGCGAGGCCGCCTTCATCTGCTCCCTCATTTCCTGCCCGCTTGTTTGTTATTGACTATTCATAGGCAGCGAGCAGCGGGATGGGGGGATAATGAGGAGAGTGGTGGGCAGGCAGAGGAGCGCCCACCATGCCATTGATCCCCAGCAGTGTGAGTGAAGGGGTGTGTGAGGGGAGAGTGAGTAAATGCTGCTTGGAGCCTCCTCGTCCTCAGCAGCCACATTCTGATTGGCCTTTAATGGAGAATGCCGTAACACAGCAGTGACACAGGTGCTCAGTCCCTTCTCATTAGTTACTATTATTGTTCATGACGTAATATTGACAGACTGAATTGAACTGAAACACAGTGAGTGTGTCAGTGACTGCGAGTGAGTGCATGAGAAAGTGAGGAAATGAATGATTGCATGACAGAGTGAGGAAGTGAGGAAGTGAGAGAGGGGGTGAGCAAATGAATGTTTAAGTGAATGAGTGAACGAACACTTGAGTGTGTGACCAGCTGAGTGGGTTATCATGTGTGTGAGTGAATGAGTAAGTGTGTGAGTGAGTGAGTATGTGACTGGATGACTATAATGACTGAGTGAATGGATTATCGTGTGAGAAAGAGAGTGAGGAAGTCAGTCAGTGAGTGAGTAAGTGAGAGAGTGAGGAAATCAGTGAGCGAGTGTGTGAGTAAATGAGAGAGTGAATTTGTGACTTTGATGACTGAATGAATGGGTTATGGTGTGAGAGAGTGAGTGAGGAAATCAGTGAGTGTGTAAGTCATAGAGTGAGTGTGTGACTGTAATGACTGAATGAATGGGTTATGGTGTGAGAGAGTGAATGAGAAAGTCAGTCAGTGAGTGAATGCATTGCTGAGTGAGTGAGTGAGTGAGTGAATGAGTGAGTGAATGGGTTAGTGAGTAAAGGTGGGTGATTATGTAAGTGAGTGAGAGAGGGTCTGAATGACAGAGAATCTGCGAGTAGGTGAATGTGAACTTTTCAGAGCACGTAGAGCTCCAGTTACCAGCAGATGACAGGTGGAATTGTATGACAGCCCGCAAGTCACCGTCTCTGTGACCATCTCGGTGACATTAAATGGTGTGTCTCGACCATCACCCGTGCAGCATCAGCCTGCATATTAGGACGAATGGGACATTTTTCTCTCTGGCTGCTCTGGCAGAGTGCTGCATTCTGCTCTCAGAGCATGTAATTCCATTTGTGAGTGCTCCGCTAGTCAGACTGAGCCATTTGTTTACGAGCTCTGCTCACAGTGGTGCCAAGAGAAACTGGCAGTGCCGCAATTTCTAATTCAGGACGGACGTTTGATAACCCACAATAAAAGGCTTTGACCCTGCCCTGCGGGGGAACACAGCTGATAAGAAAACTGTTTGAGCATAGAGTGGAATACAACTTTATCGTCCGACTACAGTCAGCTCCATTTGATCCCAGTCTGTTCAACAGTTCAAACTCATAGTGAAAGAGAGGGCCTTGTTATAGTAAGACTCTTGGAGAACACTTTATTTATATCCTGTTATAAGAAACAGAATAAACATGTCATGGCAGTGGTCATATCCTGTCATCACAGAGATTTCATCACAGATTATGTCCATTAATATAAAATGGTTATGTTCTTTTTGCTGGTAATTGTCATTACAGACAATACAGTTTGATGTCATAACAGTTAATTTAAATCAAGCATTTTAGCGTCTGGTAAAATGACAGTGTTATGTCAATATACATAATACGCCATAGCAACATGACAACATGATCACTGACATCTAGCCTTCCGTCAGACAGTATGCAGTGTATAAACTCATGTCACTACCGAATGCCTTGGGGGCTAAAGGCTTAAACACTTTTCGTGTGATTTCCTCTAGAGGTCCTTCGGCTCTCAGCCATTCAGCAACGCTCACGAGCCAGCCATGCTCAGTCACAGATTAGCAGCAAGGCTAAGCCACCCTGAGTGGTTGGGAGACTAGAGGCAGTGGCTGTATTTTCCACTCAGTATTTTCCAGGCAGAATCCCTCATCAGTATGCTTTTTATTGTCTGGGCAAATAGTTAGGATTTGCCCTTGGTATCACCTTGTAGTGAAATACAGCGTCTCATAGGAACCTTTTGTGTTTTGACCAACAAAGACATCTGGAGCAAATCCAAAGCATCTGGACCATTCTGCAATTGCCTCCATGGATCACTGCATTCGCCAAGCTTTCCATGACTCCAACACACACTGAAAATGCACCGTAATTTGTTGTTTATGGTAAATTTTGACTCATCTGTGTCATAGCAAAGATCAGTGCTTTTCGATCAGTGATTTTACAGAAACTCATGGAATCCCAGCACACATTTGTGTCTGAACAGTGGCTTGCTGAAGTGCCTTCCCAGGGGATCAGACACAAGGTGCAGTGCAGACAGGAGTACAGTGCTGCTGGGTGCATTGGCTTGTGTCTCAATGTGTCTGTAGCTAAATTGTAGCTAAATGATGTGCTAATGCTGCCTTCTGGAAGGTCTGACACCTGGAAATGATAACTGATTATTCTGCTCTCCTCTAACAACTGTTTGCTAGCGAATGCCACCTGAGATCTCCCGAGGAGTCAAACACACATTCGTTTTACCACCCAAAGCACATTAGATGAAACAGGTTTAATAGAAAAAAAGTGCTTTGCCTATGTATTCTCAAGCAATGTCCATGTCTAGGAAATGACTTAGAGGAGTAAAGAAAGCAAAAGCTAGGCGAGGCACATATGCTTTAACGTCCAGTGAGTCTAATTGGCAGCGTTCTTTTCATTAGGACCCCCTGCTCAACCCACTTATTTAACACATAATTACATGCCTAATCTTGCATGAAATTGTGGCACTAATGATGACAGTGGAGGTAAACTCCAAAGGACAATGTTGTTGAGGTTAAAGACAGATTGAAGTGCTGTTTCCTCAAATAACGTCATCATGTTAATAGCATACTGAAGAACGTTACAGGTGGCTCTACAAATCCAATGCTTTGTCACAAAATAATTTTTTTTGATATTTATTGTCAGGGTCTGGTCAGCGGCCATTAAGGGTCGCTGCTTTTCTGTTTGTGTTTCTTTTCGGTTTTCGTTCATTTGGGCTTTTATTTTGATATGTGTTCTTGTAGTCCGTTGTAGTTCTTGTTACGTGTGTTCGCCCTCACCTGTTTCCTGTTTGTGTTCCCCAGGTGCCTCGTGTTTTCCCCAGTCCTGTCTGTGTATTTAAGGTCTGCTTGTGTTTCCTTAGTTGTTGGTCATTATCCTCTGTTTACCCTCAGTTCTCTGTTTATAACCTCGGTCTGAGTTCTCGTGCTCAGGTCTAGTAACGGCCAACGAGCCCTGTTTATTTTTGCTTGTATGCTTTTGAATAAAGACCACCAAATGGATCTTCGTTCTCCTGCCTGTTCTATCCCAAGAGGCAGTTCATGGTCGTGGGGGTTTAGCCTCCCCGGCCGTGACATTTATGTACATTCTGTACATGTTACTGTGACATTGGTGCTACATATTCACACTGTTTTCAAAACCCACTTTAATAAGGGTTATTAATATAGACATTCAAGCTTTGTGTAAATACAGACATTGGCCACTTACTTTGTCAGTCTAATCTAAGACTGTAAACATGTATTAGACATTATAGGGAAGTGTGAGGTAATCCTTCAGTTTTTAATGCAAGTCAATTAGTTATAAGGTGTGTGTACTTTCAGTACGCACAAGAGGTCTAACATTACTCTATGTATAAAATTATGATTAAAGCCATTGCATCGTGCACCATTGTACCAGTATAGGCTCACTTCCATGTCAACACTCCATCTATTACTGTTCTCCTGCGCTCTCTCTCTCTCTCTTTCTGTCCTTGCCCTTATAGCAGTGGAGCAAATATGAGATTTGTAGCGATACACTTTATCATGAGAAAGCTTCAGCTATGGCTGCATTGCCACCGATTTTCCAGGGAGTTCACTTTTATTGTTTTGTGCTTTTTTAAAGAAAAGCAGAATATTGGTTGCTCTGAAGCCAAACTACTATGTTTTTTACCATTTGGTTAAATATAAAGCACTATTTTCACACAAGGGAACATGGCAATGTGAAAAGGATGGAAGAGCAGAGGGTATCACCTAGTCACTTAAGACTCAGAACAGCCCCACAACTTGTTAGGCCAAGCAGTGCAAGAACCACTAATTTTTCCTAAAAAAAAAATGATACAAACTTGTCATGACACATTTAGCCAAATCCTGGATTCATACCATAGTGACCTAGCTGAGCAACCTCTAAACTAGAAACTTCACACTAATGAAATAGCTAAAAATGAAAAAATATCTTTGTGGTTAATTACTTCACTTAATTTAGGTCAGGATCGGACCAATACCGATTCAGAATATGGATCGGCCCATCGCAACTAAAAATGTTTGGATTAAAAAGCAGAGAATCAAAACAGGAATCAAAGGGTAAGTCAGTCTGAGTTCAGGTTCACGCAAACAAACAATTACAAATGACAAGCAGGTGCAAGAAATGCAAAGAATAATTCAGAGATCAAATCCAAAGAAAAACAACTGTTAAAAGAATGTGGTGTTTTATAAAAGCCAGAGTTGTGTATTTTGGGTTTATTGAACTAAAATGTAAAAAATACAACAGAAAGTAAAACATATTAACAGTAATTCAAAGTTGGAAAATGTTTATTCCAGAATACAAAAACATTTGCAGTTTGCAAAAACACTATGAGCAGGCAATGTCTTATTATGATTAAAGCCAAAACAGAGCCCTTACACTTTCCAGAGTAATTATCAGTAACTATCTGCATTTACCTTATGGAGGTAAAGTTGCAAAGTAATTGGATAGATGTAAAGGTGTTATTAATCAACATACAAAGTAGTTAAAGAATCAGAATCTAATTCTAATTCTATAATTAAAATAAGGTAAGCAGTTTTAATCAAGACAACATTTATATTTAAAGTTTTCTATTATATATTTCTATTATTATTTGTCACGGTTCGGCCAGCGACCGTTACGGGTTGCTGCTTTGATATGTTTTTTTTTTGTATTTCTGTGACTTTTATTTTGTCTTTGTCTGCTTTGTGTCATGTGTTTAGTTTTCCACCTGTCTTGTGTTTAGTTCTATGATAACGGTGTGTATTTAAGTTCTGTTTTGTAATGACCTCACTGTCTGTCCATCGCCTCATTTCGCCTCATTTTCCCTGTCTGTTCCTTGTCTTCATGTTCCTGTTCGGTAGCGGCCACAGAGCCAGGTTTCCTTTATTTCCTGTTTTTCACGTTCACGTTTAATAAAAGAATCTGACTGCTATGGATGCCTACCTGTCTGGTCCCTGGTTCCCCAGAGGTAAATCACTATTTTCCCTTACAGTGTCTACAATTTGATTAAATTTTTTTTTTTGTTTTGTACTGAGCCTTAAAATAATGTCAGATTCTGGTCATGTTTTTGTAACCAGATTGTGTAATATCTTTCCTTTCTTAAAGATATTAAAAGCATTTTTTCAAATTTAAAACCACTAATACGATCTTACTGGATTTGTATTCATTTCTTTGATTTAAACTGACTTAGTTTGTGTGAGGATAACCATTACAATAATGTTGATTTCTGTTAAAGCCTTCATACTTACTGTAATGTCATGTTATTATATTACATAGCAAATTGTCACTTATTCCCTCAGACATGCTGATCAGCCTCAGTCACATATGCCAGGTAATTAGCGAGGTGTTCATGAACTGAATTCAGAATGTTATATGACAGACATTTGCTAATCTGTGGTCCATAAGGAATCCACGTGTCTCCAGCTCTGACCTGTTAATTTGTTGTACAGTAACAGGTTTGTATATGTATGGGGAATTCTCCACTGACTGGTACCAGCTCGGTTCGGTTCATTTCAGTTCTACTCTGTTTAGTGTGGTTTCGGAACTACAGTTTTCCACTACAACCAGTTGTTATAGTGACCAAACATTCTGAGAAGCAGCACAAGCGGAGGCTCTAAGCTGAGGTAAACAGCCTGGCATCATTATAATGGTCAGCATGGATGAAATCAGAGGGATTTTATTTCTTATCCTTGGTTTGTGACTGTTTGCCACAAAACGGAGACAATTGGCTTACCAGACAAGTCTTAGGCTTACGCTAATGCTAACACTAACGTTCAGTCAAAAACACTGGCGCAACCATAGCGACCACCAATCAGTAACCTCCAATATGTACATGTCATCATTTAGTACCGGTTCAGCATGCTTGGAACCTCAGTCAAGGTGGTACCAAGAATGGTACCGGGTACCAGGAACCAGATTATAGTGATGGAAAAGCAAAAAAGCGAGTAGAGTTTAACTGAACCAAACTGGTACCAGTCAGTGGAAAACCCCCATAAGGGGCCGCTCCAGGGTCACTAAGCAGAAGGACATGGGTGACTACATCCAAGACGTCCGCTATTGTGTTTACATAGCGTTCGACTGATGCTCTGGAGGACCGAATATGTCCCATGATTCAAGTGTTTTAGGAACAGCGACACATAATAGTTTTATTAGTGTTGTATTAGTGTTTGTGCTCTTGTACCTGTCACAGCACAATGAACAGTAACAGGTCGTGACATGCGAGTGCAGTTAAGGAACCTCTAGAGAAATCTTCATGTCTTCAAAAAGCACTAAAACCTCCCTTTGACCCAACGCTGTGCAGTACAAGGGTGAATCTGATACTGGCCACGATGTTTGTTCCTCTCCTGCCTGTGGCGCCGTATCAGGAGGATATTTAAAACAATGTGGATTGTAAGTTTTAACAAAGAATAAAACTTTCAATGTAGAACTATAACATGTACGGTACAACAACATGTACAGTAGTATTGTTTCAAATCAAGATGCGTTGAATAACGAAACTACACTTGGGGCTGCAGGCTGGCGTTAAACCGCGTCAGACGAACGCCAGTGTAACGCCTCACTGAAGTCAATCAAGCGCTAATACAAAACACCTATGTCGTTCAAAACTTGTTCATTTATTCAAGATTCAAACGTCCGTATGGACGAGGAATTAATTCAGTGGCCAGACAGAATGCGCAAACTACTACTCAACTTTCCTTGACACACAGATGAAGCCCAATCAGAGTGGATTATTTTGTTTAAAGCTGTCTGGCAAATGTGGCAGGGAGCGAACTCTTATATATATATATATATATATAAGTATATACAGTATAAAAGTAAAAAAGTTTTTATTTACTGTCTTTACAGTGCATAATGCTTGTAAGTCGCTGTCAGTAAGCAATTTAGCTCCTTACAATGAAAGAGTACGACCATCACTGTGGGTGTGGCACATACACAACCTGCACATGGCGCTCGTATGTTCTCAGCGCACGTGTATAAAACTAGCACCAAGGTTTCTGACACTCTAGATTTGCATATCGGTGATGTTACCAAAGCATGAATTTTAGGAAGTTGTAGGGAGCCATTCAGTCTGAGCTAACAATACACACATTATTAGCTCAGACTGAAAAAAGCCCACCTAATGGTCAGCTTTAGAATCAGTCCCTTTGGTGAACATGTGATTTTATTTTGTTTGTATGTAAGTATTAATGTTTAAAAAGACAATCCAAAAGTAATGAAACATAAGTATTTTATTTAAATATAGAAATCTATAGGATTACGTTACATTACGTTATATTTTATTGGTTACAGAACTGTCATGTTCCCCTCCTGTTGGCTTGTGAGTGAGGAGAAGAGAGCACCAGAGGAAACTGCCATGTTGAGCTTGGGGTTTTTATTCATGCGAACTTAAACTGGCTCGAGGGCCATACAAAGCAAAACAGGTTACAGACTAGACAGGAGTACTCACGGACAACATAGGAGAGGGGTTGACACGTAGGAACAACACAATGACAAGACAATACCACTGTGTCTTGTGAAGACACGGCACAGGGTTATAAACAGGACAGACGGGACCGGGACCAATCAGAGACACAGGAGGATTACAGAGGATATACATCAGGTGCAGGGGATTGACAAGACAAAACC
>JBBPDB010000039.1:16017706-16032962 GCA_037974465.1 Brachypetersius altus
AACACAGAACAGGAACACACTGGACCAGGACATACACATGTATAGAGAACACCGGGACAGAGCAGGGACAGAGAGAGGGACACATCAAGCAGGCGGGGGACAGAGCAGAAACCAAGAGACAAACCAAAAACAGGGCACGGCTATGCGACTACGCCCGTCCAAGCCGTGACAAGAACAGTGATCTCATATATAAATCATTGGAGGTTTCTAATAATGGGAATGGTGAATGCATGAATGGTACTAATCACAGCTAGACACAAAAATGGCTCTGTTCTGTGAAAACAAGTTGGTCATTGAACTACCCATCAATCAAAACTATTGGTTAATTCTGGGATCTATATCATGGAAAAGAGAACTTTTGCTCTGCTCCTTCACAATGAAGTTTAAAGAAGTGTTTCAGTTCAGACAGCTTTTTCAGTACAAGGCACAATACAGAGCAGCCAGCCAGAACCGAGGTAATTTGCAAAGATTAGTCTTGAAGGCACAGCCTTTAATTCTAAGTGACATTGACAGGTTGGAACACGTTTTTGGTACATAAAATACCATAGATGTCATAAGTGGACCTAATGGAAAATATAAAATTCAACAAAAGTGTAGAATAGACTCCCTTTAAATGAATGGTTCATTTAAAATAAATTTTGCACAATTTCCTTCTCGCTCCTAAGCAAAATTGATCAGTTATGACATTCAGATTTACTTTTATGGTCTATTTAGTTTGCTATTGCTCTATCTGATATCTCTAGCACAGGTTTTGGGCTGTACCCCAAGAGTCAATGACCAAGTTGATCCAACCTTGGCCATAGAGACTGTGTGGGGCATCACAGTAGAGAGATGATGATAAATCATTCAGTTCTATCATGAAATCTCCTTCTTTCAATTACTGTTTTGTACTGTGGTGACATTTTCCCATTGTATCAATTTATCATTTTCATCAAGCAAATGTAATTATCTTTTAATGAGAGCATTTTCAGGTCATTACTCTAATGAGAATTTTATTATGGAAAGTTTCTACGTTGTTGGCCAGAAAACACATGCTCATAAAAGTGCGTGGAATATTAAACAATCTCTACTGCTCCAGTGATGCAAACGCAGGTAGATAAACAAAAGAGCTCACTTTACAAAGCAAACAACCCTGAGATGCGACAGCGCTCAGACTGAAAGCTTCCATTACTACTCATAAAAGAGAATTATGCAAATATAAAGTGGCAAATCAGGTGAGCTGGTTGGCAACCTTGTTAAAATCTCAATTATCCACTGTTTAACTGGGTACCCATACCCTTTTTTAGATACAAATCTCTCTGTTTCTTCCTTCTTTTTATTTTTCCTGCCTTTGAGACCAAATACTGCTTCATAATACAGCCTTTAAAATGCAAAAAGTAGGACATCATTTATAAATTCATATTCAAATTCATATTTAAAAATATTAAAGTATATGTTATTGTTCAAAATTTAGGATCAATTTATTCTACTATTATTGGTTCAATTCTAATGCTACTGCTACTACCACCATCAACAACAACAATAATAATTTCATCCAGTGATAGCATATGGTGTGGACTGAAATACAAAGACAGGCCACACGAGGTATTTTTTGGGAACATCAATATGTTATGAAAGATTAAAAAAGCAATTACCTATAATACTAAATAATCACAGTTTTCTTCCTGAAGCACTGATATCACTCAGTTCTGGATGCTAATTGAATTAAAACTTCATTCTCAGTGCTATTAATCTTTCTGGAAAATTAAGAAATCATTTGTGACTCTGCTCATATTTATGGCCACATTTAAAATTGTCTTCCTTTTTCCTACAAATTAGTCAGAATATTTAACATTGTGGCATAGGGGCATCATAATAGCAAAATGTTTTGTTAATAGACTTAATAGGTTTTGTATTATTAGAAAGAGTGATTCCATCAATGACATGCATGAATGCACTAATGTTCTTCTCTTTTTATGTTTGATAAAGTGAGAAGACAAGTTTGTTGTCCTAAGTATTAATATAGTTAACATGGTAACTTCTGCATCAGCATGAACAATCAAACACCCTAAAGTAAACATGCTTGTGTAGTTTCTGACGCTTCGTCATATTCTGTTACTGGTAACATTGTGTTCACACCCTTCTAAATAACACTGACACGAGCACGCCATAAACTTATTGTAGCCGATGTTTTATGTCATCATGAAAGGGTATGTCCATTAATATAACAGCGTCGTGTTACTACCACTGGTGTCATGACAGATGCTGCAGTATTGGAAGCCCTGACATCAAAACGAATCCACATGTACATTTATTAATAGACAGTCTATGGCAACATATGACAACTACTGCTATAGCGTTGCACCAATGTAGTGCTATAGGGTTTAAGTAAATTAGTATCTTAATAAGTTCTGTCTATTTTTATAGATAACAGAATTCAAACAGTGTCAGAAAGCATAAAAGCAAGACTAGTTACTTAAAAGTTAGGCATACAGTTTGTGCAGCGGTTATTGGTGTGGTATATGCTCACCTTATCTGTTGGTAACATTGGCCTCATGGCACCAGTGCAAAAAAGAAGTAAACTAATTATGTCATGGTTTACTGCATTTTCCTTCCAACCGCTGTCAGACTTTGCCGATGACCACACACGTGCAGACAGACAGGCACACACACACATCCAATACACAGGGTAGCTTTTGCTAGATCCTCTTATGTGCAATATTACTAAGTGCAATTTATCTGTTATATTTTTGTGGTAATAAATACATTCCGCGGTGTCCCAATTCTATTTAAAATGAAATTTCAGTTTTCTGGGAGCAGATCTGGGGGCAGATTTATGATCTACACTACACAAATAGGCATTTTAGGCTTTTTTTTCCCCCAAAACACAACAAGGCGTTTTTTCACTATACGCGGGTGCTCTTGGAACGCAACCCCCACGAAAAGCGAGGGATTACTGTACTTATACATCCACTCTGTACTGTATATACTTAGATACATATACTCACTGTGTACATGCATACAACTTGCCTAAGCCTACATTTAAATGTGCAACTTACAGTTTATATGATATATGTATATTTTTACAATACAAACATGCATAATCATATTCCTAGACTTTATACTAACTAGACTGTACACCTGAACATTTTATTTTTATTTTATACTGTACTGTGACAGTATTTTACTCTATTTTATTTTATTCTATTCTATTGCTTTTCATAATTTTGCTGCTCTTAACTCTGCACTGTCCACTTTCTGCCTTGACCAAGCTAATAAAGGTTTATCTAATCTTATCTTGGTTTAAGGGGAAACTTTAAATTTGCTTTATATCTTCAGGGTTGAGTTGGGTTTAAGTTATGAGGAGACAAATAATGTTTAACTCCAGGGGGATATATTTGTGGTTTAAATATCTGAAGACCACCCTATGCAAGAATCATCATTAATGCTTAATTCTCCCACTATTTTATGGCGTACCATTGATCATTATTATACCTCTTTATTCAGTCTTAATACTACTAAAGCACTACTTTATACTACTTAATGCTACTACTTATGCATGGTATAAGATGCTGGGTGAAGGGCACTGGACCAGTGTCCTGAAAGGCATGATATTGATCTGAAGAAAATCACCTCTTTTATAGCATGACACTGCTGTAAAAACTACACATGCTTTGCATTCCACAGCATGTAATTTACAAGCAGATGCTACCCTGATCTGCTCTGAAAGTGTGACAGAGCTAGGCAGTGGGAGGTGCAGGGTGGGGGTGGGCTGCTGGAATGAAGCTTTGGTGGGTGCATTTGACAAAAAAGTGCTACAATTTGTGGGTTGTAAATAACGTCTGATATGTGTAGCTTTTGAGTGAAAAAAACAAGAAAAAAAAAGACTGTAAGCAGACTGTGAATTACCCCTCCATATTTGGAGGGTAGTGCCTTCATAACACTGCTAAGAACCCCCACCCCCAAACTGTTATTTTTTGTCTTTTGGGGGTTCTGGGTCTTGATCGGGGGGTACAGTACCTCCCAGTACCACCTGTAAGAGATGGATGAGGTGTTTGGGCCTTTGGTAAGTGTCCCATGAACACACCAGAGCCTTTAGACCATTAGTCCTTCCACATGCATCTGTTTCATATGCAAATCCAGCACACAGAGCTATTTTTAAGCTGTAGTGACATAACTGTGAGGGAATTTTAGCAAAACTGCACCATCATTGTCATTCTACAGACAGACAGACAGTCCAATCTTTATGTAATTTTACCCTCAATCACTCCCAGTTAAACACATAAAATTACTCTTCCCAGACTAGTGTTCACCAGCTAAATTACATGCTCACTGAGAACCAATCAGTACTTCTCATTCCAAAAAGGAAATGTTCATCACAGCACATCCCAAATGGTCTTACATTCTTGGCAATACTCAGACCAGGCCACCTGTAAATCCAGCGTCACAAAACAAAGACAATTATGTAACAACCACTTTTCAAAATAATCCTAAAGATAGTTTGTATAAACATAACAGGATCGCTATTATTAATCATAATGATTATTACATCTGTTGGACTACACACCAAAAACAATTTCAGCATTTCAAAGGTGATGCGAACAGTAACAGGAACAAATTGTAAGTATAAATGACCATTTATTAATTCAAAACAATGAAAAAACCCATTAATGGTTTACCTATTTGTTATATACAGTCATATGCAAAATAGTAATTTTCAGATTGGTATTTTTACAGACTTTCTTACCAGGTTTAAGACATTATCTGAACGGAATATTATTGTTTTGTACCGTATTGGCAGGTGTTTTTAAATCTTTCATTTCAGTATTTTCTAGATTTTGTGTATGGCTTCTTTTACTAAGTAGTGAACATCATAACTTATTAACACAACAATGATATTAGCTTGAACCGTGACTCTTTGGGCTTGATTAGTGCTATAAAACCTAAATTAAGGTGAAATTACAATCATATGTGGACGTGTGAATACTCTAGGTAACATTTTGTTAAATTTCTTTGTATACATGAGTTAATAACTCCTTAATGAGGAGTAAAAGTACAAATTGAATTTGTTGAAAACATGAGAAAAATGAGAATAATGAGAATAAAAACCTTTTTGTAGTCTTGTGTGTCTTAAATTCAGCCAATTAATCATAATTATGTATTGGATGTACAGATGTAGGTGAACTGACCCGGGGTACTCTAACTTTCACATATGACTGAATGACAAAATATGTAACACTGATAAGAAATCAACAAGAATTACAATCTAAATTTAAATTAAAACACACCAACCTTCCTAGCCTCTCTTGACTTGACCGTACTCTAAAAGCGCATATGTCCTCACCAGCGTATCTGCTGCTTGCTTAATTTTCTCCAAATACAGCAAACAATATCCTTTTACCATCAGGAACAGAGTCGACTGCATGATGCAAATGTTTAATGAGAAAGACCACAGCCTCCTCCCATCCTCCAGCTCACTAAATGAGGATTCGTCAGCATTGTGAGGGTTCTTTTTGTTTAATGCCACATACTGTTAAATAAAACACTGCCAATACTGCTGGTGAGCGCTGCAGTCGAGTGGCAAATATTTACTTCGCACTGAGAGAGCACCCCGTTAAGCGGAGCCGGCAGAGGCAATTTCCTCCTTCCTCCCCTATCTGAACAATAAATCCTCTCTCTTTATCTTACGTTGTTAGTCAGTGGGGTTGCATATTGGAAATACCTGGAATCGCACAGACGTCCCTGGCAGGTACAGCATGGGGTGCAGTCGCAGTCAGAGGTGGCCATTACTCGGGCACTCTAACGTGGTCAGGCTCCTGTCAACAGATTATTCAGCAGGGCCCAGGCTGACTGGCAATAAAAGATCGACATGCCACTCCTGGGAAGAGTGCGGCATGCACATTTGTCAATATTGTTTTGTGAGCTGAAGGGGAGGGCTCCTGACAGTGGCCATCAATTGGCAAATGTAAAACTCACCGTGCTCCTCCGGCCCTGCCTCCGGTCAGGAATCCACTCAGCAGGCTGTTAATCTCACTCACTCAGACTGAAGCGGAGCAACAGTAGGGTAATAACCCCTTAAACAACAGTGATAAATCTGAGTCGGCCGTAATGCGCAAGCCGGGCTCACAGAAAGTCTTGTGTTGCTTGTTTGAACAGTCACACACTTTGCTCTCATGTCACTCATGTAGAGCTGAATGACAAAATATGTAGCACTGCTAAGAAATCTACAAAAATTAAAATGTATCCTCTCTTGACTTGACCGTACACTAAAAGCGCATAAATCCTCGCCAGCGCACCTGCTGCTTGCTTCATTTTCTCCAAAAACAGCAAACAATACATTTGCTTATGAAATGTCAAAAACAGTAGAAGCTATTTTTGAGCTCAATCCACATCCTTAGCCACTGCTGATTGCTGTAATCAGAGCTTACCTACAAAGGAGTTCAATAAACATATTGCTATTAGTTCATACAGGGCAATCAAAGGAAAGTATAAAAAAATCTGGTCCAAGTTTCAGAAGCCTGCCTGGTGAGCGTGAGCTTTGACTTGGATATTCTCTGGGAAACTTTGTTGTCCTGCACTTCAATAACTGTGCGCTGAGGATGGTAGCTGTTGCTGTATACCAGTCATAACTTCATTATAACTTCAGGTTTCGCAAACTGATCGAATTCACAGAGAACTTGCTTTTGCACTGTTGTTCCACTGTTACCAGATCGCAAAAAAGATAAGGATACAAATGTCTAAATGAGATCACCCAGATTCTTTATTCCCCAGCAACGTATTTGACTTCTACAGTATCAGGTCATGTGGGGATACATTTGTGAAGGCCACCACTCATTCACAGCTTGTCCAGTAAAGGTCATCTGTACAGACTGTGCGATCTTTTCTGTCATGCATGGTGGAGGCGGCACGGTAGCCAGCGGCATAGTCTTCGAAGATTCCCTTCATTGCAGTGCAAGCCCACAGTATTGCTCCAGGCAAATGGCATGACACTATGGGGACTGAGAATGCTCGTCGGATTGTAGGGTTTTGTTCTACATCCAGCAACCACCTTCCTACCCAAGACAAACAAGAGCCCTCGCACTTCGTTAAATAAAATGCAGGGGATTTCGGAGAAGTCACGCTACAGCAGGTGTCACACAGAGCTTACTGCTGGTGTCACAACCTTGGGACTCTGGTAGAGATATGCCAGTTATTCACATGCTTTTCCTGATATAACTCTAAACACTGGCTTGTCGGCGCTGGGACCAGTGCAAGTTTATAAACAGGTCTGAGAAAGGTCGAATGGAACATTCGGTCTGGGTTCTTACTTTGGCTTTTCATGTTCCACTGGTGTTCCACGGTCCAACACATCGTCACCTTCACGCAGATCAGTGCACTGTATTTTAGTCAAAATGATGCATCATTTTGCAAAATAGCTGCCTTTAAATACTGCTGTTGCTGCAGTAAACAGTTTGTCTGTGGCATCTGTTTAAATTAGTGTTTGTTTACAGCAAAAGATCAAGAGAAGTGACCATAACATTATAATTTCTGTACTGCTAAAACAACATTCACAAAAAGTATTTTACTGAAAATGAGATCTAAAGGCTTAACGTAAGAAAACAATCTGCCAGTTGATTTACTGAAATAAAGGGTAATATTCTCACATGACGCTTTGGTTTTATGGAAATTGATGAACACTTTTATGAACACTTGATTGCTTATTAACATTCAACTATATATCTTTTAAAAGCAACTGAAGCAAAATTGCTGATAATTGACTGAGTTGTCCTAGATAGTTTGTTAGCAAGCACTACTGATATGTAGTGGGACTGAATGTGTCACACGTTACACTCTTATATTGAGTCCCTGTCTCTTATTATTCTACATAAATGCGTATTCTGTATTTAGAATATAAATATGGAGTAATTTTCCACTTTTCGTGTGGGTTATGTCACCAAATCTGCTCCCAGAACACTTTAATTTAATTTTAAACTCAGTTTAAGGCATTACCCTTAAAGAAAATGGAAAGATAAATAAAGAATCATAATCAAAAAACTTTATTGCCTAAAAAAACAGTATGCATTAGCAGCGTGCAATGACTCGTCCACAAAAGAAATGCTGAAATAACTCTCTACCCACATGTTTACACAGGGCACAGCTTACTAATACTAAATAAACTGAGATAACTGTTGAAAATGGGGGGGTGGGTTTAAAAAACACTAAAATACGAGGACAAGACACGGAGCAGTCATGATACATGCTGCAGCAGATTCTTCATCTTTTTATGACAGTTGACAACTTTTCAGTACACCGAGGGGATACTGTACTCTCACAAGTTTTAGGATATAAACTAGGTTTCATTGCTTCAGTTCATCTTGTCCCAGTTGCAGATTTCTTTTCCCATATTGTAGGTGTTTTAATCTTACAAATCTTAGCAGAGCCAAAAATATTTTTACTTAATTCGACAACATTATTAGGAGCATGTGCTTTGGCTTGGCTGGAGTTTTTACTCACATCAGTGTCATTGCTCAGTTATGGCTGGTCCAGTACCCCAAAATATCCAACCACGAGTAGCTCTGTGGTCAGAACTTGGCCATTGATGAAGGGCTAGAGGATAGATAGCAGAAATTCTGCGTGGCGGCAGTTCCAACATCCAACCTTGTAGCCTGGTAGACCCACAAGGTTGGTGCTTCTAATAACGAAGGTGAGGAGTTTTAAGCTGTTTTCTCCAACTGTAGAACATCAAGATAAAGAGTCTCAGCACACAACCCTAATTTTGAGACCCTCTCACTTTCACTATTTGAATTCCTTGCCACACATATACCTTGCATAATGAAAGACAGTCAGCCTTCTTTTGTATTTCATGGACAAATTCTGTTGGCATGTGTTGCTGCACAGTCCCCTGTTACCCCACTCACTGCAAAGAGACCACCACCAACAAGTCAAATTTTTTGAAGATGGATCTACCACCTGTTGTGAGCCAATGTCCAGTTGGTAAAAGTGTATCAGCACCATTCTTCTGAGCTTTAAACACATCACCAACATAAGATAACCAGCATACTGTACTAGCAGTGTAGGCGTGTCCAGAGGCCTAGGAGTGTAATCGGTCTTTAAAAATTCCAGCAATGCCACCATCACCACAGTGTGACATTCTTTCTCTGCATTCAACACATTTATTAGGCAAAGCAGGGGGCCCTCAGGAACACAGTGCTCAAGGTGCTTTGCTCAAAGGTACCTCAGTGGCACCACTGGCAGTCCTGGGATTCAAACCCACAAGCCACCTCCCTAACCACCAGACCACCAGCAGGACCGTTACTATGCAGATGTCACTACTATCCTGCCAAAATACTATGCAGTCAGCAGTGGACCTATGGCTGTCCCTTTCCTTTAACAGATAGAGAATTTATGTATTTGTTACATTTATTCCTTCTCTTGGATGGGAGGATGAGCACCCAGCTGGTACTCTAGTGATTAGGACAATCGCCCTGCGATGGGTTTGATTCCTAAGACCACTAGGCACCTCTGAGGTACCCTCAGGTAGCCTCTCCACACTCTGCTCCCTGGGTGCTGTGTCCCTGGCCGCCCACTGCTTCACTTAGTGAATGGGTTAAATGCAGAAGAAGAACTCGTGCTGTTCACACTGTGTGCTGTGGTGTGTTCACGTATGACACAATGGTCACTTTCACTAACTTACTCCTCAGTAAAACTCAGCCGCCTCCTCTGTGTTCTAAGTGCTAATGGGACGTGACTATGCCACATGACGGCATGATTCACTGTGCAATAGTGCCAAAAATAGAGCCAAGCAGCAGTGCAGTGTAGGCTCCTACTTATCAACCTGAAGGTCAGACAGAGAGGCTGGACAGAAAGGCAGGTCAGCCTAGAAGAGTCCGTATTGGTATGTGAGTGGTGGTCGTCTCTGGGGATAAAGGCATGTGCAACATTAGAGTGTGTTGCTCTCTGCCAGCTGTAATTTCCAAACTCAAATAGATAATGTTTTTTTTAGTGCAAGGTCGCCCCAAGTATGAATTTTATGCGAGTGTGATGAGGAAACTGCAGCTGCCCTCGAAGATGCTACAAAGTTTGATACGCAAACACGACGAGACTTGAAAGCGAAAGCTGGACTGAAGCGTAAAGTCCTCAAGTCTCAAGGCTAGAAGTTTAATTTTTACGGATGTTTGCTAATCAATCAACTCACACTTAACCAAACGCACTACGCAGCACAACTACAAACACAATCATCATCTCTTGGTGAAAGAAGGAACTCTGAATTAAACATCAGCATTAAAAAAACGTCTCAAGAAAATATCAGGTTCTGCTCCTCCAAAACCCGAAATGCAAAATCAACCCTGTTCAAAGCATTGAATTAACTGACGTGGAGGGAGACATCTAAGAGTTAGATATATCTTTAAGAGACTGTTTTAGTTATTATTAGAAACATTCTGTTTCAGGATAAGCCTGTAGTTTAAAAATTCTACTCTTACAGCATAAGTCAAGCACTTTCCATTGCAACTCAAGCACCCACATTATTAGTCTAAACTCATGGAGTGATCTTTGATTAGATCTCAAATCTAATAAATAACATTGTCCAGCATTCAGCTTACAACATTAGATAAGTTAAAGGGTTTTTTAAGAACAGTTTTTAATGATTTAACATTTTCCTGCCACTGAACCTTATAACATGTATTGAAAATAAGGGACTGGCGTAATTATAATTATATAATAAAGCAACAGTTAAAAGCAAGAGAAGTTAGCAATAGAAAACACAAGTTTAAAGTTTTCCCTTCCGTTGCTTTGGTTGTTGTGAACCCCATCCTACCTTCAGGTGTTCTTAGCCTGCGCTAGTCCTGGTCAGCAGTGGCTTAAATGTTTTTTGAGGATGTACTACTGGTTGCGCCCAGTTCTGAGAGGGACTATTAGTGCCTCAGCCTTGCTAATTCCAGGCATAAGCCCCCATGCTCAGAATATTTTGCATAGCTTGCAGTGCCATAGGAGTGACAAGCACAATAGACTTGTTTGCAGACTTAAACGTGGTCACAGGGTATGTCACTATAGTTAGGGCACCCCTGTGAAAACATGCACACATCCTCAACAGCAAACACATTTCTGACTATTTTAATACACTATTACTGTTTATTTGTTATATTTATTACATGAAAAATTAACTGCGAAATAGTCATTTTTTATACCAGTATGTTAAACAAGATACATATGTTATATAGACAAAAGTATTGGGACACACCACTTCATTATTAGATTCAGGTGTTTCAATCATACCCATTGCCACAGTTATAGAAAACAAAGTATACTTTGGACGAAGCTATGTTTCCAACTTTGTAGACACAGATCCTTTTCTGTTCCAGCAGGACTGTGCCCCAGTGCACAAAGGGAGCTCCATAAAAACATGACTGGAGGAGTTTGGAGTGGAAGAACTTGACTGGCCACACAGAGTATTTGAATGAAGTGGTTGAATGGTCAGGTATGTACATATGGTCTGGCGGTTAGGATTCCTGGTTTTCACCCAGGCGGCCGGGGTTCGACTCCCGGTATGGGAACGACTATTTGGGGCAGCTGGTAGCCTAGTGGTTAGGGCATTTGCCCTGCAATCAGAAAGTCCAGATTCGATTTCCAAGACCGCTAGGCACGGCTGAGGTACCCTGAGCAAGGTACCGACCCCACACACTGCTCCCCGGGTGCTGTGTTTATAGCTGCCCCCTGCTTCACTTGGTGACTGGGTTAAGGCAGAGGTTGAATTTTGTGCTGTGTGTTTCACTTTTTAAGGGGTTGGTAGTTATTATTAAGACATTAACTATTTATTTGAGAGAAATTTTCTGTAGTTTTTCCACACTTCTGTTTTAATCTTCCATACAGACTTTGGCTCCCAGTTGCTTTAATGGCTTGATTTTGTTTTGCTCTGTTGATGCTCACACATCAGTTTTGTTTTAGGCCACAAAGAAAAGAACAAAGTTCGCCAAACGTCAATGTACAGTACCAGTCAAAAGTTTAGACACACCGTCTCATTCAACCATTTCCTTTGTGTTTATTATCGGCTACATTGTGGATTAATATTGAAAACATCACCTGTTGCTCTGATGACAGCTTTGCACACTCTTGGCATTTTTTCACTCAGATTCAGGAGGAATCAACATGGAATGGTGTTTAATTAACTGGAGTTCTTCATCAAGAGCTCATTAGTGGAGTTTCTCTTCTTCTTAAAGTGTTTGGGATCATCAGTGGTGACGGTCGGGTTGGCCCACAGTTAGTGATCCTGTTCCACTATGGTTCTACTGCACATTATGGCAAGAACCAGTAAAAACAACAGTCCATCATTACCTCATTACAGAACATATTCTGGTTTACTGCCGAATTCCATATTAATCTACAATGTAGAAAATAATAAAAACAAAGAAAAAACATTGATTGAGAAGGTTGTGTTCAATCTTTTGACTGGTAGTGTATTTGAAAGTTAGTTGTATTAGGAACTCAGTACTCTAAGTGTTTTGTTTTTGCTAGACTACTTTAGCTAATTGAGTCTTTAACCAGAGCATTTGTTTTTTATGCAACAAAGAGCACATTATTATTATAATAATTATTATTTTTGTCAGTGCCTTTAACTGTACCTTATTGTTTATGTTATTATTAGTAGTAGTAGTGTTGAAGGCTGTATGACAGAACCACTAAGCCTTTCATTAACTGCTCAGTTGAGTAAATAAAAAGGCTTAGTGCTGTGTGTGTGTGGGGAGTCTTTTTCAACGACTCACGCTGCCCTCTAGAGGAGGAGGTGTTTTATTGCACATGATTGTATTTCCCACAAATTTCCTGTATTGCTTACTCAGCCTCAGAGGTTGTAAAAAAATAATACACTGTTGTTGTGAAGCAAAAAACGGTTTTACGTTATTTTAACGGTTTAACTGACTCCACTTCTCTATGTGTATTTAATGTGTCTTCAAAATTCTTCATGCAACACGCTGCCTTATGTATGCATAATTAATGATAACCTTTGTTGAAGTAACCCTTTATCATAGTATGCCTTCACACTTAAATGGGGACACAAAACATAACTTTAAATGAAACGTCGGACGCTTTATGCTCCACATTTCTTCATGGGGAGAGGGAGCCATGAGTCCAACCTGATTAGATCAGCTCTAATCAAATCAGCACAAAAAACAAGTCAACAGTTAAGGAGGACCTAAGTTAGACAGAGTGAGAAGGAAAGAGAGGGAAACCAGAGAAAGACAGAGAAAGAGACCGGAAAAAACACCTTACCCCTCTCCTCTCATGACGCTTTTCATGCATCTCTCTCGCAGCATGGTGCCCTGTTGTGCCTTGGCCCTTTGGGGCTTGTCCAGGGAGGAAAGAACTGGAGGAAGTGCCGCTGATTAAGTTATGCTGGTCTGCAATCTGAACCAGGAGCAAACAAACAATGAGCTCCTTGCACAACTCTTTCAAAAAGACATCAAAGTCTCAGCCCAGTTTTACGCACTGTGTTGATGGTGCATGGAACTAAGCCTACAAATACTAAGAAATCTCAAGGAACAACAATGCATTAACCCTTAAACTGTAAAGGCACACTCGTGGACCCATATTTACATCCTTATTTGGCATAATTGTTGCTGTTGGAACAAAATCTTCTATGTGCAAATAAGTAACTTTATTGAGTCTAAGCCTTAGCGATTCTGTAGCCAGGAATCCAAGATAGTTGGCTGACCTCACTCTCTAGGGCTGTAACAATGCACTGAAATATTGTGGCAACTCAATGCAAATATGTGCTAATGCATAATGGATAATGAGTATTCTAATAAGTATTATATTTGGTGCAACTGCATTGTTTACAGTGTTAAAGCAGTACCAGTTAAAATATCAGTCTAACACATTTAATAATAATAATAATAATAATAATAATAATGCATTTTATTTATAGGCACCTTTCTGGCACACAAGGACACTACAATAAAACAAGTGCTATAAACAGTAAGAACAATAATTACAGACAAGTTAAAAAAAACATATTAAATGTACATCATTAGAGAAAGCACACTTGAACAGATGAGTTTTGAGTGTGGATTTAAAGTGTGGATTTCTGAGCTCGGGTGGTACTGGGTTCCAGAGCCGGAGGAACAGAGTGGCTGAAAGCTCCCATAGAGGTAAGATGGGCAGAAGGGACAGTTAAGTGCATGGGGGAGGATGATTTGTCATGAATCCCCTCCCCCAATGTCTCGGATTTATTTTCATTAGTAAATTGTACTTAAAATAAATATAAATTTTGTGCAAAATATTGTAAGAATATGGAATTGTTTCCAGTCTTATTTTGTTGAAAATATCATGTGTTAATTAAATCACAAGCCTTGAATTGACTATCGAACTGCATCATGAGTTTACCATATTGTTACACAGCTAATATAGACCACACTGTGTTTGTTAAGGAGTGTATGCTGAGGCAGATTGTGGCCTGGTGGTCAGTGAGTTGCCCCTACAATTGGAGGGTAGAGGGTTTGAATCCCTGGACTGCAAGTGGCACCACTGAGGCACCCCTAAACAATGTACTATTGACACACACCACTCACTGGGTTCTGCATTTCTGGATGCCCTCTGCTTCACTTGCCTACATGATTATATTATGACTGTTTTCGGAATAATTCTTAAGAACATTGAGCATGCCAGCTCCTCAGTTATAACATACTCCTCACTCAAACCATGCTCCTCAATTAGAACATGCTATTCACTCAGACCATGCTTCTCAGTTAGAACATGCTCCTCAGTTGGGCCATGCTTCTTCTGTCCTGAGAAGTGTTATGCCAGTGTCTTGCCACTAGGTGTACGTATTGAGATGAACTGGGGCTCGAGAACAATGCGGACTGCTTGCTTAACGCAGCATGCCTGTATAAAGCAGCCTTGTTACTTAACCACTTAATGACATTATTCCTGACTGAACGATTGCCGATGTAAACATTTCAGTCATTCTGAAATTTACAGTGCATTCATTTGCAGCTCATGAAGCTGAATTCATTTGTAGTGAGGTGCTTGTGAGGAACGCCTCGTGTCCAGAAGGTGATGTTCCACATAAGCTGAAGGGTACATGTGTATGTATGGACGAAATGCTGTGAATGTGATAGTGGAAGGTTTATGATGGGAGATTACACCACAGACCTGTGCCATTTCTCATTCTTTCGAAACAGAGTGTTTGTACTCCCACCCCCACCTCCTCATTCACCATCCGGCCTGTGCTTATGCAGCCGGCCATTTGGTGTCTCTGTTCCCATAGAAACGCAGCCAAGGACCATATTTACCTCTCTCTCTCTCT
>JBBPDB010000039.1:16034200-16046878 GCA_037974465.1 Brachypetersius altus
TTTCCTAATATCGTGTAGCCCTAATGCACCCACACATACTCTCTCACACACACACACACTCTCTCTCTCTCTCTTTCTCACACACACACACACACTCTCTCTCTCTCTCTCTCTCTCTCTCTCTCTCTCGCTTTCTCTCCTCCCACTCTGTCTTTCTCTCCATTTCTTGAGCAATGTTCCCTTGGGTTTAGCCTTCTATTTTAGAAGAAGCCACAGATATAACATTGATTCAGTGTGTTCTTGTGTTTGAACACCACAAGGTTCTTGAAAAATGGACTTGATAATGGAAACGTACTTAGAGTCGCCCAGAATTAAGTGTTTGGGTATAAGAGTATTCCAGTCAAGAATGATAATGTTCCTAACAATGAATGAAAGTCAGTAGTCACTTGTTTATCATTTTACCTGATTTAATCCTGGTGTTTACCAGCTTCCAGTCATTGTTAACAACATCAGGATGCATGGTTTAGTTGTTCCTTTAATATGTTACAGCATGGCATCCTCATAAGTTGAGAAACTATTTTGATTGCTAAATAAATTACCGGTTATTCAGAGAGGACATTGCTCTGTGCAAGGTAGAGTGAATAAATGATGTGATCCAGTGATGAATGCAAATGCAACCTTTGTTTCTGCATTACGCTGACCTCTCAATGGACTGGAGTTGTTTGTACGTTGCTCAGGCACTGTTCTGAGGACAGAAATAACTGCAGGGTTGCACTTCTCCTGGGGCTAGCACCACGTTCCCCTCGGGGGCTTCCCGTCTGCCTCGACTTGAACACGCTCAAGATCTGTATCTGTGGTTTCTTACATAGACCCAGAGTCATTCAGGGGTAACCACATTCTTACTTGGACCTACTGCTAAACGTTTACTTAGCTCAAATCACATGGCAACTGTATGGAAGGCCTAGGAGAGCTGGTGATTAATCACATAGTTGGATTATTTAATTGCTGCAGTTCTTGGAAAGCAGCAAACACAACCAGCACTATAGGTAATGATCCTCCGCCGGGGTAAACGTGTCTTTTATCAAGGACATTAATCAATAGACTCTAGAAGGAACATAACAGCTAGTAGGACATGGCGAGAGTTAGACAGAGAGAGAGAGAGAGAAAGAGAGGGAGAGAGAGAGAGAGAGAGAGAGGGAGAGAGAGAGAGAGAGAGAGAGAGAGAGACAAGATCAATGCATTTAGCTCTGCCGCTACAAATCCAGTCTGCAGTCTTCTCGCACAGAACTGAGAGCTATCTACAAATCCCCCAAGACATGTGGCCAAAAATAGCCCTCAGACTGGACACTTACAATTACATGTGCAGAACTCTAATAATACTATCAAACGCTAAATATCATGGTTTCCAAATGTACCATTCACTCTGCGGTCCGTGCCGTCCATATGTACAAACTGAATTGCAAAAACAGCCCATTTTGAATTCACTGTATTAGTGATGCCACAAAAAACATAGTACTGGTACATATCTGCCTGGAGCACTTTAGCTCCCCCCAATCGCACTTTAGTTATAAGGTGTGTTTCAGGCAGGACTATTTTCTGAATGAGGCACAACATAGGGCAGCCTATTAGAAAGAGGAATATAGACACATTAGTCTTAAAGGCACAGTATCAAAAACAGCCTATTTAATTCTCAGGCGTGAAGAGAGGTTGAGAATGGCCAAGTAAAAATAACTATTTCTGCTGTTTCGCTCCATAACAAAGCAGAAACTCATAAGAGGATCTTGGGGAAAACAATAAAATACAAAACAATACACTATTGGCCCTTTGCTCCATAGCAACCAGGCAAGATTTGGGGTGCAGATGCTATAAAAGAAATCTCCCAATCATGTGCGTGATCTGTACTCATGACCTATGGTACGTGACTCATGTTTATAAAGGTTAGCAACATACTAACTTGTGTAGCAATGAAAGAGGACCCTGATATGGTGACATATGCATGAGCAGGCGAGTTTTGTGGCATGGGGTAGTCAGTGCATGAAAGTGGTTGTGAATGTGTGTGTGTGTGTGTGTGTGTGTGTGTGACTGTTTGTGTGTGTGTGTGTATGTGTGAGAGAGAGAAAGAGAGAGAGACAGAGACAGTGACAGAGACAGAGAGAGAGATGCAATAGGGGCTCCTCAGAGATTGCAAGCTTAGCTGAAGTGACAGGAGTGGCTGGGAGAAAAACAAAGCAGCAGAGAGGCTTGCAGATGGAGTCTCCCTCCTCAGCCTAAATGCCCATCATCACGCATGCTTGCAGTGACTTCCAAGTGCTAATATGATGCCCTTTGTTCAGCGTTTGAATGGGAAGACACCATTTGTAGGGCTGAAATCAACCCCGTCTTGTGAAACACCTCAGATTTTGGCTTGTGCCCTTTATCTATCTCTCTCTCTCTCTCTCTCTCTCTCTAAATATATATCTAAAGATATATATATATATATATATATATATCTTATACGTGTGTGTGTGTGTGTGTGTATTTAAAGTCATGTTCAGCAGTCTAAACATCCTCCACAAGGGGAGCCGTTCAAGTTTTTTTTTTTATGAGCACTGCAGAAACTGAGGAAACCCACAACAGTATAATCTTACAAATGATTTGTGCCAAAGAATATAGTCACCTGAATATTTATTACCATCTTCAAATACTTAAACACAGATATCTGTGTTTAAGTAGAGCTGAAGTAAGCCTATGCAGTAAGACTACAGGTGCTAAATGCACAAGATTTCTGTGTTAATTTCTATGTTACCATACATATGCATTAAGGGCCAGCTCTAAACAGAAATGAGAATCTCTTAAAATTCTACTTATTATAATTTAAAAGGCGTTAAATTGAATTCAGTGGTACTTGTGGGTGCCTAATGCACATATCCATTTCTCAGACTAATCTTTCTTGCTGTCAGAAACAGAGCCTGCTGGACACACATTTCCATACATTTTGGTTCCGCAAAGTGTTCTCAAGGGCTAAAAGGTTTCCCTTTCCGTCATTTTCAGTGAAGTACTGGCGTCTTTAAAAGACTCTGCATGCTAGGTTATTGTTCACCAAGGGCCATTTTTATTGTTACGTTGCCAAAAAGCATATCCCAGGATGATGAATGTCTAGGTGAGTTGGTCGACCTTTATGTAACACTTCGTCCCTGCAGAAACTTGGATCATGCTTTCATAATTGTCCTCACTTATTTGATCAAAGTGGGTGTTGGACATTTCCATTCATCTTACTTATTCATTATAAAACTGTTTTAAATGTACCACTTTTTATGAAGTAGGACAAACAGAATTATGTGTACAATCCATATTATTTGAGCATATGTGAGTGCAAGAGCTTGCAGCTGTGGATGTTGTGTCTCGCACTACTGACAGTATTAAGGCTCCTGCCTTTGTTCTGTCCTGTTGGCATGGCAACTAAGTCAAGCCTGTGTTGTTATCAAAGCAAACCTATTGGGGCAGAGTATGCCAGTGTGTGTGTGAGCACATGTCTAGTGTTCCACAGAAAGGAAACACTCTGCAGTTGTGGGCAGCATGACAGAAAAATGAATTTAGGCTCATTATGCCATTCTGCTGGGCAACGCACTGAAGCATATAAAACAAATTATTACTTCTAAAAATGAATGCTACTGTCAAATAAATGATTTAATGTTTAACAATGACTTACTTAATAATTACTTATTAATGAACACGTGAGTGGATGGTGGAGGAGCATTATTTGGTATTGTGTAAACATGTACAAGGTTAATGTATGCTATATAATGTATTGTAATGCTATTATTTACTAAGGAAGTCTTCGTGAATACACTGTATAGCATAACCCAAATAAGGATAGGAGTCTCCTGTCCCCCCAAGTGTTTCCTCTTTGGGACCTTTTCCTGTTCCTTTTGTTACCCTCGGCTTGCTCATTAGGGATCTGGACGTGGATTCTGGTGAAGCTGCTTTGAGACAATCTCAGTTGTAAAAGTCATAAACATATCATAAATGTGGCACAACCATTTTTCTTTTAACATGCCAGCTGGAATTTGTATTGTGAGGACTACATGTAAAAATTACAATTAGAAATGGCC
Organism: Brachypetersius altus; assembly: GCA_037974465.1. NCBI lineage: Eukaryota > Metazoa > Chordata > Actinopteri > Characiformes > Alestidae > Brachypetersius > Brachypetersius altus. The sequence goes on from JBBPDB010000039.1 coordinate 16,038,232, forward strand.
CAAAATTATATTTATTATATTTATATATTATATTTATCGCATTATATTTGTCTATATTTTATTTACCATTCTGTAAAGCACATTGAATGACCTTCTGTGTGTTAGGTTCTGTGTTTATGAAACATATGAACTATGTTTATGTGTCATAAACAGTCATAGTTCATTTTCTAACATCTCTCCGAGGCTGTTTTTGCTACTGCACCTTTAAGACTTTATTTGTCCAAGTGGCATTTGTTCTGAATGGCTGTATAGTGAACCTTATTCAAAAAGCTGACTGGTGAAACAGGAGCAGTGACGTACTCCTTATAACTTCAGTGCAAATGGTTGGAGCTAAACTCCTTCAAAGCTATGGTGGGGTGGAATAGCTTTCTCAAATGAGAAATAGCTGTAAAAATACAGTTTTTAATATATAAGACTTACACTAGTGACCATTCATCAAGTCACTAGTGTATTGATTATCGGCCCTGGCCCCAGAGGTGTGTTCTGTTTTCAGTGTGACATAAGAGGAAAATAACACCCGATAATCAGGGCGTTTCAGGCGTTTGTTTAAACAGGAGTCATTTGTGCCAAATGAAGCCTAATCTTTTGTTTCTTGTTGGATTCTGTTAACGTTATTAAGGACACGTTTGCTTTCGTATTCCCCTTTCACCTTGTGTAAATAAGTAGAAGCAGGTCTTATGTAAATGCATGTCATTCTCAATTACTGGACTGAGCCTAGGATAGGTGTGTCAGAGAGAGAGAGAGAGAGAGAGAGAGGGAGCGTAGTCTGCATTTAATTAAATAATACACTTCCACGCTGGCAGTTCCCAGAAGCTGCTGGACTGGTTGCCATGGGAATGGTGCAGAGAAGACTCACTTTGGCTGCCTTTGTGCTGCTGCAATCTTACCAATTACTAATTCATACCAAGGCTTCTCCTTCTCCGTACCCAGTGGTTTGGCCTAACATTTGAGTGTGTAAGCACTGCTCTTGTGTGGCATAGGGCCAAACAAATTGCATGTTCTCCTTCTGCAAATACTCCAGGTTGTGTTTAATGGCCTTCCAACCCTAGACTACCCCCACCCACACACACACACACACACACAACCCCCACCCCATAAGAGTCCATGAGGAACTGGACATTTTCTCCTGATGCTCTCGTGCAAGCAGAGGCGCATTTTTCCAGCATTGCATAATTTCTGGCTGCAGCGAGTGACCTACTTCTCCTGAATCATTGCTGGGCTTGTCTGTGTTCGAGGGAAAAGGGAGAGATCTCACCACTCATGCAAGACAACTTCATGGACTTTTATAGCAGCAAGAGGCAAGGCAGCGCTCAGACAGTGTGAATCTTTTACTGCTTCTGATGGAAGCAAAGTTTTAGGAGCATGAAGGGACAATTTGAGCAGCAATTTTTAGTCTATCATTTCAGTTAGCCAGAGCTTACATAGTGTGGTCAGACCAAGATGCAGTCACAGTATACCTTAACCACCCTTAGTCTGTGCTCCACCCACAAATGAATTCATTTTTTTAGCAGTGGTTGTGAGGCTAGACAAGCTTTACAAGACGCTGGCAAATAAAACCATTCACTTTAATGTGAAAGCTCATACTGGGTCACACTTCTATGTTAGTTATTCAGATTACTAGTACTATCATGACGTGGCATTCAGTTTCCAGTTTGAAATGCCACGTTACAGAGCTGGAACTATGTCAGTGAAGCTATTTGAAGGTAAGTAAGTAAAAATAATGCCAAAATTTGATACCTTGACAAAGATTACACTCCATCTATCCTTGAGGTATGCCTCATACAGAATAAATAATGCAGTCTAAATGAAATGACATAAACTTCTTAAGCTACTTTTGACACCCACATGCTAACAAGTACATTATTAGTGTTTTTCTAGCCTCCAAATATTAGTGCTCTTGCTCATGCTTTTGAAGTGCAAGGAGAAGCGTCAGCTAAATGCCATAAATGTAAATGAGAAAAATGAAAGCTTTGTTTTATTCCATATATAAATCTGTGTAAATGTAGACTTGTTTATGTCTGCCAGAATTGTGCAGAAGCCTTTAGGCCTTAGTCATACTAACTAGCATGAAAAGTAGCCAATTAGCCATCTTACGTTTAAGATTAACCTTTACTAGTCCCACAGGTGGTGAATTTGCATTCTTACAGCAGAAAGTGGACAGAAACAAAGGTAAGAGCAGCAAAAACAATAGAATAAAAGCTACACAACACAGCATTATAGTATAACAATTTAATATAATTTAAGTATATAAATACAGACATTCGTTTATGTAAATGTATGTGTGAGTGGCATATGTTAACAAACAGATGGGAAATTGACACAGTCAGGGTTTATAAGTGCTATCATTTTCCAAGTTCTTAGTTTTAAATGTTCAGTGCAAAAACACTCAAAAAGACACTTTTTAATGGGATCACATTTAAAATCCACATTCTGTGTAGTGGAATTTAAAATAGTGAATCATTTGAAGAACGATAATGAATGATATTTAACTGATATTTACTGATTTAACTATATAACATAGTGTAAACAGGAACCTCTTCAAAATACAGGTGACAAGATTGAGTTCATTGTAGGATGCTATAGAAGAACCATTTTAGATTCTCTACAACAGCGGTGCCCAACTGTTTTTGCAACCATGGACCAGTTTCATGTCAAAAAACACTTTTACTGTGGACCGGTATCATTATAGAGCTAACTTAAAACAATGTGCGTTAGATTTTTACTCAGTTTGTGGGCAACGTGAAATATTTTTTTATGCTGTCTTTCTGTGCAGCCCAATAGCAAACGCCTCACGGACCGATACTCTTCCACCTCTGCTCCAAAGAACCTTTTAATAAGTTGATCATTTTTATGACTGAAAGAATTTCCATGTAATGTAAAGGTTCTGGGCAGAACACCTTATAATTATGAGGAATTAATTTTATTTTCTTTGCAGGCGTGTTTTTTTAGGTAGACCAAAATTTGGTTCTTCTACACAAAGCAGTAAATAAACTTCATTAAACAAATTACATAATGATCAATCCTCTTACTATGATGGACTTGAAGAAACTTTCTCGATGTTCTCAAAAACAATTCATAGACATATGCTCATTTCTACTTTAACCAGAGATGTATGACTTGGTTGGTTGTATTCCGAAGGCAATGTTTTTTGGCTGCTCTCTGCATTACAGGTGTACGAGCCAACGATGAATGATTAATTCATCGCCTACCAGGAAACTGAAATGAGATTCAGCGCTGACTCTTTGTCCCCTGATACTAAGCTCATCTGAATAAAAGACCTTGGAGTATTTAACTTTAATGACACATTGAGTTTCCGATCACGAGTGCCACGGTCTACGGGTAAAGATCCCTATGGCGGATTATCTCACCCCACCATTGCTGAATCCTGTTATGGTTTGTTTTGCAACACGGTCGCCTAGTAACCTCTTGCAAGACCATTTGTGTATCACTATCATGCCCAAGTGGGATTGTCTCTCTCTCTCCACCCACCATCTCCTTCTTTTCCCTCTCTCACTTTGCTGGCATCTTGATAGTAGGAGATAATCATCCCACACACTCCTACACAAATTCTGCTTTGGACGGGCAGTTGTGTGCAGGAGGCAGTGCGCCCACACACCCACCACCCTGTCTGCCAGGGCCAGCTCACTCAAGTGTATCAGGCTTAACTGTAGCCTCTGCACTTCTACAAACAATACAGTGTTCCAAATTTGAACATGCATATATATGACCACGCATCACACCCACATTTTGTGCAGGAGATTGCTAGGCCTGTGTCACAAGGTGCCCTGTACAGCGTGCTTCTATTAATAGTACGCAACACTTCTGTACATTTATAAGCAAGTACCTGAACACATATGCAGCCACTCAGAGCAACCACATTCTGTCGAAGCAAGATTGCTGGCTCTGTGACCCATGTGCTCTTCTATAGATACACTGCAACCTTCTAAATTTATACACGTACATGTAAACATATATTTGGCCACTCAACACACCCAGCATTCTGTTCAAGTGAAATTGCTAGGCATGACTCCCCATTTGCCACAGTGCTCTGTCATTTTATCTCTAGAGATATGTCTAGGTTTGGCTTGTGGCCATTTATGGCCATTCCTCTGCTGGCATTAGATTGGCCAAAAATCAGGCACAGTATTTAAACACATAAATTAGTATCCTGTGTGACAGATTGACAAATGCTATTCAGTCCCTTGCATATGGTAAGGAGTAATCATGACCCATATGCTAGCAGCATCCCATGCGAGGAAAGCTGCAGTCTGTGTTTACAGCAGTTTAAGGGACTATCATTATCATTTGCTTCTTATGTGGTGTCCAGATTACTTGCGTCGATCAGAGCAAAAGCTCAAAAAAGAACGAAAGGCTTGGTTTTATTACACTATTGAGACAGATTGTATGGCTTATTCCTAAGTTAACTGACAAAAAAATTGGCATACATTAACATGTTATGTGTCATATTGCTAATGACACATGACTCTCAGATCCTTACATATGCTAACAAGTAGTCACACATGAATACACCATAGCGCAGTGTGAGATTTTTTCCCCTGTATTTAACTCATTCACCCAAGTAAAGGAGTGGGCTGACAGCAACAAAGCGCCTGGGGAGCAGTGTAAGTACCTTCCTTAAGGGTGCGTCAGTGGTGCCACTAGCAGTCCTGGGATTTGATCCCATGACCTTCCTATTGCTGTCTTTAATAAAAATAAGTTAAAACAGAGACTTATACAGTGGTGCTAATGAAACCTAGATCTTTGACCCATGTGCTCCTATTGATCTGTGACCCATGTGCTCCAATTGATCTGTGACCCATGTGCTCCTAATGACATAGTTAACATCCATATAATATAATGTTCCAGTTTATACACATGCTTATTTATAGATATAAATATTTGGCCTCTTTACACACGCATATTCTGTTCTCACAAAAATGGATATGATTTACTCCTTGGTTAACTGTCACTTTATCAGTGTCTAGGTTGGCTTGTGGCCATTTCTGAGATAGCTGATTCCATTGCTGATGTTTGACTTGTAAAAATCAGACACAGTGGTTAAACATGTAAATTAGTATCCCATGTGATAGACAAATGCTATTCATATATACGTTAAAAAGCAGATTTAGCAATGGCAACCTGGTGTTTACAGAAGCGTAAGTGACAATCTTTTTCTCTACTTGTCATGTGGTGTCCAAACTGATTGAATTTAAGGAATGAAAAGGCTAAAGAAAAGGCGCAGTTTTCATGTTATGATGCTAGTGAGATAGTGTATAAAGCATATAGCAGCCCCTAACCATGCTACATGTTTGCACTAGGCCTCAGTTTTGCATGTGTTTTATTGTGAAATGGGCCACAGGAGCTGTGATTTCCTGTCACGCTGTTGCTCTTATAGTCTGTTCCGCCAGACTAACCACCTTGGAACAGTGCATTCCAGTGAGAGCGCTGTTTCTCTCCCTGTCTCATTTAAACTATAATTACTGATAATGTTCTCAGAGGCACTGCATTTTTATGACACACACTGGAGCTGTGACTGAAAAAAAGGGAAATAAATGAAGGAAAACAGCAGCAACCTGAGGCAGTGGCTCATGGGGGAGCCTTACCATAACAATGTCACACAGGGTTACCTGAGCCACTCTGGTGTAGCTAGCAGGTCTGTCACTTTGGGAGTGCTGTGTTAGTGTCTGCCACAGCCAATCCCGCCACTACAGAGGCGCGGTGACACCCCCCATGGCCAAGGCCACCACCCGATTAATTAAGAGTTTTGAGACTCTCCCTCATCACAGCTCACAGTTTAAAGCCGTAAATAGCCAGGCACTCCAGCATGGAGCAACTGTCTGTGCTGCTGTAACGTCCTTTTATAAAAATTCAAAACCAGACAGAGAACCTCGTTGCTGACATTTAAAAAAAACACATTCATTACTACCACCAAACCAATTCTGATTCCCAGTATATGGATACAGAGCTCCAGATAAAATAAAAGCCTTTGGCTCCTAAACACAAACTATTTGGGAACCAAATTATTTTTAGGAGCCAAAATCTCTGTCAAATATAAATAAATAAATATTGCCACAGCACATGTTGTCTCCAGTTTTACTTCACGTACAGAGCGTTAAAACGATACAAGAAATCACGGCACAAACTAAAATGTTGCCAAAGTAAAACACTATGTTTCTTGTGTAGTTAACTTTTATTTTTCTGTAACAGGTTGCCAGGTCCTGCAAATTCTGTCAAACGAAACTCAATCTGTCAACACTGCTCTGGAGAGGGATTTGTCAGTTGCAAACTAAATTTGATGCAAATGATAAAAAAGAGCTGAGATTCTCCTAACCAATCACATGACAGTGTAGTATGAGTCTGAATATTATAAGATCTCACTTTTCTTGTACTTTGTTATTTTAATCCCTCTTGGTTGTGAGAGATGCAAAATAAATAATCTAGTCACACTAGCGAGTATTTTTAGTCGCCATCTGGAGCCCTGAGATATTGTTTCACCTGAATGTCTTGTCCTGTGTGGTTCCTTAACCTTACCCAGAGTTACTTGGTCACTCAAGACAAGTTTGCTTCATAGTTTTGCTACCCAGACAACTGGAACACCTTCTGTCAGAAAACATTCTTAAAATAACATCAGTGAAGTTATGACAATATAAAGGAAACATTAAGGATCCCAAATCATTTGACCATTACAAATCAGTGTTTCTTCTAAGCAGAATGTTAGAGGATCATTTTTCGAACTTTAATTTGTTAGCTGGTAGTAGGGTAACGCTTTGTTTATGGCAGTATGTGTCATACGTGCAATACAAAGAGGAAAGTAGGTTGCATAGCTAAAGCAGCTGTCATTCTGAAGCCTGAATATTGTCTGTACTGTTGTGTAACTCAGCACAGTTTGGAGGATTACCCTTGAAGCTAAAGAAGCAAAATTCAAACACTTTGGCTTTTAGACTACATTTGGATTAAGTGGAACATGCATAATATTGCTGAACTGTCACTTTAATGAAGGAGGGAGGGCTTAAAAAACATAGGGGAGCTCCAGGTGCACATTGTGGAAGTACATCACCAGTTTCAGAGCAATCATGAAGGGCTCTGAAAACCTTGTTTGGAAATATGAATAGGCTTCGTAGTGTCAAGGGGTTTTGAGGTTATTCCAGTGCATGGTAAGACATAAACAAGAGCGGGGCATGTTGCGCAGGAAATACTGAGGGTTAGAAACTGCTGGTGAGTTGTTTGCTTGTGTGAAGAGCTCAAAATAGCTTCACTCTGCCCTCCCTCCCTCACCAACACTCCTCCTTTGCTTGTTCACAGCCTTTGAGCTTTAACCTATTTAAGCTCTTGCACGTAGGCTGTCATTTCCTCACAGTGCGTGAACGAGTGCTGGGGAAAAATCAATGGGCTAGCACGTAAACCTGTACTGGTCGCCCAAGTGATCATAAAAGCATGCTGCATAACCAATCGTGTGTGTGCGTGCGTCTGTGTGTGTGTGTGTGTGTGTGCGCATGTGTGTGCATGTGTGTGAGTGGGGGTGGCGCATATAGGTCTCTCACTCACTTCCAGTAGCTGCAGCTCAGACAGATGGAGCTGAGCGAGAACTGAACCTGGTGACCTCCTTAAGCAGGGGAAGTCCTAAGCTCGTGATTCTCCCCCCTCGCTCCCTCCCTTCCTTCGAACACCACCCTTAAGCTCGCTCTCGCCTGTCGCCAAATGGCTCAGGAAGCCCACACACACCAAAGTGGGACGACTGCAAGTGCCAAGTTAGGGGACACAAACACATTGTTAGCGAGTCCATCCCCACTGCCAAGGACAAAAGAGAAGGAGCCTTTTGTTACTACTGATGAATGTTGCTGATAGGATTAGGGTGATCTTTTGCTTAAGCTCCTGAGGACATCACTCGTTCAGCCAAGGCCATACAAATACAGATTAAGCCACACACACACACACACACACACACACACAGGCATTGGAATTCAGGTGAGTAAGTATTGTCACATGGACTGAATCAAATAGGCCTGTCAGGTCACTCTCACTCAATAATTGAATGAAATGTGAAAACGTTTAATGACTATGGATTCAAAACATGGGGCATATTATCTAAAATAAGGTTTAAGGTGAAGTCAGATGAACACAAATTGTCACATGAACTGAATATATTAGACCTAGCAGGTCATTATCAAGCAATATAACATAAAATGACACAAAAAGCTCAAAGTCATGGAACACTGGGAATATTGTTTGAAACACTGATTCTGAATCCCTGTCCCGGAATAGAACTGCTCTGCATATTTTCCCTGCTCTCACGCACTCAGTTCACATTTGGAAGGCCTGGGTAATTGAGAAGGTGTGTCTGGAGCAAAAGAAAATTCTAAAATCTACTATATGGCAGCGGTACTGCTGCTACCATCGAGCCTAGCTTGGAAGTTCTCACTTTTGACTTTATGAAAAAAGATGGGGATGTTTGTTTCTTTACTTTTTGACTTTATTTTGTGTTACTATGACCACCTAAACAGCAGATTATATGCATTAGGTGAATGATATTTTGAAAGTTGTTTTTTGGACATACAAGATTTTGGTCAAACAACAACAAAAGGCTTATATATACACTCAACAAAAATATAAACGCAACACCTTTGTTTCTGCTCCGATTTTTCATGAG
>JBBPDB010000039.1:16064497-16095990 GCA_037974465.1 Brachypetersius altus
ATGAAATATAAGTTCCATAAAAAATAAACAAAAGAAAAATTTTGTCCGATACTCGCTCATACACTCTCCAACAAAACACGAAGCGCCGGCGGGATTCACCCCCATTTATACAGAAAGCGACACTTGGGAGGCTTCGTTTGTCATTGGTCACGTGGTTTTCTGCTTAGCCGATACATGCCTTGTAGCGAGGCATAGTGGTGACGTAGTGGTGACGTATTTTTGACAGTAGAGTAATGTTTGTGAATTCGTATTTGTACTGAAGAAAGCGCAAAAGTTTCATTTCGTAATTGTAATTCTAGATGTTAAAAAAATTAAACTGTATTCTGATAAAAAAAAATACACAAAATACATTTTATTTAGGACTGAACTCATTCAAGAGTTTACAAATATTTATTTTTTGCACAACTATAGACTAATACGCACAAATTTCTATTTTATGGATACGAATGTTTTGACAGCTTCCTTACTCCATAAAAGACTCTCTAACAATAATGTAAGAAAATATCTGGGCTGGCAGCTTTCTTGATAGCTTGTATAGTCAAGCATTTCATAATTCTGTGAGCATTTACATCTCAAGTGATGACGTATCTGAGAAGTCTACAGTCTCTTGAAAATATTGTATTCTTATGTGGCTGTCAATTAAATACAAGAAAACAATAAACTAATGAAACAATAAACAATAAAATACAAGAAAACAATACCTTTTAACTTAAAATGTCCATGCAACATAACAAAGACTGAATTCTTACAAATGTACAACTTGTCTCTTCCATTGTGATGGGGGTAGGAGAAGATCCATGATGGTGACTGCAGGGGTTGTGAGCTCAAATCCCAGGACCAGCACAACTTGACAGGAAAGCGCCTGGAGTTGGAGAGTACCAGCATTGCCATCCTGCCCTTTCACCCTGGGTGAAAACCTTGACCTCTAACTGCTTCAGGGACAAAAATGCTGATTCTGTGCATAAGTATTCTGCCAAACCACTGTAGGGTCCTTCAAGAAACTCTTAACTGCTGATCTTGCACCCCGACCCCAACTTCTCCACGTGTCTTTGTATTTTAGAATGAGATGTGAAACAAGTTTGAGTCCAGCAACTCCACAGGTCAATAAAGTGATGCTGTTTTTGTTGTTCATGGGATGCCAGCCCCAGAACAACATTATGATGACCAACATCATCCTTCTCTTGTATTATTGCATTTTATAAAATAATGTTTTCAGATGTATTTGTATACTGCATGATATGACAGAATGTTAGATGTCTGAATGCTGTGCTCTTATTCCAATAAGCCAGTCCAGTGATTTGCCTTGCTGCACCGAAAGCTGTTCTCATTAATGCACTGAAGGCTGTTCTCATTGCCTCCGTGTTTCATCACCAGACATGCCCTTGGAAATTAGGTGCACGACCAACATTAATCACTGCTTCTCAATAATATAACTGAGGTTTCATTGCTTTACATGTCCCCAACGCACACACACTCAGGCTCACACTCTCGGTGTGTGCTACTGCTAGCCTACATGTTCAAAGGCAAAGTGAATAATTTTCAAAACACTGGATATTGTAAAAAAAAAAAAAGGGATTGAGCGGGTTTGGCTGGGCATCTCCCTTTTCTCCATTACCCTCAGACTCTGACTCCAACTCTCATTTTTTCACCTCATTTCCAACTGGCTGCACTCCTCCGCTGTCATATTTTATTAATTTAATATTCTAATGCTCTTTTCCTCACCTTGCAGATGGCGTAACTGAACCCTGTGTCTTAAAACGGCCGCTGGCTCGCTTCCAGCTCTGTGCTTTTTCCACCGCCATTGATTTCCTATTCGCATTTATTGCTGTCAGACCACTGGGTCTGGGATAAACCGGGGAGCCATCTCTCAGGCTCCAAGGACCAGTCTCATGTGTTAATCAGCCATGCTGGAGACCAAAAGGCCAAGTGCAACCCAGAATTAACTGGATTTATTCTCACTCGCTGTGTGCAGCGTGCAGCAAATCAACGGGCGGGACACTTTCAGGCCTAAATTACTGCACAGGGATCGAATGAATCACCTCAGTGATTGGACCTGGGCAGTGATTTAAACAGCATAGGGGTTATAATCATAGGTTATAGTGATCATTACTGTAACTGATCAGTCACATTTACTGTTGTCCTGGAAGTAATTACAGCAACACAAAATATCTTAGCAATATACAATCACGTGGATCACAGTGAACTCATTTCAGCTGACAAAACCAACCAAGGCATTTCAAGAGTTAAGATCTATGTGATCCTTTTTTTGGTCTTATAAAAAAGAGTCATCTCGTTTTCCTGTGTTTTTTTGCTGTCTTGCACCTTTGCTATGAATAAAACTGATGTGTATGTGAAAAAAAGAACATTTTTTTATCAACTCCATCAGGGATCTGAATATGGTTGGCTTATGTAACGTATAATAGATCTCTATTATTAACAAAGTAATTCATTGCATAATTAATATAGCTAAACAATGCAGTGGTGAGCTGTGACAAACAATACTATTCTACCATATTCAGATTTCCAGGTTTCATTCATTCACTTAAAGAGAATCGCTGTCAATAAAGAGAATCACTGCATGTGAAGTGCACTGTACAAGATGAATGCAGATGGTCCTGTTTTTGGCTTGTTCCAGAAAGGCACTGGAGAATTATTTGATAGAAAGACTTTAAACATTTAAAACTGTCCAGTGAAAGTGACATTACTGATTACTGCCCATATGGTATCAATCAAAGTTGCTACATCACTTAAACTGGGACATTTGATCTGTCCATTAAGCTGATTGCATTTCAGCAGTGACTTGCAACCTAAAGTAGCTTTGCTCTAATTAAAGGAATAGGGCTATATAAAAATAGCTTTTCCAAAGGCCCATACAGTTAAAAAAATTAAAACTTTCCACAAGAAAATACAAAGTGCATGTTTGCTTTGATAATTAAGGGTTGTTGCTTACTCATTGAGTGTCTCCAGAAAAAAGCATCTCACAGCAAAGCTGATCTAAACTTCTCTGTTTACCCCTCTGTGGGGGATTTTGGAAATAAAGAGGACCCCCCTTTTAAACGGAAGTGCATGGAGGGGAAGTCACACTAATAGACATGCACTGAACAGGATGCACTGAATATGATTTAACATATTTATTGGCAATTACTGCCCACAATAAGTCAACTGGAAAAAAAAGGCTTCACTATAATATTTCAGTTTTCTCAGCCAAGTCAAATAGGTGGAAGACTGTGTGTGAAATACCTCTTAGTCCGACTAGCAGTAGCTGTACTGACATTATGGTATCTAGAGGGAGAACAAAAGTGAGAAATTGAAGAGCACGTGGGTTTTCACACCCTCTAACTGTCCTTTATCATTATGGGCACTTGAGAAAGCATGAGAAAATATGTGAACTTACTCTACCTTAGTTTCCCAAAGGTGTGCTGCATAGTAGGGCATGATATGTATAAAACAACAAAACTAGCAGGCCGAGGCTTATTATCTCCAGGTTGCTAATGCAGCGAAGAGTGCAGCAGCTAGCTAGTGATGGATGTTACAAGGAACGTTACACCATGAGTCCTGCTCCATGAACCTGAAAATGCTGAGTGACTTCTAGAAACATTGTTCTTGACTGAGCCAACAATGTGGGGGAGGGGTGGGAGGGAATAGCAGGAACCATGCCAGTCTGCTAGGTGAACCACCCTTCTCCTGTCCAGGGTTTTTTTTTTTTGGAGTAATTAAGACTTGTGTCTTTTGGACAAACACAGGCTGCAAGCGCTCAAGGAGCAGCGGCGGGGGAGTTGAGAGGACGCTGTCTGCAGGAGCTAATGTGGGGGATGGGCACTGGGAGCGTGCCTGAAGCGGTGGAGCTGATACCGCCACTTGTGTAATCCATTAATGCTGCAGCTAAAAATGACTGGCAAAAACACACATGCCCACAGACCTCTCTGTTCAGTCATCACAGAGCCAGGAGCAGAGCACACCATCAGGGCTGGAACAAAACATTGCATTTCCATTTGTCATTTTATGTTCCCTCGCTTTTAGCGGGGGTTACGTTTCAAGAGTACACGCGTATAGTGAAAAACTGCGTTGTTGTGTTTTGATAAAAAAATGCCTAAAAATACCTATTTTTATAGTGTAAATCCAAAACATGCCCCCAAATCTGCTTACAGAACACTGTAAACTCAGTTTAATGCATTACCCTTAAAGAAAATGTAAAGGCAAATAAATAATCAGAATCAGAAAACTTTATTGCTTAAAAAAACATTGGGGTGGGGGTTAAAACACTAAAATACAAGGACAAGACACAGTCATGCTACGTGCTGCAGCAGGTTTCTTCTTCTTCTTCTTCTTCTTTGTATGGCAGTTGACAACTTTTCAGTGTATTACCGCCACCGCTGGACTGGAAAAATCTATGTTATACTGAATCTGTGCTGATCTGCATAAACCTGAGGGGTTACTGTATATCATTTGAAAACATAAGCTACTTTTAACACAATGTGAAGAATTCATGATGAACAAACCAATAGAAATAGTCTAGAATTACTTGATGAAACAAAATTTACATTTACTTTCCTGGGGCGGCTGGTAGCTTGGTGGTTAGGGGGTTGTCCCTGTGATCAGATTGTTTTGTGTTTAAATCCCAGAACTGCCAGTGGCACCACTGAGATAACCTTGAGTATGGTAACACTCCCCAGGAACTGTGTCATTCTGCTCTGTGTCATTCTGCACTTGTGTTCACACATGATTATAATGGGGCACTGCACTTCTTATTCATCAGTTACATATACTTTTGCCTTCTGTTGAAGATGCAAGATTTTATGTTATAAGTTTGTCCTAGTGAAACTCCACCTTGTGACTATAAATTAATATTGACTGCAAAGGTCTGCAATTTATAGTGTACAGCAGGGTTTGGGTAAGTTCAATCTCAGTCTCTTCACTTTTGCCTCAGGTCACCCAAAGAGCAGATATTCAACCCATAACTCACTTTCACAGCTGTATTTTAAAATCTGAAGTTTATAATAATGAATTCACTCTATTTCCAAGAGAGGTCCAGCAATTGATCTCTATCCCAGTGGGCAGAAAAAGTACTTGAGATGAAGGTGCAGTTTTTCTGTGTTCAAGAAGGTACCAAAGTGCACTCTTTTACTATCTCATAATTACCATTTCCCTTACTTCACAATTTAATAATAAATGCCCTGTTATAGAGCCCCAAAGTCTTTTATTCTTAAAATGCTTCTGCATTTAGTGCTACTTTGTATATCTGAACATACACTATAGTATTTGAAGAGTAATTTTAATCAGTTGTTTTAATAGTAATTTGCAGCAATATTAGGTGAAATATGATCTCTTACAGAATATTTTCCACAGTGATCATTTTAATGTAGTGACAAGCTCAGTCTGGCTTTTGAACTATTTTACTGCAGAAGTAAGTGTGGGAGTGGAGCAGGTTGGGTATGCCAAATGTAACCAAGCTAGAAAATAAGGCATGATTCATAGCAATGCACCTATTTGTGTATTCTTACTTTTTTTTTTTTTTTAAGTTACACTTTCACTCTCTTATGGACACAATAAAAATACAGGCAGTATCTATTCTTACATGCATGATTTTGCAAAAGTTAGTTAGAAAATCTAACTCTACCCTATTTAATCTTATTGTATTTTAGGTTGCATTTGCTGCATACACCGTCAGTTTTATTTTTATATTGAAAAGACAAGATTATTTGATGAAGTAAATGAGCACTGGGAAAGTGGATATAATTGAACTCATTTAAGGTTCTCAGATAGGACCAAACCTCATTAGGCTGCATTTGAGGCTTGGTAATAAGGTTATAGGGCCTTGACCATGGATGCTTGTGTTCTGGGTGCTGTCTATAAATAAAATGTATCAAAACAACAACAACAAAACTTTTTATTAGTATTTTTTGTTTATTTTCTATGTACAGTCAGCAGATACTTAGTTAAATGCAGGAAAATTAGCAGTCACGCACTGTATTATCTGTATGACAGGCAGGCTCTGTTATATGACTGCCGTTGTTCTTATGCAATGCTTTCTTCAGTTATGGTCTGTGACTATGAGAGAGAGAGCGAGAGCGAGGTCTTCATTTGGAAAGCAATCAGCCTCATTGTAATGGGAGATTAGAGCTCATAAATTTGCTCTGTTATCTGCAGCACTCCTGCTCGGGTTTTGCCCATTTCCACACTCTAAAAATAACCGTGCTGAGCATGCAGTTCAGACATGCTGCTGACTCTACCGGGGGCATCTTACTCTTTCTGCCTCTCTGTGTTTCTCTCTCAACTTGACAAAGCTGCATTCCTCCATGGTTGAACTATATCTACAGTTAAAATGTCCTAAGGGCTTTAAAAAAAAACATCCATGAAACCCGGATGATACAAAGATCTCAGGAATCTGGGATACTGCTACTTGAGAGAAGGACGCAAGAGGCTCAACCAACGAAGCATCAGCCATAGTGCTGGGAGACCGCGATGCCACAGCCATTCATGGCTGGGAGTTGAAGGGAGCATAACTGGCCTCTTTCTTGTAGTCGGTGCATCACACAGTGTACTGCTAGGCAATGCATAGTGTTCTCCTCCAAGCGTGTTGAGCTGTCCAATAATTTTGCCATTGTAGCACTTTGAAAATATGTTGTGATGTTTTCTGTACAGCACATGCTAGCATCATTAAATGAAATGCATTTGTGCAAGATCTTTATTGGGGCAGCTGGTTGCCTAGTGGTTAGGATGCACGCCCTGCAGAAAGTTGAGGGTTGGATTCCTAAGACTGCTAAGCACGTCTAAAGTGCCCTTAAGTAAGGTACCAACCCCACACTCTGCTCCCCGGGCGCCGCGTTCCTAGCTGCCTGCTGCTTCACTTGGTGAATGGGTTAAATGGAGAGGAAGAATTTCATACTGTTTACACTTTGTGCTGTGGGGTGTTCACGCATGACAGAATAGTCACTTTCATATATATTTCTGTATATGAGAAATACAGGTTGTGTATAGATATTACCATTATAACCTTCTCCTATTATATATCCTATTATAACTCCTTACACTTTCCTCAGAAGGTTCTGTTCAGTTTAAGTTTTTCAAAAGGCCAGTGGCTATACAAAGTGTCCTTTCAAACATCTGTGAAAATAACTTTCTCTTTGTTAAACTCTCAGTGCATGCTCTCAGGCTTTATTGCCTTTGGTGATGTTTCTGTTAGTAAAGCAGAAAAGACAGCTATGTGGTCTTCCTAGAATCTGGACAAATAGCGTCCCACATGGCAAAAAACGTGGTTCCTAAAGTCTTTTTTATTTCATTTTCCCTGTGTCTGTAATTCTAAGAAACCTTTTCTAGGAACATACAGGGAACACCAATAAAATGTTAAAACAGAAGTCTCACCAGTCCTTCAGGAAAAAAAAAACATTATGTGCAAGTTCTTGGAAAATTTGTCTGGAACGTCCAGGGAACGCCCTGAGAAAGATAATAAAAAACGTTCATGCAGCTGTGAAGGAGGATTTCCACAAAGCTTAGAGAACATTATTAGAACATACAAATAATTCAATTGAATTTGCTGAGCATTGTCTCTGCACAGCTACACCATTAACTAATCACCCTCACACACACACACACACACACACACACAAACACACACACACACACACACACACACATACATACATAACCATTATGTATGCAACTTTCTCAACGACCATTTAGGAGACCAAGTAAGTTATTCAGCTGTATTATGAATGTGAATACAGGGAAGCATTATCCTCTAATGGGCTCTAATGAGAGCTATGGCTTTTTAAAATCAGGTTTGTCATGATGCTTTCCCTGCTGACTGTCTGGCAGGGAGTAGACGTGGGATTCCTCTTCACTATATAGAAAATAGCCAGAGAATTCAATCACACAGCCCGCTGCCACACCTCTAAGTGTTCTGCTAATTTTCAGTAATAAAAGGTCAAGGTCGTTTCCCATCGCATAAGTACATTCCCTTCAAATGGCTTGAAAGCATTAACAGTGTGGGTCGATGTGGCACTTTCAGAGACGTATCAGAAATAAAATGACACACCATGAATCCAAAAGTAATCAGTCAGCCCTTATTATTAATTAGTGAAATTAAATATGCTCTCATTGTTGACGCTGGTATTCAGCTACGCAGCTTGTATGATATCCATGGAGTGGCTGCACCCCAAATCCAATGCCAGCAATCAGTTATTGGGTCATAAACATTTTGGAACAGTAGATCTGTGTTCTCTAGAGTGATATAGCCCCACTAAATACCTTAAAGATGAGTTGGAGTGGTGTTTGTTCTTTGGAATACAGTAAACCCCCAGTTTTATGCTTTTTTTATGCGGAAATCCCCACAACAATGTAGAAACTGCAAATATCCTCCATCCTCCGGCAATAAATGTATATTTTCTGGATGTTTTCACACAAGGGGGCCGCAGTGTCCACAGTTAGGTTGATCTCCAGAAGACCTTTCCAATGAGCCCTCATGAGACCAAGTACATCAGGTTCTATTCTCCGAAAACCGGTCACCTCAACGCAGTGTCCCAATACTTTTGTCTCACAATCTTCCTAGTTGCATATCTCAGCGGGGAATTAAAATTCTAATGTTGGTTTTACTTTACATTTTAATTCATTTAACTGAATTTAAAATGCCATTAAAGTGTTCTAGGAGCAGATTTGGGTTTTTTTTCTTTTTTACCAAAACAAAACAATGTGGTTTTTCACTATACATGAAAAGTGGGGGATTACTGCAGGGCCAATCCTTACTAATGCTGTTGTGGCTAATGTTCCAACCGTAAACAGAAGATATAATGTCAGGCAGTAACTTGGTCATACGCTTTGAGTGTTTGCTGCTTTGTTCGTGTCACAGTAACAGTCACAACAAATAGCCTCTGCTAATTACCTAAAAGAAATGCTAAAATGTTCTGGCAAATTTATAACCCTATCCATTGCTGGCTCCAGTGCATATAATGATCCTTTATTAGGAGAATTTCAGCTACAGCACTAGCTCTCGAAGCTTAATGCATGATTCATGCCGACTCCATCTCCACAGGCAGTCTTGGTCCTCTGAGGCTCTCTCCATCTAATGTGGCTCTAATGACCCTCTGCAGTTACTATATCTGTCATAGCCACTATAAGCTTTTATAGAACTTTACCTCTCTGTCCTTCCTGAGAGTGGGCACACTGAGTTAAACTTATGTTGTAAATGCACTTTAATCTAGCAAGGCCAGTGGCATTTACTCAACCGGGACACTGAAAATAGAAAAACTGTTGGATATTTCTTCTACAACAGCATTTTAGGAGCATTCCTGTTGCAGAGTTGAGCCTTCTTTTTAGGTTTAATGTTGAGATTTCTGCTATTTTATGTATGTAAAAACCTAACCTATTACTAAACAATCATCCTGGATAGTAGCTCTGAAGTGTTAAACCATTCTATCATAACTTTTTTAATTACATACTGATGAAATGAATTACACTCACATTTGCTTTACCTTCGATAACAACAGGTTTGGGTTTGAATAGGCCATAGCAAAACAAGACAGAGTAATAATAATTAAAATAATAAAAATATAATAATAATGTATTTCACCTTTTGGCATATAACTGTAAACCTTTCATAACAACTAATGTAAACTTACATAAACCGTTACAAAACCCAATATATATTAATGGTCAGAATGGCTGTTTTAATCATCAACATGAGACTTTATCATTTTTATCTATATATTTACGTATGTTTATATAAGTTTTATGTATATGAAAGGTTTATGTAGATTAATGAATACTACCCTTCAGTGAAGTGTTACTGTAGCGTTAACAATTCTTCGCTCACAGAATGTCTTTATTAGTTGTCAAAGTTAACATAACAGTCATTAGTGCAAAAAAAAAACACACTTAATGTATTTCTCTTGTTTGACTTTTGAGAGCTTCTGCAGTACTACCGGCTGAAGTCGACAATAGCACAGAAGAAAGTTACAGGGACCTCTAAGAGCCTTCAGTGTAACACATTCAGACCCTGTTGCACTAAATTTATTAAATTGTTGAAAGTAATACATTTTTTCTGTCAAGTAGCTACAACAAAAAACAATCATATTTCTTTTTATGTTATTGAAATGCTGATCAGTAAAACACGAAACATTAGGATTCCTTAGTTTTCTCAATATCTGCTGTTGTAGTCATCTGTGCTGAGGTTAATTGGGTTAAACCAAATTAGATTTGCTTGAACATCCCTTCTGTGGTACAGCATGATATGCATGTCTGAGCAGGGAATCATACCGAGGTCTGCTGGGAGGAAGTGTTATCCACTATATGGTACAACTCCAATCTAAAGATCTGATTGTTTTATCACTGCAATTGCCACTGAACACACTATATTTCAACACGTATGAACCTCAGGCAGAGAGGAGCGCACTGTGATGCTTGAATAACATCTTTAAACACAATGCAGACTTTGAATCACTTTGCATTTTTCTGAAGGCTAAAAGTGCAAGGTAACATGCCCTGTAAGCTATTTGACGGAAATTGATGCCCAGAATTATTGCTGCTGAGGGAATATCATCTGAGTATACTTCTGCTGTGCAGACATTCTTTGAGATAGTAGATGTTTAATTGGAATTTTCAATCATTTTTTGCCTGCAATCGTAATGCCTCAGACCTGTACTCTATCTTCTGCATCTTCTCTCTCTTACGTTCATGCTTATTTTGTCATCTGTCGTGTGCTCTGCTCCCTCATCTTAACAATCAGTTTCCTGTTGGTTGCTGGAGTGGAAAGCAATATTATTGCGCAGCTGATGGTATTGGTTGACACAAAGGAAAAAGTGAGTGTGTGAACCCAAGACTGAGTTAAAGGGTGCTTGTTTTTTGGTGGTTTAATTAAGCAACTACATGCTAACATATTCTCTCAGTTATGTCATATTTTGCCAAGAATATGAATTTTTTGATGTGGTTAAAAATGCCTATATTTGCCTATTTTTATAGTGTAAACCCTAAATATGCCCCCAAATATACTTCAAACACCCTTACATTTCATTTTAAACTCAGCTTAATATGTTACCCTTAAAAATGGAAATTTATGGAAACTTAGCTGAATTTCCGTTAATATTTATGTTACAAAATTAGTAAATTATATAATTCTTAATAATTCAGCAGTAAAATGCATGAAAAATTGTATTTTGCCACGAAAAAAAGCAGCAAAAAAAAAAAAAAAGGATATGTGCAGTTTCCGTGAATTTACAGGGGTTTCCGCAAAAAATAGTTTCTAAGAACAAATCTGTGAACGACTGAGGCCATGAACCGCAGCTTCGCACAAAGTCACAGGTTTGAATCCTCACTTTTTACCACTGTTGCTCCGGGGGGACGGTCCCTGTAACTAATGATTGTAAGTCTCTCTGGATAAGAGTATCAGCCAAATGCGCCCTTTACCCAGCAGACTGAGGTTTGATTGCCCACTAGTCCTGGGGCGAGCCTCCTAATACTGCATAATGCAGCACAATTAAGCTGTAAGTCTAATGACAAAATAAGTACTACTACAAACTAAAGACTCCTGCCCTCAAGACCATTTCAACCACCGTGGATCTCCTTCATGTGCTCCCAACCCTCTAAGCAAACTACTGTTCACTCAGACTCCAGTAGAAGAAGCTGCTACAGACTCTAACTGTTCCAGCTTTACTAACTATAGACTACAAATACGTAATTAAGTGTAAGGTTGCATCCTTTCCCCTCACATAGCACATCTCTATAGTGTCATTTTTGTTTTACTCTCCTTCGCTATCCAGTGTCAATCAGAGGAGGATGGGTTCGCCTTTTGAATCTTGATTCCTCCCATGGTTTCTTCTTCCAGCTTTCAGGCATTTTTCCTCGGCTGTGTTTCCTTTGGCTTACTCACTAGGGGCTAGGACCTGTATTAAATTGAAATATTTAGTGAATATTTAGGATTTGCACTATAAAAATATCCATTTTTAGGCATTTTTTTACCAAAACACAACAACGTGGTTTTTCGCTATTTGTTGGTGCTCTTGGAACATAACCCACACGAAAAGCTGGGGAATAATGTATATATTATTGCTTTCATCTATGATTATTGGGATTAGCTATGATTAATCACAATTATTTTTTTAAATCATCACAGTCCTTGAAATTATTAATGTCAAATTAAGACGACACCATGCTTTTGTTGTTGTCTTTCCCTCAGGGGTTCAGCAACACGGCAGGTAGCTGGAAAAGATGTGATGGCAAGTTTCATATGTGTCAGAAGCTGTGTGGGTGTCTTCTGCTGGCACGCCATCCCAATGCTTAGCAGCGGAATAGCTGATTCACACGCTCTGACACCAACACAAGAGCGAGTGATCAACCCATTCTCCATCATTACAAACTGCAGGCAGAGAGACAGGAGGATTTGACATCAAGCAACCAGCAGGACAAGCAGCGAAGAAAGAGATTCTTTCGGTGGTCCCTACGAGGGGCGCCTTCATTTGATAACTAAGCAGGTTGAAAGCATTGCCTGCAAGCAGAAAGAACTGGCTGCAAAGATAACAAGATCTGTAATTCTATTTAAAGTAATCCTATCTCTCTCATACACCCAAATCACACAGTCACACATGTTCTCTCTCTTTCTCTCTCTCTCACACACACACACATTCTCACACACACACAAACATAGACACACACAACTTCACAGTATGTTCAGACCAACAGAATCTTTTTCTTGCTTTTGGGGACGATTACAACATTTAGTTCAAATCTGTATTACATTAAATTGGATATTTGAATGAGTTTCATGAACGTGCATTTTATTTTATTTCATATTTTAACTAATTGTTAAGTCCTCTGCTACACTTTGGTAAATTATAACCACAAACATCCAACTGCATGTGTTCCTCCGGTGTGAAAGTGCCAAGGCCGGGCTTCTTTCTTCAGCAGATGAGCTGTAAACAGCAATAGAGAGGAGTGACCTCAGTGCCAATGAAAAAAGGGCAAGGCATTCATTACAGTTTATGGGGCTTGTTCACCTTCTATCTTGTATGTTTCACATTTTTTTCTGTTCCTATTCAGCCTTCAGCACAGGGGAGCCAGACAGAACAGAGACCATTTACAAACATCAACAGTTTTTACAATCATTTCCACACTTGTCTCAATACCACGTCCACTTTTTCAAAACACTTCACACATTGTGAGCTAAACTAAGAATACGTTTTGGCATTGGTTTCATACAATAGGCATTCAATAATAACTTCTCCTAAAATTCATGGAAACATTCTGCATTTAGATACTCTATTTAAAACAATTAACTTTCATTTCAAATGCAAACTAAATTTAATTTTTTTGAGATGGAGGTATGCTGAATTTCAGCCAGTGAGACTATGGCAAAAGCATTGCAAACTACTGTCACTCACACTATTCAGATTTTAGTTGAAAGTTAATTCAGTTTATCTGCTGTCTTGTGGGGATTTTCACTGTATTTTACCCTAAAATTCTGCGGATGGATGGGCTTGTAGTGGCAGTATAGAAAAACACCTGACTGCCATTTCAGATAAAGATCATCCAGGTGTTTCTGTTTGTGTCCGATTACCACATATACAAGAGGAGACATCTTTCGGTTGCCTTTTGTTTTCCTTACCTAGTAGTGTGAAGAAAATGGACGTAGCAGGAGGCAGAGGCAGGAGACATCGATGCAAAAGAAATTTGATTGGGAAGAGGGCGACTGTAGACGTTCCAGGCCAAAGGGGGGGCTAACATTGCTCTGTGTGCAGCAATATCTAATGACAGACTGCAGCTGCATTTTGCAATAAACATGGTGAAAATATAACATACAGCTGTGCATAATATATATAAGAAAGTTATCTGATATGATCAGATGCATATTTGTAAAGTTCACAGTGTGAAGTGGAAAAAGTGGACATGGTATTGATTGTAAAAAACTGTAAATTATAAGGCTGTTGGGCTGTTTTTGGAACATAAAGCCACTCACAGTTGCAGGTGGATACAAACAAGTAGGATACAAAAACGTAAGACATGGGCCCTTTAAAGGCTTATGCAGAAATACTTTAATGCAGCTCTAAATCTCGCCGGCTCTGAATGTCTCTAGGTGTATACAGGGACCCCTGCACTTGCCACACTTCTCTATCCCTACCCTTCCCACAATGTCTTCCTGGCATTATGTTACGCTTATTGATCGCCTGTGCAGTTGGCATTGATTTTCAGGCCACCACCAGCCAAAACTGCCTGGGGATGCAGTGACCTCAACGCCAAGGTCGTATCTAGGCGTCTCTGGCCTCAGACAGTCCGACACGGCTCGTCCTCTAAGAATCTGATTTCCCAGTTCAGTGGACAAATTCTTACATTCTGTGTCTGGCATTCAATAGAATGACTGGAAATTCAAGTGACGGGAGTTGGTGAAAGTTTAGTGCGTTATATTGGCCTGTCCTTAACTACTAAATATTTTTAGTGCAATTAAAGAAATATAGAGCAAATGTTTGTGTTGAATTTCATTTTATAATCAAGCATGTCTAATAATATCTAGTAATAATAATAACAATGCAGAGAGATCTACAAAGTTGAGATTTATTTAATCATGGTGGCATCTAGGCCCACCCTTTGCCTTTTTATTATCTTTAACATTAACAACAACAACAACAACAACAACAACAATAATAATAATAATTATCATCATCATCATCATCATCATCATCATGAGCATATGTATAGCCAAATGTATCATCATCTAAAGTCTTACATTATTAACTGTGGTCAGTTTGTATCGTTCATTTTGACCAGCTGAACTGCCACGTTTCCACACCTAAATAAATGCACATGTCCTTTTTATGGCTGCTTTAAAATTCTATGGTTTGCTTGGTTTACATCCATACTGTTCCACCCAAACATCAGAATGTCAAACCACTTACATGTTCCCATAAATTTATGCTACAATATATTTATATTTTCCCAAGACACACACTCAAACTCGCTCACTCACACTCTCCCTCTCACATTCGCTCGCTCGCTCACTCACTTACGGATTTACCTTCATTAGGACAAGACTTTTATTAGTGTTTTTTGTAGGTTTATTAGTGTGACTGTGTTAGCAATCACAGCTCTCTTCTTAAGTTTCATGATTATTGTGATTCTTTTTATAGCTGAATTTAGTGCCTCTTCTTCTCCTACAGTTTTTAAAATATGACATGATTCCAACATCAAAATGTCTGTTAATGTTGCCTTCATTTTTTTTTTAAAATAAATGTAGAGAGAGAGATAGAAGACAGTCAAGTCACCTTTAAAAATATGTGTCAAAAACATATGGCTGTAACGTCACAGGTATGGGGGCTGGAATAGGACAAAAAGTGAGAAAACCCAAATGTGGAGCAAAGCACACTACAGACTTCAAAACAATACATTTCAAAACGTCAAAATACACATTTATTAAGTGTATTTACCCATAAATGGCTTGGTAAGAGCTAACAAATGAATCACACTTTGCATTTTCTCATGGAAATGCATCCAGTTAACACTATAATTTCCATCAATAGGGGCATACATTTCTTTCTGTGCCAGATATAATGTCCTCCAGGGGATATAAGATGAGATAAGAAATAACTGTATTTATCCCGAGGGAAATTCTTTTGTCATAAACATGCTCAATGCAGCAAGAGGAACAAGAGGAATAAAGATATACAATACGAATTTAAAAGAACCAAACAGTAGAATAGTGCAAATATAATATCAAATAACTCTAACAAAGTAACAATGTAACAATATCAGATAAGATCAAATAAAATAAATAACATAACTATTAGTGCATGTGATTCTGAAAAGTGATTCTGAAAAGTCATAGATATAACTTGTTGCCGTTGATGGGAAAGATTTCACACATAAGTAACCATCGTAATAATCATAAATATTTACTGAGGTGAATATTCACCGATTTCTGCAATCTTCACATCACAAACTGGAATATCACCAAAAAGGCTGAATATTTTTTATTAAAGTGAAAAGTGATATGACTTAGCACGGACCATTCATTTGCAAAGAACAACTATCTTTAGATTCCGTCTTAAGATTCAGTTATACATGTTTTTAATGTGTTAGCTTGCTGTTCTGAGTTGTGAGTTAGTTAAAAACATGAGCCAGTCCAAAGCAAAGCTTGAACAGTGCAAGCAGTCTCACTCAGCCGCACTTGAAGGCCAAACGATTTAATTTGCTAATCTATGGAAACACGCTGGCAGAGCTCCGGCAGTGGCTCTAACCTTACTGAGCTTTCAACTGCAAGTTAGGCGGCACTTTTCTTTGAGGTGGAAATCAGTCTCTCAACTTCCTTCCCTTCATGTTGTAAGTGCATAAAATGTGAGGGTTGTGCAACTGCTCTTATACAAAGATGAATGTGATTAATTATCTCCAACCAAATGGCAAGTAGGTTATAAGGTTTAACCAGAGATGTTCATAAGTCATTTTTACCAAGTCCAAGTCTTTGTGCTCAGAGTCAGAGTCTCAAGTCTTTCAGCGGCAACGTTTAGAAATGGTTACTGTAAATGTGGGATTTTTGAATTGCAAATGTTGAGCTCCGAACATTTAGAAGATATGCTAATTGGCTATGCCCCGCAATTACTATTGGCTATTACTTAGCAGGGGGCGGGGTTGGGTGCTGTGATATGCCCTCACCAATATGGAGGATTTGCCTTAAATGATCCTCAATCTAATTGTTTAATATGAAAAATATATCTTGCACTCCAAATGCGATGGGTTAGATGGGTCTCGGTGACCCCTTTCCAACCCCTCGAAAACCCCTCGAAAAGTAATGGGACACCGGGCCGAGGTGAACGGTTTTCAGATCGTTAGAAAGAGTGCGAGATATAAATAAAAAATTCCATTAAATGAACATTGCTTGTGAGTTATGACTCACGAGTCACAGCACCCGAGTCCGAGTCAAGTCTCAAGTCGTTGAGGGCAAGTCTAAAGTCAAATCACAAGTCTTTCTTTGTGTGACTTAAGTGTGACTTGAGTCCAAGTCTCAGACTCGAGTCTCCATCTCTGGGTTTAACCTTAAAAATAAGATTGTTTTGCAAAGCCATTACAGGCAGTTACACCATTAAGGTGTTAAGAAGCATTGAGGTTCAGTTTTGCCTTGTTCCTCTTCACAAACCATCTTTAGTTCGACAAAGTGAAAAGCTTCCAGGCGGGGTGATTTTGGCCATATGTTTATTCTTCTCCTCCAATATGCTCCTTTAATAATTCCCAGTATATTTCTTTATTTCTATTCCTTTCAGTGTAGTGTAGACAAAGAAATGTTTGAAAGTCGAAAGGGAACACAACGTTATTCAGATTCTGATATAAAAATGTATATACAGTACATGTAACGGTTACATAAAAATCAAGATGTAGATAATAATGTTTTTAAATTTAAAATGTTGCCATTGATGGGAAATATTTCACACATAAGTGACCATCATAATAATCATAAGAAATATTTACTGAGGCGAATATACACTGATTTCTGCAATCTTCATCACAAACTGGAATATCACAAACTGCAAAAAGCATTCTAGAACTATGTCAGAGTCTAAAGGCTGAACTGTTGAATGGAAACCGGTCCAATATCATGAAATGGCAAGTTAATGGAATTGCAAATAAATGTCCTTGGACAGATGCGCCGTGAGAAACTTTACAATATGGCCTTAAACGAATGAAATGAAGGTGAAAGGGCAGCAAGCAGTTACTCAAGAGGAATTGCATGACAACCTGAAACCAAAGGAACAAGAGGAACTCAGAGAACTAGGAACAACAAACTGCACCACTGCCCTCTTCGAAGTATTGTAATACACAATAAATGCAGTCTTTGGAACAATGTACTCTGGTCAGTCATTGGCAGAAATTTGAGAAAGAAGGATTGTGTTCAGGATCCCAAGATAGACAAACCAACATTGAAATATGGAGGTGGGAACACCACCACCTTAAGACCTATCTATCTGTAATTACCAATACTGGCATTGAAATGAAGCCCCGATGTCTTTTTCTCTATCAAGTCAAAAGACATTATGTGTAAATTTGAAATGGATATACACACTGAAAGTATAATAAACAACTACCTTTCAAGCTGAGCTAAAATCAGCATAAGGCTTGTAATAAAAAAAAAAATAATGGAAGGCTTTTTATGTGGCTCTCAATTTCAAAATCTGTGATAGACAAACATATCCAATAGACTGAGCTGTCCTGTTGAGTCACCATGCCCAGTGCCTAGTGTCATCTTTAGGGGGCATAAAGCCCCACCAGTATTGGGCTGTGAAGCAGTGGAACTGTACTCTTTGGTGTGATGCAACTCCACACAATACGTTAGGGATCAGCTGGTGTGGTGTTTGTGATCCAGTATTAATTACGCAACACTAGAACCTGACCTCATTAATGCTCTTTCGGATGAATGCAGTCAGCTCCTGGCTCCAATGAGGAGAGACAAACTCCTCATTAATACCCTTGATTTCAGAAGGCATGAACAGACGAGTACAAGCTACTGATGTTGTTTTTATAGAACACATTTTAAAAGATAAGAGATAAGATAAACGATTATTAGTCCCACAAGTGGGAAATTTGCATTGTCACAGCAGAAAGTGAACAGAACAAAAGTAAAAGCAGCAAAAAACAACAGAATAAAAACAATAGAGTAAACACAATACCAACAGTACAGTATAAAAAGGGCACAATACAGACAGTCTGGAAATATAACTATAGATGTGTGTACTGAAAAATATAGATGTATATGAATAAAACAAAACAATGAATGCACCAAATCAATAAATAAACAAATTTCAAATGTATTGATTGTTTTTCATTTAAAAGAAAAACAGACAGAAGCACACAGTAAATTGATGCTGCACCACACTATTCCAAGAACGGTACCCAAACCTTGCAAAATGACTTATCATGAATATAGCACCCTTTTTCATGTGATAAGCTGCACTTTTAGCCCTGTCAGTGCAGTGATTAACCCTACGCGACCTTTCGGAGGGGCGGATTGGGCTGTATGATGATAGAGACTGTATTTACCTCTGCTGGGTGGCTGAGACAAATGTGTTGTCGGAGCTCGGTGGATGAGGGAGACTGGGTCTGGAGGTCTGGCCCATTGGGTGCAGTATGCATTTAACACAACAAAAGAGGTCACTGTCTGGCCTCTCTGTAGTCTGCCCATCCCCCGCATGGGCTGCTGTGTCAAGATCCCTCAGGACTGAAGGGAAGAATCTGCTGGGTAACATGCTGGGTAATTAAAGAGCCATTACATCAGCTGAGGAAGAAAAAAACACACCATAGTCATGGCAGGTATCTGCACTTCACATCCAAACCCATCATTTATGTTTACACTATCAGATATTTCGTATCATTTCAGTGTAATCAAACACTGGTACTGATGATTCAGATTATTTTAATGTCATTTAATTTACTTACTTATTTCAGGCTTCAGCATATGATGTCATGGCTGGTGCTTGATATTTCTTAAAGGGCCAGTACCCCTGATTTTCTTTGCATAGATTTTGTTCCCTGAAGTCCATCAGTGTGTTTTTACGCAGCAAAAGCAATTATCATTTACCTTTCCATGATTTTTTTATCCTCTCTAATTAAATAGCATTTGTCAATGCACGTTTTTTGTGACATCACAAAAACAGTGAATGAAGAAATAAGTGGTGTTTTCCAAAACTTTAACAGCGAGTACAATGTGCTACACTAACCTCTTTTATTAAAAAAAACAAACAAATTAACAAACAAAAAAAACACTAATTAACAAACAAATTAACAAAAAAGTTTTTTTGGGCCCTTTAATCAAATTCATAAGCATTAGTGAAACATAATATGTGAAATATAGTGAAATACAATATGTAACTTTTTCCCCTGCTAGGATTTCTCTCACACATCTGTTTGTCATTTTTCATCTCACAGCCCTCAATTATCAAACATAAAAAAAATGCACTGGCATGCGCTTTCATTTTCAGATGGAAAGACTTTCCTTTCACAGAGACAATAAACAGGATCCTGATGGCAGGGGTGTTTTAGCCTGGTGAGCTCATCCTGGAACTGTTACCTGAGCCGTTCCCTTGGCTTCTGGCTCCCTGGTGCACTGAGACGTCTGAGAAGTTGCACACAATCAGATGAGCGCTGAACTTGAACATGGTGTATTAGCCATTGCATGTTGCTGCAATGGACCACTGATCTGTTTATTTAATCATAACATCGTGGGACTCTGGGATGCTTTACACCAACGTAGGACTAGAGGCATACGGGTTAATAAAAAAGGACAGGTGCCTAAAATGAAAGGGAGTTATATGAATCTGCCAAAACAACTCAACACACAAGACAGACAACCTTCTAAAGAAATTTAGGGGGAATGAAGCATCACTGCAGCAACTGGAAACAACACTTTTATTGATGTCTGCTCTAATTATGGATGTTTTAGTCTCGCTTGCTAATGTTTCTGGAGAAGTTCACTACAAAATGCAGCCAAAAGCCAAGCCAATCATGCGAGGAAGCGCGTTAAAAAAAAGTCAACTCACATTACATTAATCACGCTGCGATAGTTCATCGGCAATCTGTACGGCAGATTTTATTTAGAGAACTCAAACAGTAGAATGGTGAGGGATATATGAGAGGGATAGTCTCTTAATAAAAGAATCCTCTATTCATGATCACATACAGTCTACCTGCCTTCTACCTGCCTACCAGTCTTTTATTGGGAAGCACAGATATAACGTCCTCCAGATATTTTCCAGGCCTGATGGTAAATTAGCTTGCCACGGTGCCAGCTGGCTCTGATATTGTTTATCCCTAATCTAATTGAGAAAACTGAGATCAACAACAAAGACTGGCGTATACTGTCTGTATCTCTCTCTCTCTCTCTCTGTCACACTCATTGCAAAACAGAAATGCATATTCAGTCAATTTAAACAGAAGACCTCCTGGATATACTGCCGTTTTTGTTTCACTGACAAGTGAGTGTCAGGATTTTCTACATAAAACTAAGTGTGATCTTACAGGAAACATGCTTTTGTACATTTTAACACGCAGCTGCAGCTTGTTTGCTGAGAATCTGGGGGAAAATTGGTCATGAGTGCTCAAACCTTTGACTGCATATGACTGTATAATGATCATTTACAGTTTTTAAGAACAAAAGAGCTAAACTATCTCCCCTTTATCCTAACAAGGCACTCCTGATCTGTAGAGGCCCATATAATAGCCAAAAGTCAAAAGTGATATTGACTTCTTGTGCCACAGGATTTACAAGCGTACTGTTTACTGTTTCGTGCTCAGATTTCCGTTCTTTGTGCCCATTTCTTTCAATCAGATGAGTGATGCGCTTACAGTTCAGCTTCTTGCTCTTTGAAATGTGAAGGCAAATTCTGATATTTGACTTCAAAAGGTTAATCATCCTTTTGCTAATTCTCCTGCATATCTCATCAAACATCTGCCATTTCCGTCTCCAACATGAGCCAATTATAGCTACTAATAATATTACCAGCCTTATGCCCCATGTGTGTGAGCAGATTGAATCCGAGCTTGTGTGTGTGTGTGTGTGTGTGTGTGTGTGTGTGTGTGTGAGAGCGAGAGAGTCTCAGCTAAACCTTCCCTCTCATTTCACATGATGGACTCATAAAGTATTCACACAAGGCACAGTTCTAATTCAGTACCCTTTTCCTTTTTTTCACTCCACCTTTTAACTCGGTGTAGAAGACAAAAGAAATGCGTCACAAGAGAGAGTTATTCTTACCAAAGTATCCATCTTAAATTTTTTGTTTGGGATTTCTGGTGATTATTTTTCTAATTCCAAATCAGAAGCTAGGTTTTCCCATCAAAAGAGTTTTTTTTGTAGTTGCGTACATTACATTTCATGTTGGAATCTTGACAGCTGTAGAACATAAAAGTGTCTGGAACGCCTCCATCTTGCACATTTTCTGTTCCTGCATGAAAAATATGAGCGCGAGCTTTAGAGGAGACATAAAGTGAACTGATTTTCATTCCCCTATGGATTAACTAGAAGCAAGCTTTCATTAACTCCCACCATGAATCTAATTACTTCCTACTGGGAGTCATTACGGACCCTCAGTGTACCTGCGCAACTAGTGCAGTCAAACAAAGCGGATTTCCTTCTCTTACCATGTGTGCTCTGCAACAACATATTATTTTACATGAAATGCTGCAGATCAAACTGTGGCCAAATTCTGTGGCAGTTTGCACGTCACCAGTTACAGTCACGTGTGTTGCAAGTCAGATTATGTGATGAAGATTGTGGTCTAGAATGCAGGAAATTGCAACTTTCACCTTTTAGTTTCTTTTTTAGGTTTAAGATATGACTCAAAATGAGGTCACACAACTAATATGACACACTGGTGGAGCATCAAAAACATTAGTTTATGTTTCACAATTATTACTGCTTTTCTATTTCAGACCATACCTTCAGCATATGGTAGTGGTGTGAAGAGACTTCATGACAGCCTGGAAAGCTGCTGTCTTATTTATAAAACACTAAAAACAGGTACGTATGACAAAAATAATCACAAGTTTCCATCCTGACGTGTGGATGTGTATTAGGAAGTGCAGTGCACAATCCAGTCATATCCTCCTGAGAACCGAGTTTCTTTTTTAGTGTGACTTTCTATCTATTTGGGTCTATCATAATATTTTTTTTTAATTTGAATTTCCCAGCATGTCCACTGTAGAGGACAACAGGACGGTCTCCGTGTGAAAGTAGAACTGAATTTAGAAAATAAAAAAAGTGATATTAACACAAGAACACATTCGGTTTGATAAAAACAATCAAATTCTGTATCGTTCTTCTGTTGCTTTCAAGGACAATGAAACTTGTATTTTAGTTCAACAGTGAATTCTAAGTCAAAGAACATCCTCTGGATAGTTTAGCTGTGATAGTCCTGGTTTTCTTTTTGGTTCTGCAGAGGAACATCTTGCATTTGGTGCTCCTCATGTATGTCTTGCCATTGCAGTCCTTGTTCCCGGCATACAAACCCTCACAGGAGCATCACTGGAAAGCCCAGGATCTCTTCTATGGAACAATATAGGGCTTGATGGGGTCTCTACAAATACTTAAGGAAGATACAGGTGAACGAAATGTCCACCTTAAGGGACATAAATGAATGGGCCGGGTCTCAGGAGAATATGCTGAGAATTTATCTTAGGAACAAATTTTGAATTCAGTGTATGCATGGTTCATAAATGAGGAACCCCACCCCCCAACTGCACCGCCACCATAATGAACAGAAATAGAAGCAGGAGAGAAGCAGGAAGGAGATGAGATGGTATTTTGATTCCTCAGCTTTGTCCCAGGAAACAGAAGGTAGGGATGGACACTCATAATGAAGGCAGAACATTTCAGAACAGAACTGTGAGTGAATCTTTTGTCGGTCCTGTTAGCGATTTTAGAGATATGGATCATAACCCAGGTCACATTAAGAGGTTTGGGTTTAAACTTTCAGACGCCGTCCACAGCTCTATAGGCTCTCCATCAGTGAGCAGAATAAAGTGAACATTCGAAGACTACAGACATTAAAGCAAGTAAAAAATTATTTCATGGTTTGCCATCTTTTTTCTTATGACAATCAACCACAATATGTTTGGCAAGCAAAGGTCCTTAGTTTTGTTGTGTTGCTGTGAGGTTTGTATATCTTGGAAAGTGCAAAGATTATTACTTCTTATATAACCTTGCTGTAGCATAAAAACAACATAAACTGCCAGTTTGGTTCGTGAGTAGCATTGCACTATTTCTGCAGTATTCTGTGCCCTAGATCTATCTGCTTGTACAATTTTGAAATCCTGCCTTTACTTCAGCACAGCATCAGCTTTATTTGCACTGTTAAGAAATTGACTGAGACAGATTAGAATTAGACCAGTTATGTGAATTAGCACCATGTATGACTCTATACTGAACATTTGAGAAGCTCACATTCTCTTGCCGTCCCTGATCTTTAATGTGTGACCAAAACAAAAACATGGCCCAGATACATCTATAACTTTGCAGCTTTTTTGCCTGCGATGGCTCATATGAGACCCAATCTCTCGTTTTCACTCTACACGATTCTGACTGTGACCCAATTTACAAGCACTTAGGGCTGAGTCTGTGCACGGCTGCACTCCCCGAGCCCATCAGCGCTCAGAAATGGAAAGGGCATCTACTGGCCCATCTGACTTATTTATGTAAGCACCCAAAGGAAAAGCCCAGCTGGATGAACAATGCTGCCCAGCCGGCTCGCTCAGTCTTCCCAGGCAAAGTGCCCTCAGATAACCTCCACATACAGTCAGCATTCATTACCCAACCCAACTAAGCACACAGAGTCATTTAAGTTTGTTTGCTCTCTCTCTGGCTGTTTATTCATCCCTCTTTGTACTTATAGTTGCTGCTTCATGCATTCTTAACGATTACAGATTAGGACAAGACGCCATAATCAGGCATAACAAGGTCAGTCAGCTACTTTTCAGGTTTTTGGATAAATTGCATCTGTCTTTACTGAATCTTTAATTCACAAATAAAGCTCAACAGAAATGTTGTTCACAATTAGGTCAAACTGAATCCACTCACTTTGAACTGTATTTTCCTAAATTTAGCAACTTTAATGAAGGCTTAGCTCCAGCTACACTTGGCCCAGTCATGTAGAATCTCACTAGAATATATGTCCATGTCTTTCCCTTTGTCCTAATGACCACATTCGCACAAACCGTGCACATTATTTGAGATCTCATTAGGTAGCGCAGGCCCATTTTTAGAACAGGTTTTTCATAAAAATCATATTTGGCTTCTGTAATATCTGCTTACAATGAAATTACACATTCTTGTCCACGTTCTTAATTATAGTTCAAAAGGATTTCCTATTATAATAGTCATAACAGAGTTATGTATGCAGATGTAGGTATGCAAATGCATTATATGCACGTCTAAATGTATTTTTCAGCTGAATTTCCAGAACAAAAATATTTGTATAGTCAGTAATCCAGTGGCAAAAATGATCTCGTTCTCCTGCAGTGTCTTGCCTTAAGAAGTGCAGCTGATACCTTAATGCGTCTCAAATGTCAGGATTATATCTGTATGTGGTCAAGACACATCAGATTGCCAGTGCAAATGCATCCATCTCTCCTAGACTCATTAAACATTTCCCCCTTATATTCTGCTTATGTCCAAGTCTACACGCCACTTAATGCATGCATGCTCCCCAGTGCATGAGTTGCTCCTCTAAGTTTAATTGTAAATACCTAGTCCTCTTCTGATGAGCCAATTAGTTCAACTAAAGTGTCAGTTTGGTTCAACTTGTCATTTTAACGCTTGTGGTTCATGATGGCAATGGCACAAGAGGACAATTATTCCTAACAGCCTCTTCTTGTAAACATTGCAAAGTTGCACTTTCCCTTTGAACAATGAAGAGCAGTGGAGTGGAAATGCATGTGCCTAAAATCTGATCAAGATACAGTCCAGAAACCAGTCACATGACCGTTTACACCAAGGCTTGTCTCTCCTTTATCATTTAAATAACTTCATGAAATCTTTTCTTAATGTGCAATATCTTAATA
Source organism: Brachypetersius altus (assembly GCA_037974465.1). Classification (NCBI taxonomy): domain Eukaryota; kingdom Metazoa; phylum Chordata; class Actinopteri; order Characiformes; family Alestidae; genus Brachypetersius; species Brachypetersius altus. Next base: position 16,090,010 of record JBBPDB010000039.1, read on the forward strand.
TTATTATTATTATTATTATTATTATTATTATTATTATTATTATTATTATTATTATGTGCAATAGTCTTACCATGCACAGTATCATGTGAAGTTTTCTTACTGGGTGCTAAATGATTTCATTATGTGCAATATCACGACTCATCTAAATATTACTTATAGACACAATGTTATTAGTAATTCTCTTTATCTGTAAATAACCAGCATTTCTGTATATAGCATAGTGCATTTTCATGTAGACTTTTTTTCTGCAGAGGTTTTATTGGATTTCTTTGGACTTAATTTTTTTTGTTGTTGTTACAAATTGCACAATCATATTTATTGCTGTTCTGCATTGTTTTTGCACATGTAAACTCTGCTCTGCATCTTTGCACATCTCTACTGTGAGAATACAGTACCGGTCAAAATATTGTATTTATCCTCAGTGTAGCCACTATCAGTTGCACTGAACGGTGTCTTGTCTCATTTAGTTGTAATATTGCTCTTGTGTTCTGTCCTGTGCTGTTCTGTTCTGCTCTTGTGTTGCACCGTGGTCCTGGAGGAACATTGTTTACTATGTACTGTGTGTATATGGTAGAAATGACAATAAAAACCTGCTTGACTTGACTTTTATTTTGATCTTTCCTGTGTCTCTGTGTGTCTATGCAGTCATAACATAATCAGTTTCCTCCGGGGTCAATAAATGTTCCTGACTGTGATTCTGATATTTGGATATAGTTCTTCAGCACCAGCCTGATATGCCTTAATGTTGCGACTGTACCTTCAGTCAAAAACTGAAAACGTTTACTGGTTGTGTAAAAGGACTCTTAGAGCAGGCGGTGGCCAGTTTTATTTACGAAGGGCCTCTATGGCTGCAAGTTTTCACCAGATCAGCAGTTTGAAAACTGAGACAGTTTGATTAAACAAGTATCAGCAGTCAGACCAGCCGTCTGCAGGCAAGACCAGACATGCCTGCTTTAGACAGACTAGACTGGACATGCATGGATCAGTTACATGACGACGAGAAATATTACTTTTGTTTGGCCATCCTCCTCAAATATTTTACATAGTTACATTATTTAATTTCATAGCGAGTTATGCTGCTGTGAGTTCATCATGCCGGTGCTGTGAGGTCGCCACGGTAACAGCTAGTACTGCTTATTTTGATTGCACCCCCAAGTTGAATTGACCTTTAGAAATTAGAATAGTGTGTTCAAAAGAGTTAGTGGTTAAATACCAAGATGGACGGATTTTTAAAAAAATCAGGTAGTTCCATCATAAAAGACAGAAACATTTCATTTTATAACATCAGGTGCCAAAAGTATGGGATGTTAAATTTGCAGTGCATGCAGCTGTATTTATTAGCACAGCATTTCAAGGGTTAAAATGCTGCTCATGCTCCCAAAGGTACGATCCTTCGCGATAAGCATTGGGCTCAATGTTAAATATATGAGCACATGTTTTTAAAATCATTCATCTCCCTGTTTTTATTAGAGTGGGACGCTGTGGAAGGATAAGAACAATGAAATAAAAAAAAAAAAAGGTTTTCTTTATACAAAAGAAGGCTGTATCCAGTTTAAACTATAATCAATCTCTTTCTACTAAATAATAAAATAAAACATCTCCCCCGATTTCTCCACTTGTTTCAGTAAAGCTGCGAGTGAAAAGGAATTCAGATCATATGTCACCATTGCAACAACCTCTACAGGTTAAAAGCACTAAATGCAGAAGCCACACTCAACACTGTAAGCATTTGTCCATTCAGTGTCACAAACATTTACATGGCCAGCTGCAGCAAGAACAGCCATATAACACATATGTGATGTGTGCAAAAATGGTTCTGAATGTAAAAGACGTTTCTTTTCATGTTAAGGTCAGAGTAAAGATGTGGTGCTCTCCGCTGTTTTCTATTCCGTGGATGAAAATGAGAATTGAAATTGCACTGCGAGACCTAGCTGGGTCAATCTCACTGAACAGTTGGCAGAGAACAAGCAGGTGTTTGGAAAAAAAGAGCTTGCCAGGAAAAAAAGTAAGAGTGTGTTCTGAAAGCACGTTTTATGTTTTCTAATGCAGGAAGGCAGTTCTTGTTTAACTTCGCTCATTCACTCTACTTTTGACTTCAAAATACAAGTTACATCAGAATCACAATCAGAGGCAGAAACATTTATTGACCCTGCGGGAAACTGATTATGTTATGACTGCGTAGACACACAGAGACACAGATGTAAGAACAATATAAAAGTATATCAAATTCAGTGCTGAAATATGTAACTGATTACAACACCACTGAATTTTATTTTCACAATTGGAAACTAAAAATCTAATATAAAATTACTCACTCGGCTAAAAATGGATAAATGACATTACCCTGTAGAAACCACTAAACACTACATTTCTCAAGTGTTGAGTTTAGAGTGAAAGCGATTGAACCGAAATTGTATGATTTAACAGAGTAAATAACAAGGAATTCAAAAATGTAGTTTTCATGGGTTTCAATTGGCCAAAAGTGGCCACGAGGGACGAGTGTTACAACTGGATGTGTGGCGTATATTATTGATATCATGGAGTATATTTTGATATTATGGAGTATATTATTGATATCATGGAGTATATTATTGATATCATGGAGTATATTATTGATATTATGGAGTATATTTTGATATTATGGAGTATATTATTGATATTATGGAGCATATTATTGATATTATGGAGCATATTGTTGATATTATAGAGTATATTATTGATATTATGGAGTATATTATTGATATCATGGGGCATGTTATTGATATTATGGAGTATATTATTGATATTATGGAGTATATTTTGATATTATGGAGTATATTATTACTATTTTGGAGCATATTATTGATATTATGGAGTATATTTTATATTATGGAGTATATTATTGAAATATTTAATGAAAAATTAAAAGATCTGAAAAAAACTCCAGACCCTTGAGAACTTTCATTCCATTTGCATTAACACAGATAAAATGGTCAAAAGAGAGTGAAGTGGACAAAAATGGGCTAAAGTGTTAAGGGGTCATTCGCCTCATTTCATAAAACTTTATAAAACAAAATGAATTTTTCACCATTAATTTTCCCACTGAACCAGAAAATCCACAAGTCAATTTCTTTCTAGAACCAGGTAGCAATAAGTTACAATGATATCTGGTATTTATGCTGAAATCTCCTCTGTGTCTCTCGGAGCAGGATTTGGAGAAGAGCTCACCAAGGACATTTGGGAGAAAATCTTGCAGCGAGTACATATTCCGCTTTTGTGCCCAACATGGTCTCTTTCAGTTTCAAATCCTCCGTCATATTTAATAGAGAAGAAAAAAATCCCTCTTTGAAAGCTCCAGCCTCCTTAATTCACTTGTCGTGTCCCTTTCTCCACCATTTCTGGTCTTTAATTTTTAATTGTCTGCCTGTTATATTAAATACCTTCTGTTCCTATTTCAGTCTCTATGCTGTTTGGAGTACGCCCTTCCACCTTACTCATACCAAAATATGACTTCATAGGCTTTGTTACTCTACTAGTTAGATTAATCTCATGGAGATGGGGGTGTAGTTATCCACCTCGCCCACACTGTTACACTGGATAAGAAATCTCCAATCTTACTCTAGGCTGAAGAAGATGAGTGCTACTTTGTATGGTTCCACCTCAATCTTTTGCAAAATACAGAATACATAAAGTATATAAAGTCAATCCAGTTGCACTCTGACACTTTGCCACCAACTGTGAGCATTATTTTACATGACGACCACGATAAAACACTCATATCCCTGTTTTTTTTTGTTTTTAGATCTGGTATTGCCTTTATTTCTTGTTCCTCAATTGTATATAATTCCACTGTTACTGAATGTTGTGTTATATTGATTATAGCATTATTAAAAGCAATATACATAGTAAAAAATTAAGTTTGAAGCATTTGCATCAAAAATATGCTAGTTGAACACTTACAGCCAGCATATTTTTGATTTGCACTTACAACCAGCATATTTTTATTCTGAATATCTGCACAAAAATGATTTCTTTAGGCTTTAAACATATTATAGTCAGAGCACCTGACATCACAAAAATGCTGACTGGAAAAACTTTTATGAATCATGATCCAGAAAACTTTCAAACACTGGACATGCAAGATAGTCATTCTGGTGTTTTTCAGCCTTGTTTAGATGCGCTGGATGCCGAGTATGTTTGAAAGTAGTCATCTTGTAGTAGTCATGTTGAGATACCTTGAGCAGACTATCGCCATGCGTATGGCACAAATACAATGCATGTCTTTCTCACGGGTCTGGTGTAGGCTGCTTGCTGCTAGCAGGTCTAGACAATGAAATTGGTCCCTGGGGAGATATAAATGCTGACTCACTTCAGCCTTGTTAGAGTGTGGAGAAACAGGCAGTGTGGTGATGTTCCCATCTATCATCTGCCTTGTGATTCTATAATGACCCGCTCCACTGCCTGCGAACATCAACAGCAACCGCAGCAGAAAGGCATACTGTTGCGCTCAATGTGAGAACTGAATTGCTGCCGTCCTGCCTTTTCTGCGTGAGCCTAGTGATAGAAAATAACTGGCAACTGATACCCAACCTTCAGTAAAAAGAAAGAACCTCAACAAATTTATGTTAGGGTTCTGCTTTCAAGCACAATTCTCATAAGGGTCTTAAGCTGCTGTGATATTGACAGGGACAGTAAAACTGGCCTTCGGCTGCTGCATCAGTCTCAGTGGTCTACGTTGCCATGGAAACCCATGATTTTGATCAGTTAAAATATATGTTATACCTATCAGCTGTTTCCCATAGGGTCATATAATGTTTTCTTAATGGCTCGCCAAATTTTGCTATAGGCCTATGGGGGGGACAAGTGTTCTTTGCATTATTTGGCTTTTAGGATGACACAGTGGGAATATTTTGGGATAAAGAAAAGTTAATGAAAGAATTTTAAGATGCATGCACACATCACCTATATCTATCTTCTACGAAATATGTTATGTTCTTAATCACTAGGCATATACTTAACAATATTACTAGACCCTTTAAAACAATGGTTCGCATAGATATAAACGTGGTCATGGATGTAATGCATTATCGGGTCTGAATGTTTATTGAGTATGGTCATTTTTTCCCTTATTTCATTACATTTTTCTCAGCAACAACAAATATTCCAGTGTGATGTTAGTTAAAAACTAATAGATTTTTCTGCAGCCCCACTAGTGGACATTGACCTCTGAAAATGAACTCTGATATCTTAAATTAGTTTTTAACTCACATGGAATTACCTCAAGACTTCAATTGTTGTGATTGTATTGAGCTGCTAGCGAGCAATTAGGGTGAAAAAGGAATGGTGAGAACCCTCTGCTGACAGCATGTAATCATGGTGAATATAGCAACACAATCAATCATCTGTGAAGGTTTCATCAATTATATACATTTCCATCTGTATATGTTCTAACACGTATAGACGTATACATACTTTACAAAAATGTTTGGCTCCAAAACTAAATTTCCTCTGTATTGCTAGAATGTTGCTAGGTAGTTGCTATAGTATCCCAAGTAGTTGCTAGAGTGTGTCTAACCAGGTCAGATCAGTGTAGACATTTTGAAAGTGCTAGAGCAGCAAAGGGTAGGAATAATCTAATTTTGCTGATTAACTTGTAAGATTGTTTTACTTTCCAGTAAACTTAATAGCTGACATGTAATGAAATGGTGTTCGGATCCAATGAGTCAAAATGCTGATTAGCATATGCCATTAACAGTTCTAAAAAGACACATAAACACAACAACATAGCATGTGTACATTTACAATCTGGGGCTTTTGTTGGCCATATAATTTTGAAAAATCTTCCATTTGAAACATTTTACTAAATTGCAAGTGTAATCCAAGAAAGATGATACCAATCTTTAGCAGTACCAAAACAACCCCCACCCCCCCACCCCCCCACCCCAAAAAAAAAGAATAATAAAATAAGATGAACCCTTCTGTATGGGACCAAAGGTCAGTGG
>JBBPDB010000039.1:16103728-16125277 GCA_037974465.1 Brachypetersius altus
CACACATACACATACACACACACACACACACACATACACACACACACACACACACACACACACATACACACACACATACACATTTTCCTTGACCTTGAATGTGCTCGCACAACACCACGATTTCCAGCTAGGTGACAACACTATGTACCACCCAGCCAAAGCACTCAGTGTAATGAGTTCTGCTTCTTTGCTGAGGCAGAGTGTAACAAGAAACTCCAAACAGTGCTGCAAGCTCTGCAGAAACACACACACACACACAGTCGCACACACACACACAGAGAGACAAACACACACACACATACAAAATACAAAAACTTATTTTATTTAGTTTTCTCTTGCAAAAAAGACAAGACATATGACAAGTCATATAAGTTTGATGTTTATTTTTTGCACCAATATAGCTAACAAGGTCTAGTTCAAGTTCAAGCAGATGTTTATTGTCATTTCAGCCATATAAATGCTACAATATTTTCTAAAAACACAAAAAACAAAAACAGAACACCACAAGACTACACAAGTGCGGTCTGGACAGGACTAAAGAGAAAGTGCACAAAAACCTCAAGACCAAAAGAACAATTTACAGGGCAACATAAAGTGCAGCCCGCAGGAGCACAAACTATACTAATGTAAGAGTGCAGTATTATGACATACATTTTCTAGCAGCAGAATTGTGTGTACAAAAATGTAATGCAAATGAATACAAAGACTGAGGTAAATAGAAATAATAATAAATGCAAAAATATCAAGTAGCAACAAAAAAAAATGTAAATAATACACAAATAAATCCAAGGTATTTACAGTGACAGTTAGATTTCTTTGTTTATGACAAAACTAACTGTCACTAATTAGTATTCTGCAAACTATGCCTCCATATGCGAGAGCCTAAATGCATCAGGACCGACTTGGCTATCCAGCTGAGCATGCCCCTTAACCCCGCCCCGGCGGAGAGTAGAAGTAGAAGGACTTCAGTGATTCGTCTAAAGTTTCTTTGTTAGTTTGTGGACTTGTTTGGCTGGGTACCCACCCTTCTATGTTTCAATTAAACACTTTTGTTCCTGAAGTTTCTCGCATTTGCGTCTACCTTTCTGGCACCAGCATGACAGTAGTGTTAGGAGTCTTGCCCATGGACTCAATCAAACCCTAGTCTGCTACATTGCTGGATGGTGGTTTATCGACTATGCTCTTCCAGCCATTGCCTTAAATCACGGATTACAGTTAATTGTTAAGTAGCACTTTATGATGTGTTGGTTATCTAAAAAATGGAAAACCATTGTATGGTTAAAAACAATAGCAGAGGCCACCCTGAAAACTGAAAACTGAAAACTGCCAGTGTACATAATATCTCAGAGAAGAGCCAAAAATAAGTACCCAAAACCATACATGCAAGTTTTTCACATAGTTATATTAGCCTGGCAGCTCTAGTGCAAAACTAAAGTCCCCTTATTCACCACATTTGGAGTAAGAGAAGAATGACGTTTTAGCAGAACTGTGGCTTTAAGGTTTTTATCTAAACACGAAGACATTTTGTTTTCAGTTCCACCATGTGAAGCGTTACTCACACGCCCTCATTTGATTTCACTCCATGTCTATATTGACTCTGCCAGTACTCTCCTGATTAATCGGTGCTCATATGTTCTTTTTTACCCACCCGTCTGGGCAGATATTTCTGTTTTTCCATTCAATTCACTGGCCACTGCGGGCTGCTTGTAGCGTTTGGCTCCTTCATTGTCTTTTGTACTCTCTGTACACACATGCAGAAATATGCTGATAAGTCTCTTTTCACATCAAGACAATGTTCCCATTTAGAGTGCCAAAGAAGATTTGTATCATCCACAGTCTCAGAACAGGGTGTAAGATTGCCCAAAGGAAATGACTAGGGAGGAGGCACAAAATGGTGGCTGGTGCAGGGGATTATTTTAGATATGGACATAAAAATACAAGACGCGACCAAAACTCATATTTTCAGTGTGGATTGAAAGAAAGAAGGGCTGTTATATTCTGGGTTATCAGCATGTTATCTAACACTAGTGTGTGTGTGTGTGTGTGTGTGTGTGTCTGTGTGTGTCTGTGTGTGCGTGTGCCTTTCTTGTACTTGTAAGATGGTGCAGCCACAGTTGTCGCTTGTTTTTCAGACATGGAAAAGCAGACTGATCTTGGAGTGGGGTGGGGGTGGGGCATGGGAGGATGGGAAGAAAAACTCCCAATGTATTTCCGCTCTCTCTCTCTCCCTCTGCTCACACACATTTCTGCCAGAGAGCACGCAGGAGCCCATCCCCCCATCACACACAGGCAGCCTGTGCCCACTTCTTCTATTTCAATCAGTGCTTTTATGGAGACATGAGGCTTTCTGGCCACCTGCCATCATCTGCACTAAGGTCACCCCAGTCTGCCAGTACTTTATGGCCAAAGAGAGAGGAGAAAAGTCACACAGCCTTGAAAACCAATGCAAAATGATAACATTTATTTCCATAAACTGCAATCTGACAAAATGAATATGAGTAGGTTTATGTAATCAAATCTGTTTTATATAACTGCAAACAGTTCTAGTACAGGGGCGTGACAGTAAAGCATGTGCAAAGACACTACAGGCGCGGCATAAACTCGTTTTAGCGTGCCAGTTCGGCGGAATGTGTTGTGCTCAGCGGTTGGGTGAGTGTCAGGAGGATATCATCGACCACACACACCTCGTCTTGTTCGTACAAGCATGGCACAAGTGGCAGGAAACGTATGTGCAGAATGCAAGCATGTGTTTGGCTGCCCTCAATGCTCTTTCGCTTTCTTGGAGAGCAAATGTTTTCACAAGTATTATGTTCCACTCATCATGAAACTCACTATTGCAAAAAAGGGTAACAGGATGTTGTATCTTTTTTTTTTGACACTTTGGTAATGGTGAACATACAGTCACGCATATGCAGGCATATGGCGTCTCAACACTATCAGATTTGGTAAACAATTAACTTCTGAGGTCATTATGTAGTCAACGACCAAATAATGGCTATGTAGGTTACTGATTGCAGTAAATAGTGGGCGTATTATGCAGTAACTGCCCATCATGAATTTCTCCAGTATGCCAAATGTACCCAGCTAATAGTGGCTCATTGGATACTTTACTCTATATGATATGAGGAGTGGCATGCCCACTCGATACAGAATATATTACATATCACTGGGTCCAGAGGTCATTAAGTGAAATATGAGTATTGCTGATTGTAGGCCAACACTCCTGCACTTATCGATGTGACTGAGTTACATGAAAGTAAGTCTACTACTAGACATATATAATAGGGTTTGCACAAATATTTTGGTACTCAGCTAGTCATTAAGCCTCGCTCTTGCAGGTTAAATTATTTCTGAATCAAGAAATCAGGAATGTGAATCTAGCTTTCTTTGATGGACTGTTGGTTTTCTTCTTTCTCTCTGTGACCTTGTAAGTAAAGAAAAAAGGTTGAGTATTCTGGACAGCCCCTTAGTAGCTTACTAATGGGGTCTATCTGCAGTTTAGATGGGCACTGCACATTGTATTCCAGTAAGTTTCAGTCTTAAGCATCTTGTCCACAGAGGTACACGGACTGTGAACGGCACGCTATAATCACAGGAGTTCTCTGAATCTACCACCTATTGGAGGATTTAAACAGGTCCTGGTCATTCGTTCAGTCAGATGGGAAAACAAGGCTAAATGCAAAATGCTAAATGCTAGTGCCTAATCTGTTATCTTCTCAGCACAGCAGGGCGCTTTTCAGATGATATATAGGCCTGGTTGCTAAACTATATAATATGCTTTCTAATTTTATACATTTTATTCTGACTTTTGTTTGAAGCTGTGTGCAGTTATACTCTCGCCAACTTCCACTTTACTAAAAAAAAGTTTGTTTTTCTTTGTGGAAACATCATGCTAAAGGTTTTGGCATTGGTCATAGGTCTGCATGTCTGTCATATGACCCTGTCCTTTCAGAGACCAGCAGTTTTCAAAACATACCAAGACTGGTTTACAAGACTGTATTTCAGCACTGCCCTACACAGTATGCAGTGGAACTGGTTTCATATTTTGGGTTTTGTGTTCAGCCACAAAGCAGATTTTAGATGAGATTTTTAGTGTCCCTGCTTGTCGACACCAACTGCTCAAACTGCGGACTGTCAACTGTCAAAACCACTCTTGACTAATCTTATTGTGTTTTGTTGAGAGTGCCTGTCTTATGATGTCAATAAAATGGTGAGTGGGTGCAAGCTTGCATGTACTGTATATTCCTATTTTGGCCATCATTTCATTCTTTTTACACATTTAGTGGATATGCAGAAGAATGACGACAAAATGTTTAGCCTTTGGAATTCACTGGTTAACCACAGAGTGCATTTGTCGATTTAAGAAAACGACATTCGTGTTTAGACATAAACGGCTGTCAGACAGAACTCATCCAGACACAAAATAACAAAACATTCTCAGAGATCTGTGTTTTCTGTTAAAGCAATGCTGGGCCCATTCTGGCCAGACAGCATAATGTGTCCCCAGGTGCACCAAGAGAATACTAAATACCACTTACTAAACTTCATCATTCAAAGGCCATTCCAGTATAAACAAAAATGCCATTTGTGATGAAAATCTTAAATGAAACAACAAAACAAGCAACATAGATATAGATCTACAGATGGCATGTATACACCAGTAATTGAAGTACTATAATAGAGCATGAATTTACAGAACATTAAGGTTTACCCATTACAACATCAGGTACTGTCATAAATATATCTGTCTTCGTTAATAAAAAAAAAAGTTATTTTTGAAGTAATTTCATAAAAAAAAAACATTTGAAAAATACTGTACATTTTTATATGAAGTCCATATGCTTATTAATGTGCAAACTATTTCTTTAAGGATTATTTAATAAATGCCATGCTCCTAAATAAAACTGCATAATGTATCAATGATTATTTGCCTTGTTAAATGGTTCTCCTCTGTGATGGAAAACCATCTGTGATGGATGGCCCTAAAGCATCAAAGAGAGTTCCACTATTGTTTGAAGTCACAGGACCTTTTTTGGACTATATAGAACCATTTTTGCTGAGAATGTTGTTTATAGTGATACGTGGCTTGAAGACACCACCTTGTCATTCTTCAAATGATCTATGATTCCACCAAGGTGGTTTCTCTGAGCACAGTAATGCTACATTTCTTCCTGCGCTTCTTCTTGTTACTATGAGAGGAATTTGGGTCAGCGAGCAGGCTGTGTCTTTAAGATAGAGATTCCCCCGCCTCCTCCCCACCCACAGTTTTAAAATATAGATGATGTATTACCGCTGTGAGCTCCCCGAGGCTGCCAAGACTTCTGTTTGGTGTGGGGGAAGGGATGAGGCACTGAGGACACAGGCCGTTCTCTTTCTACACTTTATTTCAACAGTGTACACATGAACTGGATAGCAGCAACCGGATGTTACATTTCTGCTGTTGTTACAACAGTGGAAGTAGCTAAAGATCAGTCAAAGTAGAATTCACAACTGCCACCACAAAAATGGAACAAAATGGTTGTAATTATCTCACAGTGTTTAGACACCACACTCATCCTAACCATATTGCATCTCTGAGCAGCCTTCATTTGAGACTGTGAATAATTCAAAGAAGCTAGCGAAGAATACACTGAAAATCCTGCAACTGATTTGCATACTAATTTGGGTACGTGGCTAAATAATTCCACATGCATGTGAAGCAGAAGGGCTTATTGGCCGATCAAAAAGTTTCCCTTTGGCTTACCCTGTGGCTGTTACCACAAAGGCTGAGTTGGTGTCCAACAAGAACCAGCAAGGAGATTAATCTTTCAGGTGTGAGTGTTTTCTACAGAACTGTCTTTCTTTTCTACAGATTTCATGAAGATTATGTTTTGGCATCCTTCTGAAATCAAAATTTCCACATCATTTCCAAAATGCTGTAAATTTTCTTTCAACATAAATGTTTTGCCCATTTTTCTGCCCATTTAGCCAGTTTACCCCATCACACCAGGTCATGATGCCTCCCCCAGGTGAGTTAAAGCTGCTGCTGTTAATGTGGTCAATGCAATTTCACTCGACAGTCCAAACAATAAGTACCAATTCTGTTACAAGTATCAGGTGCCCACCCATTTTTCTGAGTGACTGGGAGGTTGGGGAGGGAGGGCCATCCTATCCACTTACAAAGAACAACACCTACTGGTACTGGCTTGAACTCCAAGCCATGAATAGCTGTGGCATCCCCATGATAGGCTGTTTACTCTTACAAGATCCAAAGTGGCAAAAATAGTGAATGCAGATGAGTAGCAGATCCATGCTTCTCAAATAAAATAGATGCTGGAAAAAGTGCACAATGAACAAAAAGTGCATTGCACTATACTATAGTTATGTCTCAGTGTTTTGTCTTTCACATGTGAAAACAGGACAGCAGTTACAAACAAAACAAAATCACATGGGACAGAGCGAATGTAACCAACACCATAACCATGGAAACAGGGCAAAAGACAGTAGAGCTATAACGATGTACTCAACAGGAGTTGCTACTGTTTATTATCTACGTTTTGGCACACTTCCTTAACAAAGGAAAAAAAACATCACTGGCTGGTTCAGTGAAAACAACACAAAGCTATGCAAATCAGAAGAGTAAGGGTTGACTGGGTTACAGTCTGAAATGTATCAGCGCAGCAGGTAAGGAGTTACATTCAGTTGGGGTAAGTAACTTTTTGGGTTTCTTTCAGGAGTTCTGAAAGTGGGGTGGCCACTGATCTTAAGTCTCTGATGAACCTGCGATAAAAGGTGGCAAAGTTCAGAAACTACTTCATCTCCTTGACAGAACTGGGTTCAGGCCATTATGCTGACAAGTTGGCTTCATCCATACTGACTTCTGCCCAATGGTATAACTAAAGAACAAGAGCTCTGATCACATTTCTTGGCCTTAAACCTCAACTCGTGTTAGAAAAGGTAAGTAAGAGGACCCGTCTTAAATGGTAGATGTGTTATATCACAGAAGTCATTGTTCATGAAGGCTTGGAAGAGGGAGGAAGTGTTTAACAACCCATATGGCATCATGTGATACATATAGTGGCCCGACATGGTTTGGAATGCTATCTTCCATTCCTCTCCTGCCTCTGGCTCTGACAGAGGGGGCATTGCCCCAGGCAGGAGTTCAATATCACAGTCCAAAGGGCAATGAAGTGGGAGATATCCCAGGATGCTCGAAACAACTCAGCCAGCACTGAATAGACGGGATATTTACTTGGAGGCGAGAGAGAAGGATCTCAATAGAAGTGAAATATGATGTGGTCTCATTCTATAGTAAGTTTAATGGGGGTGATGACATGATCATGACAGAAAATCACAGGAATAGAAATGAAGTGGACTAAGGAGTAGGACACAAAGTTGCAACCAAGTTGGCCTAGAGGGGACTCCTATGACAAAAGACAAGAGGCGAAACCAAAGACTGAGACACGACAGTGCAGTAACAATGAGGTACCAGGAGACAAGGAGCCTGGTGATGAGGGAACAGGAGAAGAAAAGACCGGAAATGAGGACCAGAAGAAAATGAAGCCATCACCAAGAAACCAGAGGAGGAGGACCAGAAGATGGGGAGTGCCTGAACATGCCACAAACATGACACAGAAGTAATGTACTTAGGCTAATTAAAATAGCTGAATCTTATCTCAACAAGTCCGTTTCGACATTACCCTCTGATCAGTTAATGATTACCTTGTACAGAAGGCGGCAACTGCTCCTTATCCAGCATTACACGGCAAACTCTTGTGCAGCTACAGGTTAAAACCAACGGCTTGAAAAATCCTTCAGTTTTGAATGGCTGGTTATAACCCATGGTCATAAATGTACTGCACTGCCTGCTTCCATTGTGCTGTTAAATCTGTGGCGGAACGCTGCTGAAAAGATAAAATAATTATAAGGCAATTCTTAAAATAAAAGCTCATTTAGAATGTTCGCCAATCATAATAAAAAACACTACCTAAAGAAATTAACTAAGTGGTTTAGTTTTTCCATTACAGCGAGCTCGTTTCTTCCCATAGGAGAATTTAATCCTGGGGCAGCCAGTAAATGGCACCTCTGAGGGACCATTGAGCAAGGTATCGTCCCCATGTGCCATCGTCGGCTGCTCACTTGCTCACTTAATGCTCTATTTACGTGCGATAAATGGTTCATTTTTACTTCACACAACAGTCTGGTCAAATTCAAAACGTTTTGATGCTTTTTCATGCTGTTTGGGCACCACAGTGGTGCAGTTAGCACTGTCATCTATGGTCCAAGATGGTCCAGGGTTCAGTTTATAAATGTATTGAACATCTCATTGGTTTACAAATTGAGTCAACTTTATTTTCATCTCCCAAAGAGATCTGCTTCCATGTACAATGAGATTCATCTGATAGTATTTCAGCCTGGACTGCTTTTTGAATGAGGCACAATACAGGGCAGCCAAACAGAACCAAGCTTGTTAACATGTATTAGTCTTAACAAAAACAGCATGTAACAAAAACACCATTTTTAAACTGATATAGAAACGTACTGCTTTCAGTATATATCATTATGGGAAATATAAAATGCAAGAAAAATATTGGATGCCGGCCCTTTAAGATTGATAACTGTGTCTTTGCTGACATTCTCCCAGGGGCACATATATAAAAGTTATTGAATAAACACCTTCATCTGATTATGAAATGAAGGATGTGATATGATAATATTTCAACACACTGCAAGGACATCTGTATCAGGTTTGGAAAAGCACAGTTGGAGGGTGGCAAATGTCTTTTGGCTTCAGGCTGTTAGACTTGTTTCTTGTGAGTCTGGTTCTCTGTTTTGCGCTTTGTTCCTGGTCGACTAAGCCAAGGAGGTCATTCCCGGAACCGAGCCAGGTTATGACTGCAGAGTTTCCATTGCGCGTGGAAGAATAATCCAAATAAAACTGTTTGAATTGTTCTGTGGCTCGCAGCAGATAGATGTATAAATTTCATTAAGGCATTGTTCTGTATTCCCAAGCTGAGAACAGGTTATTGCCAAAAATAAAAACTAAGCTTCTCCATCAGAAAGGCAGAGTGAACAATACATCTTCATCCACAGTATGTTATGCAATTACATTTATCAGGAACACAGCAGAGGATGTGCATTACCAAGGCGCAGAAGATATCCACACACAAAGAAACCCTACAGTAAGAAGCCAAAGGGAAGAAGCGGTCATACAACACCCTTTTTCCTTTCATTTTTAATGCTCCAAGATTTACATGGTATGAACATAGATTCATTTGATAATCTAAACATTTAAATGCAGCTGTATGCAAACGTT
This sequence comes from Brachypetersius altus, assembly GCA_037974465.1. NCBI lineage: Eukaryota > Metazoa > Chordata > Actinopteri > Characiformes > Alestidae > Brachypetersius > Brachypetersius altus. The sequence goes on from JBBPDB010000039.1 coordinate 16,113,024, forward strand.
TGCGCACACTATCATGCCACTCGTTTCCTGCGCAATGGACTGTTCCAGGAGAAGCAAATATTTTTCAGTTTTGTTCATTTGGGCATGTTCAGCTCTCTCCCTCTTTCCTCAGGGCTCTCTTACACATGAGAGTGCTGCTAAAATTTGTGTGACATTTCCTCTCCAAGTGAGGTTTAAAAATACATGAGTCATTGCGTCAGAGGAAGCTGACAGGAGATTGGATGGAAAAAGTCATCTTCTGTGAGTTTAGACAGGAGTCCATATATCACGAAGAAGCTCCATTAATGTTAATTTGTTTTTGACTAGCTGGCCTCCAGTGGCGTTAAACCACCGGGAGACCCTTTAGTAGTGGGTGTTTGTGTGTGTGTGTGTGTGTGTGTGTGTGTGTCACTTTTGGATGCCAAGTAGCATATGGTGAGATGTGTGTGGGCACAGTAAGAGGACAGACTGCCCTGTGTGTCTTCACACACATTTTGAAGGGCTTGGCACTGACATACCAAGATTATAATGTAGACAAACCGTATTCCACTGATGCACACCTGCATGCACACACACGCACACACACACACACACACACACACACACACACACACACACACACACACACACACAAATATACTATGCACTGCAGCCTGTTCACTGCAGATGTTTATCCTCTTGTAATTTCATTTCATTTGTTAAAGTACTCCCAAAGATTTTAATGAAAACTGAAAAAAGGTCACAAGATCACAAGATCAACTTTTTATACAACGGTATATAAGAAACTGAATCCAAGCTGAACCATGGCCTCAGCAACCAAAAATAAATGGATTTCTTTCAGTTTAAAAATGTATAAAGGCACTTTATAAAGTCAGCAAGATTTTGCTGTTCCTGACATTGTAAGTCGCTCCTGTTTTTTGTAGTCAGGACATATTTGTCCCTGAAAATATACAAAAACAAGCCCATGGACAAACACTCTCGAGAGCGCCTTTCCTCTCTCCCTAAAATACAGTATTTACCTCAGCATTCCAGTCATTGCACTTAAAACCTCAGGGAGCTCAGGCCTGTCGAGGCAAGGCTCAGATCATAGCGAGATTGCCTTTGATGATTCAGGAATGGCGGGGGCTGCATTCAAATCAGGCTGCCAGTGGGGAGAGACGAACAGAAGGAACAGTTTGATATGAATATATACGTACCCTGCCACCAGCATCAAGGAAGCCTAAAGCTAGGCTGAAATGTAAGGGTTCTCCGAGTGTGTATGTTCAAGACAGAATTCAGTAATGATAAAAGCATCATGAAATGAGAGCTTTTTGACATGCATGGCTGAACTTCTTGCAACCTTCTCAATATTCTCACCCCTTTTCACCCTCACAGACCATACAGCGTGGAGATTTTACATTCAAAAAGAATAGAGGAACCTTTGATTAAGTAGTGCACTATATCAGTCCAGCTTCTCCTCAACCTGACCCTCGCAATATCTCTTTAGGTGAGAGGAACCACCACCTTACTGCTAACTGAATGGTAAGTCAAACTGATTTTTTGAATAGGTGTTTGAATTAGGCGGCCCTGATGAAGGCAGAAATAATTGCAAGGGAAGATCAAAGGAAATTTAGCAGCCTGGGAGATTCGTAGAGATTTATCTTAGAGATGCCAGAGCACAAATCCCCTCTGATGCCTGTACATATTCAGAGTAAAGATGGCAAACTGGCAAACATTAACTTGAGTTCATGCCTTCTTCAATGCCTTTGGATTCATTTTGTAGATACAATTTATATACTGGTGTAGATGGCAACGTAAAAGGATTGAACTTCTTATCTACCTTATAATTATCCTGATTATTTCCACCAATCAAGACTGCTAGATCCTTCCTTTTCAGTGTCATTATTAATTCAACTCGTCAATTTGTTGGACTCATATCATACGTTCACCGCGCATCATTCTTAAAAGTAAACACCACCTTCAGTTCCCAAAAGGAATGTTTCCCAAACCTGTTTCGTTTTTTCCTTTCTAATGTCCATTTCAGACATCCTCTCTCTCCATGAAACTCATTCCCCTTTGGGTGAAATCGCCCTGCCACTTTTTCTACACTGCATCTCATTTTCATGTCCTGTACTTGCAGACAAGTTACACACGGCCTCTAATACACCCAGAGCCAGTGAAGTAGCCATGTGGTATGACTGCACTTAGATCCAGCACATAGTAATAGATTAACATATCAAACTACAAACACTTTTGTGAAGCCATGTCATATTGAATTGCCCATTAGAAATAATCTGGGATAAAGTCTTGTAATATGTTACAAAATGATTTCAGAGATACCAAGTTTAAGGTCTGGTGATCAGAGGCATCTGTGTTTAACTGCTGTGGAAATGATCTCTGCAGGAATGCAGACATTTTTTTATAACAGCAAAACTACCCCCAAAGAAAAACCTCAAGAAGTCCTTCCCCTCCCCCGTGTCAGTGGATACAGCTGGTACACAGTCTCCAGCAGAGTTGGACTGAATCTTAAACACACTGTCTGAAATGTATTCAGTGACACATTCTGTTCTGCAAAACTTTGAGAAGTAACTGAATACACAATCTTAATTAGACCTATGGGTAACGAAAACTAATACTGATTCAGTTGCTAAGTAATGCACTGTGACTTGCATTAATTTGTAAAATACTATATAGCGTTTATTATTTTTTAAAAATAAAAGCTATATAGTATTGACTGTAGTGTTTAGTGAGCCTCCTAAAATAATGGCAATACTATTTACTCATTTACTAGAGGCTCATTTACATGACTATTATATATTTACTTGCCACATGGTCATTAAAAATTGGTCAGCTGGTCAGTAATGGCTTTTTCATGGGGGCAGATGCTATTGTTTAAGGTGTGAGATGTTCAGAGTTTCTGCTGTATTTCAGTCAGTTTCAGCCTCAGAGGATCTGCAAACATACGCGGTTCTAGACCCCTGTAGAATCGCTCCTGGCCTCTGTTATGGCCCCAGCACTGAACAGGCAATGATTTAAATATTAATTTGTGATGGCTTGAAGAACGGAAATAACGCTCTGCGTGTTCTAGACAGTCTGACACACACATGCGCTGTTATCTGGAACCTGAAGACCAGCAGCGCAAAGTGTAAACTTTCAGGCAAGTGCACACGCAAATGCTTTATAGGATTTTGAGACCACTCACTGTGTGTGAATTTCTTTTTTCTTTATTTTTCCCCCTTACTAGAGTGAGATGATGGTGGTGTGATTTAAAAAGAGAGTGTGATTTCATGCTGTGAAAAAGAACTGTAATGGAAATAAATGAAAAGCTAAATATGAAATAAAATACACCCCCCCCCCACCCCCCCGGTAATTTTTGTCTAAAACTGCCGCTGTTTGTCTACAAAAGTAGACAGACTGTCTGAAGTAAGGTATTTGCTAAAATCACCACCACTTTCAGAATCTCTCCTCTAACAAAGTACTCTGACTATCTGTGGTTCTGTCTGGTAAAAAAAGTGATTGATTTTTATATCTACATTAAGCTAAATGCTGGTAGCAAACAGCTACACACCAGTAATCCCTTCCGAGTGAGCTTTAGACCCAGTCGCTGAAACATTTGTTATCCCTTGGTGAGAATTTATTTCTAAATTTTGTTTAGAGTCTAATGCAGTGAGACACCCTCATGCATTTGCTGATCAATACTTTATTCAACATGAATTTGTGGAAATCTCACGCTAACTGTTGAAATGTGATCTGTGGCCGTCATGCATGTCAGTCAAATAATCTTTTCTTATCAGAGTTTCAAGGAAAGTGTCCACGCTAAAAAGTATTTTGGGCTTTCAACCAAGTAGAATAACGGATCATTGACTATATGAGTGTTCTGGCACAGCTCTGACTAGTGGGTTTATTGCCTATTTAATCTGTACAAGTCCAATCCTCAGAATGTCCACTACTGCACGTGTTAACCGTTCAATCAGTTCTAAAGCAACACTTGAGATAAACAAGAGGCTCACCTTGATCCTCTTGATTTATCAGTCTCCTCAGGCTTTAATAAGACCTTCATCCTGCCAGTGTTTGTAAAGAATTCCTCTTTAGAGTTTCTTAAAAAGTGATTTCTTTTGAAGACTGTTAGCTAGTTGTTTAAAAATGGTGCTTTTGGATAAATGGTGATTTTGTTTTACGGCTAAGAGCTTTGGGTAAGGCCACCCCCCGAGACCAGTACTGCAGACATGCACATAGTCTTCTGAAAGCCGGCTGATGTGTTGTATAAACACTGGGCACGGGCGGCTGGGAGAGTGAGCTCTAACACTAGAGCGAGCACTCTGGAGTGTGAACTGGAAATTCTGATGTTTTGAGTCAGTCCTGCTTGACTGGGCCTGTTCTTAAGGCTCTGTGCTTTTTTTCCACGGTTGTGCCCTACATTTGATTTTTTGGCAGCGGCTGCTAAGGGTAACACTCAGAAACCAAAGCCGATGGCTCACAAAAGCAGAAGCTGATGCTTCACAGAGCCCTCCTTTTGGCACCTGTATGGATCAGGCATGTGAGATCTGCCATTTCAGAGGGGAGAGCAGTCAGATATTTTTTAAGGGGGGCATCGCCGTTTTTCCATGGAGAACATTAAGACTTCCATTAGGCAGCGCAGCAGACACTGAAAGCCAGCTGAATGTATCCACAGATGTCTGGGGCAAGGAAAAACAGCTCCGCTAAATCTGATACTGGCCTGCCGCTACAAAAGCAGTTTTATCTGCATAACATCATTTAACATTTAGAGCCTACTTAATATACGTATATAAAACCCCTGTGATATGTGTGACTATTTGAAAGCCAGATCCCTTTGTCATGGTCAGCATTTTACAATTCTTCTCATTTGCAATGCTTTAGTGCACAATCTACATGCTCTAGGGCTACTTTTTCTTTGCCCCAGAGAGGCCTTATCACATTGATGTCAGACGAGACTTCTCCCCGACTAATCGCTCCAATTTAGAACAGGCTGTGCAAGACAGTAGAAGTGTCAGGCATGTCGGCCGTTGTAGTCCTTTGAGCCTGCCAGGTAGTTACCACGGCAGTTTGGGATTGTCAGAAATGTCAGGACGGATTAGGCAGCAAAAAACAGGAGCAAAAATTAGAGGAGTCCTTGGCCCTGCCACAGAAGCAGTGGAGGCTCATCACGGGCCTCTAATGAGCTCATGTCTTCCTGGAAGCGGTGTGCTATCTGGAAAAACCACACCCTCAACAGAACTCCCATAGTTCCGCCTTTTCTAAACAAAGACACACAAGCTGCAGGGAGAGGATGGCAGCCCTCCAGCCAGCCCTTTAGGATCCAGGCCAATTAAATGTGAACGACTGGCGCAAAAAGTCACAGCAGTAGCGCTAGCTTGCTAAAAGCCCTGTATAAATTTGCACACTAACCTTGGCTGTCGGGGGGGGTCTGCAAACATGGACCAGGGTAAACAGGTATGAGTCACACCCATGGCAGGCTGTCCAGCTCAGATAAGGTGTTATTGTGTGGCCTTGCCTGTGGCCGGAATTAGAGTGTTAGTCATTGAATCAGCGCCTTGCTCAGTGGAAGGACCTGTGAAGCATGACAGCGATGGAGCAGGCCCAAATCACAGGTCCTCAAGGTAAAGCAGAGGACAAAACATGACCCAGAGGAACACTTATGCAACATCTCTGCATGTCCTGGTTTCAGAGAGGTCCATGTCCTCGGTTAGTGTTGTCGCCTGGCAACACAACTATCTTACTAGAATAGCACCGTTTAAAGCAAAAATCAAGAAGAATGACAATTTGATTCCTGAGTCTGACAGAAGCTTTCGGAGCTAAGAAGCTAATGTGTTATCTACTAATAAATAATTTCACAGATTGAAGAAGGTTGTACAGTAACCCCTCAGTTTTACATGGATCAGCATTCGCGGATTCAGTCTAATGCAGATTTTTTTTTGAGAACCGAACCGAGTCCAGCACTCCAGTCCAGCACAGTAAAAAGTTGTCAACCGCTATAAAAAGCTGCTGCAGCATGCAGCATGACTGCTCCATGTCTTGCCCCCCCAACTTTTCAACTGTTATCTCAGTGTATTTACTATTAGTAAGCTGTGCCCTGTCTAAACATGTGGGTAGAGAGAGTTATTTCAGCATTTCTTTTGTGTATGAGTTTTTGTTTTCACTTGCCGCAGGCTGCTAATGCTAACCGTTAATGCAAATTTTTTTTAAGCAATAAAGTTTTCTGATTCTGATTATTTATTTACTTTTACATATTCTTTAAGGGTAATGCATTAAACTGAGTTAAAAATGACATTAAAGTGTTCTGGGAGCAGATTTGGGGGCATATTTAAGGTTTACACTATAAAAATAGCGTAAATCCTAACACTATAAAATACTATAAAAATTACACTATAAAAATTTATTTACCAAAATGCAACAATGCGGTTTTTCACTATACGCAGGTGATCTTGGAACGTAACCCACACAAAAACCAGGGGATTACTGTATTATAAAATTGCAGTGTATGATAATTTCGACATTAAATATCTGCTTTACATAGCGGTTGAGTATTAAAAGTGGTCGAAAGCCGATACGTTTTCCAAGCAGTTATCCGCTAGTGTTGACATGATAGTATCAATGAGCATCAGGTCTTCTAGCACTTAAAAAAATAGGATGGCATTCCAAACAACTAAGGAGGAGCAGCTGTCCTCTCAGTGGCCCCTCCCTTTCCTTCACTCTCTGTAATGCAATAATTGAAGCCAGGACTGTTACCCAATTGGGTTTTTGAACAGCTGTGTGTGTGTGTGTGTGTGTGTGTGTGTGTGTGTGTGTGTGTGTGTGTGTGTGTGTGTGTGTGTGAGAGAGAGAGAGAGAGAGCGAAAGAGAGAGTTGCTTTTTATTGTATTTCGGGGAAATGTCAGGGACTCAGTGACTGGAAAGTCCACATCAGGCCTGCCTTCAGAGACCCTCAGTGTACAAAGTCCCTCTCTTCATCGCTCAGTCTAGAGCTTTCTCCTTCACATAATGAAAAATTGACTTGCCTACAGCATCTAACCACAACATCCTCCCTAAGGTCTGTCTCTTGCTGCCTATAAATATGTGACAGAAAATCAGACCAATATAGAGTTTCCAAACACAGTAATGAGGAGTCATTAGATGCAGGCAGGGAAGTGTCCAGTCTTTCCCTGAGGGGAGACAATGGAAAGAAGAGTGATTTCATATTAAGACATCACAGCGTGTATAAACATCATGCTTATCAACCAGTGAAGGTTTTAATTTGCAATTATGTAATTTTTAAATGTCCGTTTGCAACTTATTAAGCACGTATGGATGTATGGAGTTTGAAATGATGAACATGGTTCACCTTCAAGCATGTGTATATAACAAACATATGGCAGCCGTTTTTTTCCTGTACCGGATTTGGAATGAAATGACTGTGAGGTGCATCATGTCAGGTTGAATTCAATGTTTCATTCATATTATATATGTAAGAATACAGTTTTGTACACAAGTCTCCATTTCAGGGAACTGTAAATTATTAGAAAGTTGTTGGTTCAGTTGTTTCTCAGTCTCATCATTATTTCATAAACATGTAAGATAAAGTGTTAGAGCACTAATTCACTTAAAATGAACAAAATGGACACAAAATTGATGTATGAAACAAAAGCAAACATTTGTTGCCAGGAGGAAAGATTCTTCCTAATCTAACCTTTACAGCGGTTGAACAAATAAGAGTAGATATACAATAACATTCTCTTTGGCCTGAAGAATGGCTAATCATCTGTCAGCAATGTCCTAATGTGCAGTCAGTGTTAATGTTAATAGCTAATGTTAGATTGTTATCAAGAGAACAAACATTAGATACATGGAAGGAACATTTGTCAGTCTAGACCACACAAACTCCCAGAACAGTAGTAATGAAGCATATAGCTTGTAAATATCAACTACTACAGAGTTCCAAACTGCCTCTAGAAGCAACATCGGGAGATAAACTGAGCATCAGGGGATTTTTTAAATGAGTTTTATGGCAACAGACAAGCCAAAGATGCTGAGATTTTGGATTCTGAAGCAGTGGAAACGTGTTCTCTGGCGTGATGAATCATTCTTCAAAGTTTGGTGGAGAGGGTCTTATGGGATGGGGTTGTTGGGGTTTTCAGGGTTTAGAATCAGTGAAGAGTTGTGATAATCCTTTACAAAAAACATTCCAAGAGCACCCAAGTATAATGTGATGTGGTAAAAAAAAATGCCTAAAATTGTCTTTTTAGAAAATGGAAAGGTAAACCTGTATTCATACTGTACAGTCTACACTGAACTGCTGTCTCCCGCAGTGCTAGAATGTAAAATACGGATATTAACCGTGTATAGACTGGACTGTAATTCATGCACACGTTTTCTTTGGCATGCGCTGTCTTGTTCTTTGCTGTAAATACAGTATTAAATTAATTTAATTTACAGTAATAAAAATACAGGGCTTTAAGAAGAACAAAATGAAAAACACGAGAACAATCGAGCCGCTTCATGGGGGAAATTCTGGACTGCGTCAAAGGGCACCAGCCAATCAGCAGCAAGGCGTAGTAAACAACGTTCTCGGATTAGCTACAGCAGTATGTCACCATCCCAAGATGCACTTCCTTTGTGTTTTTTTTTAATATGGAAATGTAGCTGAATGTACATTAAAAATTATGTTACAAAATTAGTAACATTTTGTACTAAAATGCATTGTTTGCAACGAAAAAAGATGTGTGTGTCTGCCACGCCCCCTCATCCTTGTGCTGCGTGGTTTGGGCGATATCTGCAGTTTCTGCAGATTTCTGCGTGTGGGTGTTGCCGTGAACAATTATTTGGATATACAATAATTTGGATATTGTATATGCTTTCACGTTTATGGACACAGTTTGCTGAAGGCCCTTTTGGGGAGCATGAATGTGCTCCAGTTCACAAAGAAAGGTCCATAAAGACACGGTTGGATGAGTTGAAGTGGAATTTTAATTGCAAGCCAAGGCTTCTTATCCAACATATTGCCTGACCTTAAAAATGTGATTTTGACTGATTGGGCTCAAATTCCCACAGACACACTCTAATATATTGGCCTTGCCAGAAGAGTTAACCCTTTTTCACAGTAGCTATGAAATGTTTTGCATTGATCGGGAGTTCCTGAGTTCATCCTTAAATTGTAATATTATAATTTATTTTTGGATTAAATTAATTGGTTGAATTATATGAATAAGGAAATCTGAAGAGTCAATTTCCATTCCACCATAGCCCGCAGAAGGGGTTATGGCAGTTGTGAAAGTGGCACTTTCATGTGGCAACAAGGTTTTGTAAATATGATGTCCAGCAAGCTCATATAGGTGTGAGAAGCTTGTCACATACTCCTCTTGTTTATCACATCCATCATTCTTGCAAAAAAATGTATGTATACAAAAAAATGAATGCTTGGATTTCACAAAATTTACATGTAACTGACATTGGAATAGAGAACGACGATTATATTTGTATCGCTGTTAAATTAGATACAATCTGCTCTGTATGTACACAGATCATGGATTAACAGCAATTTACACAGAGCTTCCCACTGCAAGGCCACCGTGTTTCTTATCAGCCAAACACCTGTTACCACTATCACACTGCTGTGCTTAGAATGGTCAGCACGGAATATTTCACCACCCAAGTAACAGCATCTGTGGACCTTTAGGATGACACTGTGATACATTTTGCAAGTACAGTTGAGCTACAGTCAAAAACTGTACAGCTACAGAGTGCTCTTGTGTGGTAGGTATACTCACACATTCACTGGGTACAGGGACGAGGTATAATCCTAATTTAACATTATATAGACAAAAGTAATGGGATTCACGCCTTAATTACTGAATTCAAATGACTCCTACATCTTCATCTTAATGCTTCAGCATACCAAGATATTTTGGACATTGTAGACTCAGTTTGGAGAAGACCCTTTTCTGTTCCAGCATGACTGTGTCCCAGTGCACAAAGCGAGCTCCATAAAGACATGCTGGAGGAGTTCAGTGTGGAAGAACTTTACTGGCCACACAGAGCCCTGACCTCAGCCCCATCCAGCACCTTTGGGTTGAACTGGAGCCGAGACAGACCTTCACCATCCAACATCAGTGCCTGGGATCATGAATGCCCTACAATGAAACTCCAAAATCTTGTGGAAAGCCTTTCAAGAAGAGTGGAAGCTGTAACAGCTGCAATGGGGGACAGACTCTATGTATTTGAATGCAATGTCATTAAAGTCTCTGTTTGTGTAGTGGACAGGCTGGAATGCAGAAGCCTCCTTTGATAAAAGAAGCAGTTCGTCATGCTCTGAAAGGCGTGTTTTAGCTGTAGCCAATCAAATTGCAGCATTGTGAAAGTTTCAATATTTTGACTCACCCCCGCATCCAGCCGTATTTACGGAGCTCATCAGAATGATTAAATCTCAGACCCTTCGAGTCTGACTGGAGGACACTTTTCTGCGCTTCTCCTTCACTGTGTCCAGCTTCAAAAACTCAGAGACGCCCGAAGCGCGTGTTAGTAGGAGGCAAACATGACTCGTGGCTGTGAAGATGTGCAGCTCAAAAACGCTCAGGAACAACGAGAAGAGCCCCAGGTGAGCCCTTCACACTGTCTTGAGTGGTGTTTATGAGAAACCCTGCCGTGTCCAGGACCTATCATTAAAGCCAGTCTTCATTTTGCACTGTTTTAATGCATGCAACATCAGAGCATTTTGTGTGCGAAGCTGACAAATGTTTGCAAGAGTTTATAGCAACAGTACAGTGCATCTGTTATGCTGTACTAAATCTATTATCTATTAAATCTATTATACTCTAAAAAATGAAAAACAAACTGGAGATTAACAGTAGTAATAACTTTTTGTAGTAATGGGCATTTTTATTTTGGTTAATTTTGAACAGTTTTCCTTGAATACACATAGAAATACATAACATTTAAGACATTAAAACAAATAGGCACAGAAAATGTGTAGTCTGAAGCTTACCCTTATCATACCTACCATTTGTACATAACATATTCTATCCTTTCACTACTAGGTTTAGATGCAAAGGTAATTTAATACAGAATCTAAGTTTCAGGCACGCCTTGTGTTTGTACCCTCCAATACAGTGAAGCAATGAACATGAAAATAAAATTTGAGTGTGGATTACCCTGATTGTGGATTAATTTGATATGGGCATGGAGTAAGAACATTCCTTCATGTTGCAGGACGTGCAGTGCTCACAGACTCGCACCTTGAAATTGTCCCTCTGGGGGGTTGAAAAAATGCCTGTAAATACTGTCATTCCAGTGAAATACTGACTGTCAACTTGATTTTGGGGCAAAATAAAATTCCTCAAGTATTGCATTTGTCTTGGAAGTCCAGAGGGATTTGATAATGCATCCAGCTTCCATCAGCACCATAACTGATAAGGTGTAGATCTGTTGTGTGTCACTTCAGGTCTTTAAATAAAGTGATAGAGCTGGGAAGTGAGATTTGTGAAGCTGTTTGCTGTGTCTCAAATCTGAAAACTGAACCCTTGTTTTGATTTGGCTGGGACAATTGGGTGTTGATTAAAAACAGAGATTTGTAAGGTTGGATTGAAAACAGGCTCTCCACGCATCTTTTCTTTCTTTTGCAGAAAAGCCCAGGGCTCCCACTGTCAAGGAAATTATGCTACGCCATCGGTGGGATGCCATACCAAATGACAATAAACGCCAAGGCGTTTTTCATGCCCATCTTCTTACTGGACGTGGTGCAGGTAATGGGATATATTTATTGAATATATGCTATGATCTTCATTTCGTTGTAACAAGATGCTGTTTTCAATATAGGAATTTGTGGTGAGGATGGATGTCGTCAGTGATGCAAAAGAAGGTCCTGCAGTGTGTCATTAATCACTTTCATTATGCTTTCCATATTATATCCCCATGAATTTCCCGGACAGTGTTTGCGTAAGACATGCCAGCATGTTGGCCACTCGATTTGAATATGTTGGGTGTGATAGGGCTCAGTGGTCGGTTGCACAGTTACCAGAAGTGTAGGGTTAAATTTGAACGTGTCACATTTGCTTTTTTAGGGCTGCATCAGGAAGTTTACTTGCACAAATTTGTGTGTCTTATCAACATAAACAAGGGTTAATTTAGGCAGTATTTATCATCGATCTTTCACCTGAAGGGCTTCTTTATATCACAAATCATATTGAACGTGAAGAGAGAGAGACAGAGAGAGAGAGAGAGAGAGGGCTAATGCCTCTCTGCCCTGTTAAATAAATGCTTGTCTATGGGAAAATCCAGTCTCCAGTCAAATCCTATCCACCCTCAGT
>JBBPDB010000039.1:16128037-16149346 GCA_037974465.1 Brachypetersius altus
GTACTGCAATGCAGAGGGGCGTTTAATTTTCAAATTAATCGCGTGATCAATTTATTTTAAAGCGTTAAAAGAAAATAAATTAACGCAAATAGTTAACGCGTTGTTTTTAACAGCACTAGTATATATACTAAATATCATGGTGGGGGCCTATTGGGTTGGATACTTGCCTCTGGACCATAAGGTCTTGGGTTCGAATCCTACTTTCAGCACAAAACCACTGAGCAAGACCCTTAACCCCAAGTTGCTCCAGGGAGTCTGTTCCCTGTGGTCAGGGAATGGAAATGCGGTAAATGTAAAGAGAGAGGACACAGGAACACTGGATGTCCCGGCAAGGTTGGGCTCAAAAAAGCAGCCCAAAAGAAAGGATGGAGATTAAGCGCTGTCACAGAAGCGCTAAACCCCCAAACTCTGTGTCCCAGTAGCAGCAGACAGGGCCATATTTGTGCCAGCCACCTAATCAGAGAATGCGTCCAAATAGTCCCTCTGTCTCACGGTGTCACCGGTGCCCCACTTTGTCGCCGACAGCCTTGTCTCCTGGGTTCCTGTTCATGCTCCAGTTTCGTTACCTGTACCTGTCCCTGTGGAAGTCTTTGTCCCTGTCATGGTGTCTCCCTCTCTGTCTGTCCAGGTCCATGTGGTTGTTCCTGTCATGGTCCCTGACCCTGTCCTTGTACCCCAGGTCCCTGTCACGTCTTATTCCTCTATTGTGCCTCGGCCAGCTGGTTTATTTTTGTGCCCCTGAGCTCTTAGAAGGGAGATTCTGTAATGTTCTGCCTGGGTCTTCCCTGTTTCTTTGTCTTTGTTCTGTCTTCTTGTCTGTTGTTTACATTCTCCATGTGCCTTTATGTGTCTGTACTCCATGTGAGGTCTTAGCCTTGCCTCTGCTCTGCCCCCTTGTTATCCTCTTCACCTGTGTCTTATTCCTGTCTCCCCCCCGCCCAGGTGTTTCCCGTTGTCACATCAGTGTATAAATACCTCCTGTGTCCCAGTCTGCATTTGTGGATTCTTTGTACAATTCTGTTAGTGCTGGTCTTGTAACCCTGTCTGTTGAAAAACGCTTGGCGTTCCATTTTGGTTCGTCTTTATTTGTATTCCTTCAGTATCTACCATGCTTGTGCCTTTGTTAGACCTACTAATATTTTCTTGTGATTTTGTATAACCCCAGACCACTCGATTGATAGGGCTTCTGCAGTGGATTACACTTCTCCAATATAAACATGAATCATAATATGAAATAGTAGGCATATACAGTGTGTGTCATTCTTCATTCCTTCTAAAATAGACACTGTATGAAGTGAGTAAATTCACTTTGTTGTTTACAGAGGGCTGTGTCACATAAGAGCTGTAGAGTTTAAGTCAGCAGAGAAATCATAATCCTCCCTGTCATACTTAATGGAAGAAGACACCTTGTCATTTCTCTCTGGTTTTCGCTTCACTGGAATAAATCCATGGTGACCCTTAGATCTCGGCATCAGAGTTTTCTACCTCTTCCCCCAAGAGAACAAATTATGAGGTTACATTCGTACCTTGGGCGGCAATAACAGTGAGACATCACAGCGACATCTCAAAAAATATGGCTTTGATTATTTTCCATTAACCCTGCCTTACTTTCCAGCTAATTGAATGCAGACTCCAAAATAGAACATGCTGGGGGCTAAGCCAGACCCCCTCTCCATCCCTACGACTCAAAGTATTGCACGTGTTTCCCTCTGATGTTTTCCCAGCATTCATATCGTGCCAACAGTGTATACTGCGAAAACAGCAAGACACTGACAGAATACGCTCTCATATACACTCTTAAACTCCATCTTTACTCATCTTTACCACATCTCCCCTATCACACAATGCTATTTGCCTAAGAAGTTAAGTTAAGAAGTAGACACCCACCACTGACTAGAACATCTCTATACTCATAGGACTGGGTGTAATAGTGGTGGTACAGAGGGTAAGACAATACAAATTGTAATCAAATATCTGCTACAAAATCTAACCTGCTTGCAGTAAGCCTACATGATGAAAATGAATTATGTGAATTGTGTGTGTGTGTGTGTGTGTGTGTGTGTGTGTGTGTGTGTGTGTGTGTGTTTAAATAAACTTTTGAAATAAAGGCACAGAGACTTAAAGGTCACAAAATATGTAAGAGAATGTAAAAATTTGATGTTTTATGTCTGATTATAAATTGTCTATTCTACTCATGTAAAGTCATTTGAGGTATTTTGTATGATGTTGAGAATGACATGAGCCTAAACTTAAGAAAAAAAAGAAATGGTTTGCAGGGTATAAGCATCTAATTTAGTCAGAGTGTTGGCCCCTTTGTACTTTTAAACCAACCGAGATCTGGTTTGGTTCATTGCAGTTATATTCTGGATTAACCATAGTATAAAATACCAGCTACAAGGAAAGGCACTGTATTCAATATCCATGCTTTGAAAATACCAAAATCTACCAGCAGTATGACCAGTCAAGAATAATAAACAACAACTAGTGAAGTTAGTGAAGTTATGGAATGAAATGTTAATAGCAATTTTACTCTGTAGATGATTTATAGATGCTGAGCTTGTCTTTTATTGGTATTTTTTTCTTATCAGCTAGTCTTTTATCAACATTTTATTATCAACTAAACATATTTTAAATGCAATTGAACTTCAATGCATTAGATTTGATTAAATCTGTCTCTAACTACCCCTCGTATATTTTACTTACATTCATCTTAAATCATCTGTAGATACCGGACACCAACACACTGTCAGTAAAAAATATGTCCCGGTAAATCTGAATCCCCAAAGGTACAAACAACAGGAACGTATCCTCAAAAGAACAACATTGTCTTTGAAGTTTAAATGTGCACCTTTGAATGTTTAAAACATATTACCTCTCTTCGGGGCATTTATGTAGCTTTTCATGTATTATTATTTTATGTATTATAGTTATTTTAAATAAGACAATAAAAAAGAGCCTAAGCGTAACAAAATGTAAATATAACTAGAAGACACTACAATTGTTTCCTAACAAAAGATACTGAAGCACCACTTTTCATTTCTGACAGCGATTCTGATACTACAACCTGAGCAAGGTCCTTAAGCCCAAGCTGCACCAGGGAGTGGAAGTTGCTTTGGATAAAACCATCTGGCAAATACTGTAAATGGATACACTTTCTATCTGAAATGACTCCCAACTTCTTCCATAGTGTAAAGTTCAAATATCTACACATATATTGTACACAGTTTCTGCATTAAGGAATTCTACATAGCTGACTGAATTAGCAGTGGCTCTTTATTAGACATATTAAAACTATTTAAATACCTGGGGCCTGTATTTTAATTGAAATATAGTGCACTATGTAGAGAGTAGGGAACCATTTGAGACACAGAATCATTGCACATCTGTGTCACTCGTGTCCCGACACTTTTACACTATATTGCTCAAGGTTCAGTTGCAGTAGGCTTTTTAGGATTTCCGATCCAGTGATTTTGTCCCGTATCGGATTTGCACACCCCTGGTTTGAATGCAGAAAGGTTCTGTTTCTCTGACAGCATAGCAGTCAGTGTGGCAAATAAAAGTTGGGTGATGGACTCTAGAAAAATGTCTTTACACTATACCCTATGTTCATCACTGTCCAGTGCCTGGAATCTTAAATCACCATTTGTTACTGAATCATTTAGCTGTATCCCATTTAACTTAACCATTTAGCATTGTTAGCAGCTAAAATGTGCTATAACACACTTAGGCTCAAAAACACAATATTCCGAAATCAATAGTTACATATTGCAAATAGTCAAACCTAACAAATGATGGTTAGTGCAAAGACAGGTACCTCACATTTGAAACGGCTAAACTAGGTGTTGCTCCAGTGATTTGGAGTAGCGCAAGATAATGAACACACAATTGCAGATGTTATATAGGGAAGTACATGGTGTGTTAGCTAATAATAAAGTGCACAGGGTTCAAATTGCGTCACAGAACTATTGTCCCCACCACGCCCTCTAAGCTGCTCACCCTGGGCCTCTCTGTTCACAGCGGTTCTGTTCACGCCTCTCGCATTCGTATCTATACGCACGTTAAAACCCTGCAGCGTCTGTGATGTCAAACAGAGACGCTGGCGCACTAGCACATACCTTCCCTTTTGTTTATGCCTGTATGACACATGAAACCGTGACTGTATTTTTATCCTGTTGTGTAGCCTACCATGCAAAGCACGATAGCAGCCCCTGCCATCTATTATTCATGCTATGGTGGTGGATGGAACAAAAGGCACATTGCTTTTGAGTCACGTCGTGTTGCACCACAAGCAATGGCATGGGAAGAGATATCAAGCACATTGACTTTATGTGGTAGGCAGGATGTCTGATTTGACTTTGGTCAATCAAGTAGTGACTCTCTGCTACTATATTTGTCGCCTCTCTCTTTCCTTCTCTCTGTCTTTCTGTCCTCTCTCTCTCTCCCCCTCTGACCTGTCTCTCTTTCTCTCTCTCTCTCTTTCTCTCTCTCTCTCTGCCTCTCTCTCTCTCTGTCTATGTGTCTCTCTCTCTCTCTGCCTCTCTCTCTCTCTCTCTCTCTCTCTCTCTCTCTATATATATATATATATATATATATATATATCTCTCTCTGTATTTTATCTGGCCTTTGGTGCTTGACTAATTTGCTTTTGTCTTTAGCTTATGCCGCTGCCTGCCACTGATAATTCTTGAGAGGAGACACTAATATGTGAAAAACTGTCAGTACATGTCGGAAGTCCTCTCTTTACGTGCCAGCAAGGAAAACACCTTCAGACTTGGTGCTCACTGGTGTCCTGAGTGCTCAGAAGGGAGGATGTAAATCAACAGGAGCAGTGCACTCTGGGAGCTCGCCATGGCAGGCTCTCTGCTTTAGATCAGCAGGAGTGCAGACATGTGGGGGGAACGATGATGACATGCCTACTATATTTTATGTTTATCTGTTCCGAGCACTGCCGGTGACCGAAGTTGGACACAGCGAAAAAGGGAAAAACAGAGGAAGTGGGCATGAGCGAGCGCATGAGCGAGCGCATGAGCGAGCGCGTGTTTGATATTTCTTCAGTGGTAGGACCAGCCGGACGTTGCTGTTGATTCTGGACCCAAGTTATTTTTCCAATAAGAGGCAGAAAAAAGCAGAACTGACATATCACGTAGTATGTCTTGCTTTCTTGTATCTACAAGATTTGCACAGTTGTACAACTCAATGAACTGCAGATTGCTTAATAAGCAACCGTAGTGTATTGGGCCATTAAAGAGTGTTTTCCGTTCAAGGAGAGACGCGTAATAAACTGAAATGTCAGACTGTACATAATACTATTCATTCAATCTGGATCTATTTATTCAATCTGGTATTGCTGCACGTAGGTTACACACTGACACAATACATGTGTTCCTTCATTCCTGTAGTTTGGCATTTTCATGGAACACTGATTACAGGACTGCCTTGCTCACCCCTACTTTTTCAAGTGTCTTTGCATCCACACTCAGACAGAAATCCTTGCTTTGGAATGAAAGCCCTCAGATCACGATTCTTTTTTAAACACCAGAGATTACACACTCTCAGCTAAGCTAAACTAGGTCAATGCAGAGGTGCCGTCTGCAACGAGTTTAGTTTGCAGATATGTTGAGCAGTGGTTCGTCTGGCTGCTGTCTAGAAATGAGAGGCCAGGCGGATCTTTGTAGGGTCTTAAAACTATTATGGTACCGCTACTTACAGTTTGATATTTCTTCCACGTCCGAAGCTTATTTGTTCATGATACCAACTTTACCAATTGATACCAATTTAAACATATTTTATTCTCAAAATAGGTATGGTTCTTAAGACTGTGCTAGAATACTATAAGCTAGAATGAACTTATAGAAATGTTTCTACATAAAATAAATATTAGGAATCCTAGTAACTAACTGAAGTCACCTATGGGGGAAATCCCCAGATGGTGGAAATCTTCCATGATGGTGCTTTGTCAGGCATACATTAACAATATTTTCAGTTTCGTCTCTACTAGTGAAATGGTTCAGGTTGGAGGACTGCATTAGCCGATCAAGAGTAGTTCTCGACCTTGAAAAAATTTGGTTGGATCTGAGCTTCAAGATGCTTCAACATCCTAGAATTCGTCTCACTGCTGCTATCGTCAGTCAGATTAAAAGGAATGAATTTTCTGCTAACCCTAACTCTTACCCTTTTAATTCCTACAATAAATGTATATCTATCTTGTCTGTTCTTTGTCCCATAAACCTACAGGCTGCTTAACGGCACAAGTGTTCTGCATCTTGTTGTTGTATTTCTGAGGCCATGCTGGTAGTTTCTTCTCATTATAGTAGTCTCTGACATATTTATATCCTTTCGGTCTGTTTTAGCATTTGAAACAAGCACTTTTTATGTGTGAAAGTTTCCTTTGGTCTGTGGGATTTCGTGGTCTGTCAGATTATATGTTATTACTATGTACATCGGTACATTCTCACTTCTCGACAAAATATATTTTGCCTGACAAAGAAACTAAATAAACAGATGCTTGACCAGAACAAACCTCATCTCTCACTCAAAGCTGCAATAATCAAAATATAATGAGAAGAGCCTATTCATTGGGAAAGATGTGCTTAGAGGGGAAAGATGAAGAAGACCAACAACATGGAGACTATCAGAGATATCATGAACAGGAGTCAAGCAGGAGTCGAGATTCTAAACTTCATGTATAATAAACACGTTTTAAATGCTTTTCTGAGAGATTGTCATTTTAAAATGTATATAAATGCAAATGGGATTAAAGAAGAATAGCAACATGATCAAATTAAATTAGATGCTGCACACTGGCAAGTTGTGCTATTTTTAGAACAGGGGCACGGGCTACTCATGTGGTTCTTGGGGGCACCATGTTGGTGACCCTTGTTCTAGAGAAACACTATACCTATGGTTACCTGGAGGCTACCTGATAATAACATTAGACACAATGAATTTTTCTGCTATTTCTCTGCTCAGTTTATTCTGATTCTTTGACAGCATGGAAACAATAGATACAAATGCTACACCTAGCTAACAATGCTTTGACTCACAGCTAGACAAACATGGAAGGAATCCAACAAAGCAATTTTTTTTAGTTCCATGAAAGGGGGTTATGTATAAAAGGGTGTCTTTCCTATGATGCTCTTGTAATGTGCTAAAGTCATGTGCTAAAGTTACTCAAATTACTCAAAACAAAGTTCCAACCTGTCTTTGGGTATCCATAGTCATGGAACTGTATACAAGCCTAAGATCACTATGCACAGTGCCAAGTGTCGGCTAGAGTACTGTAAAGCACCACACGACAAACTCTGAAACAGTGGACACTTGATTGTGCCAGCAGTAAAGTATAGTGGAGAAAGCATAATGATTTGGGGTAGTTTTTCAGGGTTCCAGTGAGGAGTTATATGCTTCCAACTTTGTGCTAACACTTTGGGGAAGGCCCTTTTCTGTTCCAGCATGACTGTGCCCCGGTGCACAAAGCAAGGTCCATACAGATGTGATTTGACAAGTTTAGTGTGGAAGAACTCCAGTGGCCTGCCCAGAGGTTATTCCTCTACCCAGCTGAACACTTTTGGGATGAATTAGAAAGTCGATTGCAAGACAGATGTTCTTTTGACTGACTGGACACAAATTCCCACAGACGCACTCTGAAATGTCCTAAAAGATTTGAGCCTGTTATGGCCAATGAGTGGGGGTCAGCTCCATTTCAATGTCCATGGTTTTGAAATGAGATGTCCAACAAAGCTCATATGCACAATATGGACAAAAGTATTAGGACGTCTGACCATTACTATGTGCATTCAATTACATAGACGTTAACATGGAGTTGGTCCCCTTTTGCAGCTATAACAGCTTCCACTCTTCTTGGAAGTCTTTCCACAAGATATTGGAGTTTCTGTGGGAATTTGTACATGAGAAGGCCTGGCTCGCAATCTCGGTTCCAGTTCTCTCAAGGTCCTGGATGGGGTTGAGGTCAGGGCTCTGTGTGGCCAGTCAAGTTCTTCCATACCAAACACATCCAGCCATGTCATTATGGAGCTCGCTTTGTGCACTGGGACACAGTCATGCTGGAATAGAAAATGACCTTCCCCAAGCTGTGTCTACAAAGTGTTACGATTGCCCTTTAGGGCAGACACCTGAATTCAATAATTAAGAAGTGTGTCGCAATACCCACTACATTCCATATAGTGTAGGTGTGGCTGGGTCAAAGACATGACAAACCTTTTTTGGGGTCCAGATACTTTAAATGAACAAAAAAGAGAAATAAATACATTTTGAACATGAAGTTAAACTACATTGTCTACTTTATTATTTGTTACATTTAGAAAAAAGTAAATTAATCACATGAAGTCCAAAATTGTCATTCTGTGCAATGGTCCAAACTGTAATGTCACTATTACATTTTTAAGAAAATATATAAAAACAAAAATACTATTTCACTTCCTAGGCATATTTTTATAAGTGCTGCTATTGTTGTATTAAAAGCACTTTGCGTAATTGTTTTGTTTTGATATTAAAATCAACACGGGACCCTTGTCTGAAAAAACTGATAACTGATTTTCCTCTAAACAATGCATTTTTTAAATAACTGTCATAAACTTTATAGGTCATGGTCATTGTATGATATAAGTGGCTTACTGTTTGTTTGTATAGTAAGTATAAAACGTCATTCAGTGTAATCAGTTCAGCTCATTTATAATACTAATAATTAGAAATAATAATAAATTTAAAATTAAATTAAAATAAAAAATTAATATAAAATTATTTCACATTGCCATTAATAAGATAATTGGAGTTTCAATGAAGAGCCTAAATATAGTATTTTAATAAGTCATGTAATTCCTTTCAATTTTGTATTGCCAAATACTATTTTTTAAATGATCTATTTCATTACATTGAATGACATTTTATGGTTTGTTTTTTAGAAACAAGAGTAAAAATGTATGGTGGTTACTATTTTTTGCAAAGAAAATATTAAAGTTAAACAATAGACAAAACAATTTACCCAAAAAAGAAAAAAAACTTTTTTTTTTTAAGCTTGAAACCCCAGTTTCGCCTTTGACTCGGTTGTACAGTACCAAAGCAACAAAATGTACCACGTGCAGATACAGATCACAATGTAGTTTTGTCTGAATTGTTTAAGTAATAAAAGTAAAACATTAGAGGTAGAAGTCCAACCTTAAATGCTTTACACTATGCAGAGCACACTTGTGCAAGTCTTCTCTTTCCTTCTTCTTCCCTGACGACCGCCCCCCCAACCCCCCACACCCTCCAGAGGGAGTCTTACCTCATTACTGGTCTGCTTTGGCAGTCTGCCAGTAGCGCACTCCCTTTCAATCTTCCTCCTCCATCTCCATCATGATGGGCAGGGATAGAGAATGACCCTCTGCCCCGCTCTGGGCTGATGGGATCAAGGGGAAATAAGAGGTGCCCCCCTCCCCATATTCTCATTCATGTGCTGTCTGTATCAGAACCATTGTTACTTTCAGACCTCACTTTTCTGTGTCCTGGTGGGGAATCAGTTAATGTAGTTTTTTAAACAGAATCTTTCATTTACAAAAAAAAAAAATTAAAAACGAGTGTCGCAGCATATGCTGGCATTCAGAAAGTTGTCACATAAGACTGAGCTCTGTGTTTAATTAATTCCCAGTCCAGACTCACTTCTTTCAATGTGTGGTGCACAATTTTTTTTACGAGCAGAATTCTGTCTTATATTCAACTTCCTCTGGCTGTGGGGGGAAAAACATTATGTGATGAATCAAGTTCCTCTGGGTATTCTGGCTTACTGCATGCAGTAACATTTATACATAACTAGCCCAGCTACTACAAAGCAATGTTTCTAAAACATATCAAGAAACATAAATACTGTGTATACTGTCTCTTCATTGGCCACAGCAGAGCCTTTAACTGCGACCACAACAAGCTATGGCATGTCCTTGGGAAAATGGGCACACCAGAGCATCTCACTGTTCTAATGAGAAATGTCCACACTGATCAAAGAGCTACAGTCATGACAGGAAATGGAAAAATAAACTGTTCTACATCAAGTGAGCTAGACGAGGCTGTCCACTATCACCACACTTACTCAGCCTAGATATGAAACATATAAGAGGAAGCTGACCGGAGAATCTGATGGAAAAATGTGGATCACACTATAGCTGTATCTGCAAAGTGCACTTGTTCACTCATTCACTTCTTAGTGTTTGCTATATAGGGGGCTTACTAGTGAACAAGGGGAGGTGACGTTTAGTTAATTTTGGACACTCGGGATGTCAGATTTTTACTAACTGTTGCTTAAATAGTGCCGGATCTTGGCAAATTATCTCTGTCGCATGAACACACATCTCAGACACAGCCCGGCTGATTCACTAAATAGTACCCTACATAGAATGAGTGCACTTTTCGGATACAGCTCTTAACATAAAATCAGGAGGACCTAGAAGCTCCAATTAGAAAAGTTAAAGTGAAAAAAGTTCAGCTAACACGAAGAACACAAAGGGGAACGGCCACAAAGTTTACCACTGATGGTGAAGATGTAGAAATGCTTGACAGCATTTTTCTACCTGGATCAGTAATTACCAACAGAGGGTCCAGCAATAAAGAAATAAAACATTCTAATGTAATTATGTGTATCTGCAAACAAAGATCAGAACTGTCCAGGATACGATCTTCAGTGTGTGGATCTGATGTGAAAGGATGTGAAAGCTTGTCGATATAAAGTGAGAAGTACTCATGGCTTTGAACCTGGTATTAGTGCAGATTTTAAAGTACCTTATGAAGCAAAGAAAACAAACAAATGGACCAAGTCAAACCTCACCCCTCACTCCAGTCAGCCAGACTGAACCAGTTCATTAGAAAAGACAATTATGTTTGGAGCACTTGACGGTAAAAGAGAGGTGGATGTCAGAGATCCCACGAACAAGCTGTTAGGAAGCCTGAACCCGCGTAAGATAAGATAAACCTTTATAAGTGGAAAATTTGTTTGGTCACGGCAGAAAGAGGACAGTACAAAGTTAAGATCAGCAACATAGACAAAGAAAAACAATAGAATACAATAAAATAAAATAGAATAGGGCCTCTTGATATATTGATATATTAGTCTCTCCAGCTAAGGCAGGCCTAAAAGTATAAGAAGTTCTGGAGATTACTGTATGGTTGCAAAGAGGCAGAATGGGCACATAATAATAATAATAATAATAATAATAATAATAATAATAATAATGATAATAATAATATAATAATAATAATAATAATAATAATAATAATAATAATAATAATGATAATAATAATGATGATGATAATAATAATAATAATAATAATGATAATAATAATAATAATAATAATAATAATAATAATAACAATAATAATAATTTTCTAGGATAATAAAACTTACAAGGATCTGTTTTCTAGCTATTCATGTAAAGTGAGAAGGAGCATTTCACATTTCTCTGCTGATCCTTGATATTTCATTGGACATCTTGATTCAAAAGAAGGTACTTATCGTTTCCTTAAAGGAGCAGAATGGGACCATTTTCTTGTGCAATTTGCAAAACGGCTTTGAAATGCATCATTTAAAATGTAAAGAACTAAAAAGAAAACAAATGGATGCTGTTGCCCAAACAACCATTCAGTGTTTATATAAAATGTTTCTAGTAGTAGCTTAATTAGCAGTGAGGGAGAGAATTCATTCCTTGGCCCTTCAGAAATAATCCGCCTCATCCTTCAGACAAAATTCAAAGCTCGAAGAAACATAGTTGACTTCTTGAAAACAAAACGAGGTTTTCTTGTTACTTTTAGGTAAAGAAAAGTGTAGATGTGTAAAATTTTCTCTCTTTCCCTCATGCATTTTTCATTATCCCTTTACGGTCAGCTTGACACTAATCTGTTTTTTTTTTTACCTTCCACAACCCAACACTATTCTTTGGCGTGACACCTCCATCTTGCACACCTCTTTGTGGTGGGCTTTGAAGAGCGATTAGCAATTAGATCAAAGAAGTGGGGAAAGGGCTGCAACACTGCAACAATTCAAGCCTCACAGAAAAAAAAGGAGGGGGGGCTTTTGCTTTTCCCTTGCCAGCAAAGGAGCAAAGGATTAAATATACCCCTAAACAGGTGTTCCAGAGAGTCTGCTCTGGGGCCTCTTGATATATTAGTCTCTCCAGCTAAGGCAGGCCTAAAAGGATAAGAATCCTTTGCCTGCTGCTGGACTAAGAAAACAATCCCGAAGACTGGAATGTAGAGCCCCGCTGTGGCTAATTGATTGGAATTCTGTTGACCATGTGTGTCTACCTTGGGCTGGGAGAAATAAGCCATGTTAAATCACATTCATGTGCAGTGGTGGCTCTCGGCTTTGTAGTGAGCACAACACAAAGCACTGTATGTTGGCAGTGGAGTGGATCATGGTCTTTCATGCCCATGGGATTTTTAAACAAAGTGTTTGACATTTTTTAAACAATGAATCGATGAAAGATGGAGGTCAAAAGACCACAAACCCTCTGTCTACACAAATAATAGACGTTATTCAGATGCTTGAGGGGGATTTTAACACAGTGAAAATGTGATGTTTGTGAAGCTTGTGAAATATAGTTCTGGGAGTCCATAACCCCCGCCCCCTATTAAACCACAAAAAAATAATGGGTGTATCTAAACTTTAAGACCCTGCTATGCCATCGTAGTGTCTAATAGAAATACATTCAGGAGATACAGTGTTTTATTTTAGCCTGCATGTCTTTGTAGTTTTTTGTATTCTGTAATGCAACCTATTCCTGTAATGTGAAATATATTTTCTTTTTCAGACCCCTTGGAAAAATTGCAGGACTATATGGCTTGGATAATGAGAGCTAATCTTATAAACAATGAATAATGAAAAAGCTAGAATTTATAGCTGCAAAAATAGCAAACTGATTGACCTAGTAAACCATCAGCCTCTATTGTACACCTTAAAAACTGTAAAATGTTACGAGAACTGTCAAGCTTTTAGAACTTGTCAGCTTTGACTCTGCATTGTAAAGCAGATTCTCGGGAATTGCCAACAGTTTTGAGAACAGAGTGAAAATAAATTTTCTGAACTGAAGACACATAAGCAATTAATTCATTTTCATTGTTAACTCAGTTGACTTGTATAGCAAAACAACAGAGAGTCTTCCATTAACTCATGGCTCCTAGCAGTGAGGTGGCTCCCGGACCACAGGTGGTACTGAGAGGTAGACCCTGTGGTTGAAGTGCAGGGAGTCCAGAGAGTTATGGTGGATGTTTGTGATCAGATATCATGCACTGGGAACTCACGTTGGTCTTCCAGTCCATAGCCTTCCCAGTCCATAAGATACTGGAATCTACTACGCCACCTCTGAGAGTTTAGGATGGTTTTGACATTGTATGCTGTGGATCCATCCATGACCATAGGAGTAGACAGCTTCTTTAGACTAGAACCCTTCTGTACTGAAGAACAGAGACATGGTTTAAGCATGGATACGTGAAACACAAGGTGTATGCAATAGTGGAGAGGGAGCTGTAATCAAAACATCACAGCATTGATGCGTTGTGCTACTTTGAATGATCCAGTGTATTTTGAGCTTAACCTTCAAATGTCTCTGTTGGATAACAAAACTCTAATCATCGATGGTGGTCAGCCTGACCGTTTGATTTGCTACAAGGATTCTCTCTCTTGCTCTGCACCACACTCTTTTGCATCATCTGGCTCATTGATCTTCTGAAAGGCTGTTGGTCGTTGTGTCTTCTGCAGGGAGGAAGGATGCCTGATACCCCAGAACTCATTTCAAGTGAGGGTGGAGTATCAGTGGTGGAATTATATAGAGAAATATGCACAAATTTGATCCAGGGTATGATATTGTTCATTACTGCAGTAGGGCAGCGGTATATGTACAGCACTCCGTTTGGCCATTGGTTTCAGGGTGATATCCTGACGATAAGTTTAGGGTGTGGCTTAGTTTTTACAGAAAGTCCTCCAGACACTTGATGTGAACCGAGTGCCTCGGCTGGAGACGATTTCTTGAGGTAATCCATAAAGCTTGAATATTTGATGAGCCAAAGATGTTAGCCTTTCCATAGATGAAGGTGATTTCTTTAACAGTGTGAGGCTACAGGCTTTAGAAAAACGATCAATGATAACATAGATGACTGTGTTACCTGCTGAGGCTGGGAGTTCAGTGATGAAGTCCATCGCAATATGAGACCAGGGTTGTGTCAGTGTGGGAAGTGGTTGTAATGGTCCATAGCACTGGGGGGGTTTGGAGCATGTGCATGTGGGGGTTATCTCTTTCGCATCATATTTTATCGTCAGTCACCAGAACCTTCACTGACTTTTCTCCACTGTGCGGTCAACTCCTGGGTGTCTTACTAGCCTAGATGAATGTTTCATTAGACAGAACATGGAATGAGTTGGTTTGGTGGATGTGATCCTCTACATCCCAGTTAACAGGAGCTACAGTGCATTCTGGATTGATAATCTGGTGGGGTTTTCAATGTCTTCTGGTCATTCACGGATGCTTGATCGCACATCTACCTGTACAACAATGTAAAATGAACTAGTTCCTTTTCAGTGTGAACTGACACAACACTGCTTTGTAAACTGATTAACCAAATTATCACACAACCAAGATGTTTAGTCATCTCAGCAGTACAGCAGTACACTAAGTGATTTCTGATAATTACGTCCCAGGACCATAGGGCTCCTTAAATAATGGTATTTGAACAATGCAAAGTGGAATCAGATTGTGCCATACGCTTTTTGGCACGGTTTACACTTGACGTTGGGTGAATCCTGTATCTGGATTTTGTCCATAAAAGTGTGACCACTTTTGTGGTTGAAATGTGTTTGGGCCTGAAACTGATCTAGAGATCATTTTTAGAGGTTCAGAGATAATCATGCAACGTGATCAGTGTGTGTGTGTGTGTGTGTGTGTGTGTGTGTGTGTGTGTTTGTGTGTGTGTGTGTGTGTGTAAAAGCATGCTTTCATTAAACAGGTTATTTTTAGGCATCTGCACACATATTCAAAAGTAGGCTTACAAATGCAAAGGCTTACCATCCATTCATTGCTTGTGAAGGACAGTAGACAGTTCAGACAACTACCAGATTTTTTCTTTGAACTGTGCTTCAGATGTAGCTGCGAAGTACACATCTCACTTCCTTTTCTTTCTTTGTGACTGAAAAGCCTAGAGCACTCTGCGTCACAATTGCAAAATGGTTTATAAAGCATTAAACACAGCACAGCCTACAGGCGCCACCTACTCTGCTCCAGCATCTCACCAGCCTGAAATGTAAAGGATGCACAGAGAAACGACATCCGATCAATATCTGGATGCAGAGGCTACATTTGAAAAGAGCAGGTGTGAACGTGCTGCATGCTGACTGGACAACGATCCTATCACTATTTTGTATCACGGTGATTGGATTGCATTGGATTGGATTGGAACTTTTTGTCCGCAGGAGGTTGGGGGATGGGTGTGTTGTGCTACCCACAATTATGGCTCGGTGGGGTTGGGGGGGGCTCGAGTACAGGTCTTTTGTCAACAGGGGCATTTGCCAGCCTTTCTCAAGTGCTGCTCTAGACAAATGCCTAGTTTACCTGTATAGACGCACGAGCTTAGTCGCACACAGACTTCATCATCAGATCCCTTTACAATAATACAGGGTGTATGCAATAGTCTAATAGTGCTGTATGAAACCAAAACAGCCTCTTAAACTAAAAATAGCACAAGGCATGGGAGCAGTAATGTCTGGGAAACTGCAAAATGAAAAAAGCATTTTTGGTCTTTATGGGTATTTGCATGCGGCACGATTTAAAAATTCTCATTGCGGTTTATATTATTCAATGTTTTATTTTAATTACAATAACGTTAGTTCTCCGTGATACAGGAACACCAAAGTTCAACATTACATCTGACACCTCGAGCATCAACACAAACTGGAGGAACTTCCATATAAAGAGTTGTTTTGCTGTATGACGACGATTTACCATTTGCTGCGGTTATGCCACGAATCTGTGCCGCCCGCATTCTAAGGGTTAACCGACTTTTCCGTGTTCCAGCCATAGATGCACACAGATCTGGGGTTCATTTAATGAATTTCAAATGAAGATTTATTTTATATTTGTGTGAAATGTTCAGCCATTAGGACCGATTACTGGTTTGGCATTTAATATTAGTGGTATGGACCATTTCTAAAATCTTAACTGTAAGCCCCACAGAGCATTTTAATGTAAAAATAATGACATAGAATTCATACTTAATGTCATTTTAATACAAAATATAATAAATATTAAGATAATGACAATAAAATGGTGAACGTGTGCAGGACAAATATAATATATTAAATTGTATGTGAGAATAAAAAATAAATCATACATCAAATAAAAGAAATAAAAGCTGCATGGGCTCAGGGGCCCAACGTGACTAGCTTAATAGGGGATGGCCCCCAATAGAGGCAAATTTATTGTTATATCAACATTTTCTTAGCATTCAAACCTGGAAACTCAATACTATTAAGGGAATGCTAATTATTGACTTGAAACAGACTTTTGCCAGAATTCCCTAAAGCTTGGCCAGCCTTGCACCAGTCATGATGAAAGAATGCATTTGTGGGCAGAGCATGGACATACATCATCCACTCCATAAAACATATGACAGGTTTCAAATGATATGTTCCTACTGTCTAACTAGCCATATCATTTGAAAAAAGAATTTGTTTACACATACTGTATTCTGTCTGCAGCTTACAGTTTCTTTACTATTGACTGATCTCTCACCCAGACGCACTCGGCCTGCCATGGGATTATAAGAACTGTCAAACTGATACCACATGTGACCATGTGAAGGTCAGCAACCAGGGGAGTCTCACCAAACAATGCTCCACACACACTGCTGCATCACACACTGGACAGCAGATTTTAACTGTCAGCATTTTAAGCATTTTTTATAACCATATTTATACTTTAGGCCATGGGGCTCCATTTTATTAGCCGATAGCAGCTATGAAAGCAGCAGTGTAATATACAAACCAATGATGATGTCAGCTTGTTATTGACTTTCCAAGTCTGAATGACTGAGCAAAGGATAGGGGGTGGGGTGGAATCTATCTATTGCAGGGAGTGACCAGGCAGGCAAAAATGAGTTTACAAGCAGTGCGTGGGGGAGGGGTGGGATCCTGCAGTGTTTCATAGCTCCAGACGTAAGCTGTAGCTGCAGCTCTTCAGCAGTTTACAACATTCAGGATCCGTTTCTCAGTGAAAGCACAGATCTGAATGGCCAGGAGTGCCACTACAGACAGAAAGCAGCCTCAGAGTGATATATTGCCGTGTGATTGTGGACATATTTCTTTGCATGGGAGTAGAGCGTGAAACCAGGAAGATGATATACAGAAGCGAAGGGGTGTGGTGGTTTGGAGGAAAACGAGGGAGGAAAAAGGAGTTTGAAAAATTGTGAATTACGTAAATTCTTTCAACAGGAAATGCCTCGCTGTGTCTGCCAAAACCACACGGGCCCTGAGTCAGACGGCGGAAAAAACAGCAGCAGGCTGGAGAGGATTTTCTCCTTCGGCCCTCCCCCCTCCACCACACATGGCCCGACTGATAGCGCTCAGTGAAATCTGCAAAACATCACACCTCAATGACTTTTCTCAGGAAGTTACAAGCAACATGGGCGCGTCTTACCGTCACGCTCTCTAAAAATGGTGACAGGGTTTCAGAGGGCTATTTTTTACATCCCTCTGCCATTCTGAAGGACATCATTTTAAGTGTGAAATTTGTGAAAATGACAGCAAAACTGGCAACCAAAATTGTTAATTCAATGACTGTAGCTAAATGGGTCATAGTTGCTGTGATTACATTTAATAATACACAGGCTACCACAATGCCATACATAATCACCTGTGTATTTTTTGGTTAGTATTAGAAAGTCTGTGATGCTTCCCAAAAAGAAAAGTAACTAGGATCGGGTGTTTACGCTACACAGAAATTAATGCTGCTACTGATGTTTTGAATCTGGTCAAATAGTGTTCGAAGGCACCTGGGCTTTTGTGGCCCACAGCCTTTTCATAACTTTCCGAACAGACAGGACTGTCTACAGATAATCAGGTATTAACGTATATGAGCCATCAAAACAGCGATGTTCCTTTAAGGCTTGGACTCCCCAAGGTGTGCAGTGGTGTCTGGCACTGAGACATGAAATCTTGAAAAATGCAAGGTTAGGTCTCCGTGTGTTTAATTAGTTTGTCTTGTATGTCCATAGATGCTTGATCAGATTGAGATTTTGCAGGCCAGGTCAACACCTTTCTCCTGCTTCTTTCCTGAACAATATCTGCAGTGTGCAGTGCATTGTCCTGTTGAGAGAGAGGCCACTTCCATGTCTTCTGACACCTTATTGTCATGGCCAGCATGATTTTTTGTGCAACAGTAGCTCGACTGTGTGATTGAACCAGATGGACTAGCATTGGCTCCCTGCATGCATCAGTGAGCCTTGAGCACCCATGACTCCAGTTAATTGATTGTCCTTTCATGGATCACTATTGGTAGTAACTGTCCACTGCATGCCGCCGCCGCTCCCCCACTCTCCACAAGACCCGCTGTTTTGGAGATGTTCTGATCTAGTAATCTGGTCATCACAATCTGGCCCTTGTCACAGCGTCTTATTTCCGTATGCTCACCCATTTTTCCTTCTTCAGACACATCAACTTCATGAACTGATTGTTGGTGCCTAATATATCTCACGCTCTGACAGGTAAAACTGAGTTAATCAGTTATTTACTTTCACTGTGGTTTTAAAATATATGTCAAAGCACATATTTATTACTATTATGGGTACTGCTCTAATAGTATAAGTGAACAGATAAGCCAGTGAACAACCACTGCGTTTCAGATCAGAGCTGTCACACACAGCCCTATCAAAATCAAAGCCTTGGACTGGTCCACAGACTCAACCCAGGCATCACAGGGTTGCCAGTGGATGGCTAATGGTCATGCTAGCAACAACGTCTGTTTAAAACACAGAATAATGGATACGCAGAAAACATTTGGTGTTGTATTTGTCATTATCTGACAAAGTCATCCAAAAGAGAGTGTGGCTGAAGGCAGGATTAGAAAGCTTATGAAAGGGATACGATTGCCTTCATAAGAACAGCACTACACTACAGAAACCCAGTAGGCCGTTGGTCTGTCAGTGGATGTCATTTATTATATCTTTGATTTAGAAAGGATAAACAATAATTGTTGATATATTTACTGTATTTACATTAGTTTGAGACCATGGTAGTATTACAGGCGAATACAGGTTTACCTTTACATTTTATTTAAGGGTATAAAACATTAAACTGAGTGTAAAATAGCAAAGTGTTCTGGAAGCAGATTTGGGGGCAGATTTAGGGTTTACACTATAAAAATTGGCATTTTTAGAATTTCTTTAATCAAAACGCAACAATGCAGTTTTTCACTATACGCGGGTGCTCTTGGAAACGTAACCCTGTGAAAAGCGAGGGATTACTGTACATATTGTTTCTTACTGCCAAGACAAACAACGATCTTCATGGCTGCCTAACATTGTTGTACAGTAAGGTGTGCATACCACAGGAAAACCCTCAGTGTCATTAAGGCCTTAAGAAAAGCCATAATTTCTGAGAACTAAAAAACCCAGTTGAAGTTTTCCCCCTATGATGTTTAAGCAGATGGTTAGGCCTAATTAGGCGTTAGTTTAAAGTCCTTTTCTAATTTTGAGAGGGAAATGTTCTGGAAATGTAAGATTTGCCACTAATTGTGAATACGACTGGCAGCCTGACCACTGGGTTTCTGTCACATGTTAAACAGCAGCAGCTCTATTTAGCCTCTTTACTGAAGGAGTCACTGTAGAAATAGCACATACAAAACATACATGGGTGTGTATGTACTGTTGTATATACATGCGGGAACATGTGTATGTACTGTGGGTGTGTGTACGCTGCAATACTTTGATTACACACACACACACATACACAAACGAAAGACTTCACGGTGTTACTGATCAAGAGTGGTAGATAAAGATGCAGGAGATTGAGTAATCCTGTGGTGCCCTAACCCCTGTGCTATGTGCTGATTCCTCCTTTACTGCTAATACCCTAATTCCCTGCTGCTTCTTCAACTAAAGCTCACACTCTGCCCTGCCACCCATCATTCAACGGCTTTGTTTTCAAAACCTCGCAGAGGAGTGTCTTTTGTGCCAAGCGCCAAACAATTGCTCCTCATCCTGCCTGCCTCCCTTTCTCCTCTTTTGAATGTGGTATCTGTCTGTGTCCCCGGTGTGAAATGCCAGATGGCGGCCTGAACCTTCAAGATTTCACATGCAGCTTTGAGTCATTTCAATCACTGGTTAATAACCATAGGAGAGCTCTGTCTCTGTCTTGTAGGATGTCGCAAATATTTGCGAACTGATTAATTTAATATTACCGAAACCCACATCTTTTTTCTGCATTGGATTTTGGCACTAAGGTTTGGCTAGCTTTTGTGTTCTAGATGTATTATTGTATGAAAACCTTCATAATAAATTTCATAATAAAGTGAGCTTGAACA
Organism: Brachypetersius altus; assembly: GCA_037974465.1. Classification (NCBI taxonomy): domain Eukaryota; kingdom Metazoa; phylum Chordata; class Actinopteri; order Characiformes; family Alestidae; genus Brachypetersius; species Brachypetersius altus. Next base: position 16,148,581 of record JBBPDB010000039.1, read on the forward strand.
GGACTGTACACTGAAATGTATTACATGGATCGCCCTGAACTAGCATAGCTAGCTAGCATAGTTGTCTGTGTTTGTGGATACGAGTTGACCAAACTGGCTCAAACTTCCAAAAGTGGCTCATAATACTGATTATTTAGCATTAAAATAAGTAACAATATGTCACTCTCTACAAGGGTTTACTTGATTTTTTAACGTTGAATCTAATGTGTACACAAATCAGTAACTAATGTCGTACACCAGCTCTTTCAGAACTGAAAAGTCTAGACAGCATAGTGTTTCGTATGGAATCTCAGACTTGCTTGGAAAATTGACTTTGGCTAATTCAGTGGTTGTCAGGTTTATAACGCATTTATCTGCACAAAAACTATCAAAGTGTTGCTGAACATTTGGTTGCCATGCTAGCAGCTATGGGTCGGGTAAAACTGGTGATCTTAATATCAACAAATCCCCCCATGACATTCAGTACATAAAGCTATAAGTGCGTGTGCACTCTTAGCCCTCAGATAATTTTTTAAAGGACACTGAGAATTAGAATTAGTTACATTTCTTTAAACCAACCAACCAAGCAAACGAATAAGTTCATGTATTGTTAATCACGTAATATAAAGATACATTTAGTTGTCAAAAACTTGCTGTAAGCATTTTATTATAGCATTGATCTGTCAATATTATTTAATGGGGTTTATAAGTTTTCATGATTCTAATAAACAAATGTAATAAATCCCATCAGGTTAGACAAAAGCCCTTTTTTAGTTTCAGATATTAA
>JBBPDB010000039.1:16173440-16196052 GCA_037974465.1 Brachypetersius altus
ACACTGGATTTACGTTTATTATTATATTTTAAAGATACCCCATTATTATATTTTTAAAATATCCCCATTTTTATGCGCATCATTTATTTGTAGAAATACGTATGTTTATCTGCCACTCCTTAAAGGCCGGGCCGTGAAAATAGTTTCTGATATTAAACTGGTCCGTGATGAATTAAAGGTTGGGGACCGCTGGCTTAGACTGCAGGCTTATTTTCCATATTTTGAAATGTAACCAATATTTACAGACTTCAAGCTATTTTTGTTCTATGATATAGAGCCTTTTATTTACTGAAGGGCATGGCAACGACAGTATGTAACAGTATAAGCGCAATACCCAAAGAACACAGATTTATTATATTTTTAATTTCTACCAAAAAGCGCATGCAGTTCTGCCACATGCTACTTAAGAGTATATCATTTTCTAAAAAGGGGGCAAGTGATGGTTTCTAGTAAAACCAGAAAAATGCTGATTTTTGTGTTGTATAATTGCAAACTGTGTAATCAGTCAGTTACCACAGCCATCACTTAAATTCTTGCTTTCCTTTTGATCTGAATGGGAAATGCGGGGGGTTGGGGGTCGGTATTAATCCGATATATGTGCACTGCTTACTGGTGCTAAACACACAGCTCCTCTGAAGTGGCTCATTACCTTTCTCTGGACTAATAGCCACACCTTTCACCAACACCATGTTCGTACCAAATATCCCCCCCAGGCCTGAATAATACAGCACTGTAACCCTGTGTGCTTGGGTTTCACCATTATGCAACCTGGCCTGTCTGATTATACAATGAAGATTATCCTGCACTCCGAGCTCCGGCGATGACTAGATGATCGCTGTTCTAAGGCAGACGAAACATCACAATATTTGCATTCCAGAGAACAGTTTATGACTTACAATTTGGAGTTCTTTGGCCGGATTGCCGTGTGTTAAGCCCTTTTTGCAGCTCATTTTGTCAATGACTGAAAGAAGGGAATTTCCCGACCCATCATTTCCATACTGAGGTCTCATGGCTGCATATGCCTGGATTTCCCTGTTCTACTTTAGAGGCTTGGTGGTCCTGCAGCACGAGGGTAATTTATTGAAAGGTAGCAGTCCTCTCTGCCGTTGATGCAACAGCTCGATAATATAGATGAGCACTCTGCACTGTTGCAGAGATTTAATTTGGCTACGGCACGAGATAGAATGCATTGATTTAAAGGCGACGTTCAGCTTCGCTAACACCGCCTGATTGGCTGCTGTAGAAGTCTTGTTATCTGATTGGCCAGAACTCTGTTTTCCTTTTTATGTTGGAAGAAATAAACAGAGATAGCAAAGAGCCAACACACTGGCTATTTTGAACACAAGTGATCCCTTAAACCCTTATTAAATGTTTCTCCAAATCCTCATTTTTTGGTTTTCTTTTGTATTTGTTTACTTATAAATTCTTGTCATTGAAACTGCTCAAGCAATATTCCATAACCGAGGGAAACATCAGAAATTGATTCATAATTAACACACATTAACTTCCTCACTCACATTTAGGAGGATAAAAAGTGTCCACCAGGGGGTGCTGTTAGTATACAGATTTCTCTTGTCCGCATCTTTGACTGGAAAATGATCACACATCGTTTTTTCTGAGTTTTAGTTTAATGTATGAATTATAAAAAAACTGACACAACTCCAGTAAAATTAAACAGTAGATTCAAAGCTGTAACTGTTGCAGTGATGTTTCTCATTGATGATGCTGTATGTGTGTTTTAACATCCCATGGTCACCAAGTTCCAAACATGGGCCTACACACACCTTGATTTAAGGTGGAAGCACAACAGGATTTCTGCATAGAGTTAAATAATACATGTGCCATTTTATCCAGATAGACATACTATGGAAATCAGATCATTTGTAGCAATTCCTTCCAGATTTCCTGATCACAGACGTTTCTGTGGTCTGAACTTGGTTTTACGTCTCACTTCCATGATTCTGTCCTCGTCCTGGAAATCATGGGGCTTTTATCAGTGAGACTTTTGGTTGCTGTTGTTTTACTGTTTTTAATTTCACGTGCTGCTAGGCTAAGTGAGCATACAGGCGAAGGTGTTTCTTACCAACGGCCCAGGTTGAGGTTTCAAAGCTGTCTGCTGCTGCGAAGGAAAGGGAGAGAAAAGAGAGAGGTGTTTCATCACCACAGCTGTTCTCTCCTGAAATAGAACAAAACTTCACCACCCAGAAACGCCCCGATGTAAAAATGAGTACTGCTGTACTTTGCTGGAATGCAAGAGAGAATGAAAGGAAGTTGTTAGCAAGCAAGCCACATCTTTTAATGGCAAGCGCTGTATTTGTTTTTCATGGCTGGACTCATTTCTCGATACAGACAGCTGTAATGACGGTCACTAGAACTCGTCACCCTCCCTTGTAGATGTAGATGGTGCTTGAGATCACCAACAGTGTTTGGACGCACCCGGCTTGGAGTTCTGCAAAAATGTCTGGGTTTATTTATTATGAAGTTCTCTATGGAACTGAAATTGTATCTGGCTGGAAACGGTCTTTTCTGGGATTATCAGTGTTATTTATCAGTCCTCTAAACAACCCCCTCTTATTACCGGAGCTATTAGAAGAATGAATGGATTTTGACATCTGCTGAATGTGATCTGCCTTGGTTTTGAACGTGGCTTTGCCTGCAGAGTGGGAGAGCTTGTGTTTGCTTTGTAAATGCATGCAATACTACTACCAGGGGATCAAGTCCGAGGTCTGTAGACGTTTATACTGTTGTGTTTTGCTGGGCCGAGCCGATGGATGATGTCATTTTCAGTGGCGGACGGTCCAGGTTGAGCCCAGCCTTGTGCTTCAGCCCCTCATGCTGTAATATATTTATCTGTTTCCTTATTTCTTTATTTCTTACTTGTTTGTGGGGATTTCTGAGTACCATGTTGAACTGTAGAACTGATGAATATGTATTTTCAATTCCCCTTTCACATTCACACCCACCCACTGCGCAATATTCTTATGGCTGTAGGACTCTGGGTTTGCATGTTTCTCCTGTTTGTACATATTGTACCATAGTGTGATTGTAGCTCAGTGGGTAAAACACTTGCCTGTAAACAAAATGACCACAAAGTCGGCATTTGGATCCCTCACTTTCTACTGTTGTGTCTTTGACACTTAACCCTCAGTTGCTCCAGGGGGACTTTCCCATTAACTACAGAATGTGACTTAGCCAAATGCCCCCTTTACCTTTTACCCTTTATATCATTTCTTGGTTCCGTTCTTTTTCTTTTGTTGTTGACAAATAGCTTCCAGGTGCTTACCATCATTTAAAAAGTTTTAATACAAGAGGATAGTGATGTAAACTGTTGAATCATTTCTATGATTTTAAAGACCATTCTTGAACTCTCCCTGCTTTATAGGAGCAGCCCACAGAACGTTTTCCCCACAGGGATGGAATAGCTGCACTCTTCCACTTTTTTCGCATGATCATTATTTTTAAATCACTATTCGTATTAATCTTTATGACATCAGAGCTTTCAACTCTCTGGTTTTAGGAAGTTAGTTCTCCAGTTTCATTACCTTGCTTACATTTCAGTTTTAAGGCGGAACAGAAAATAGTAGTTCCTTTTAAGGTGGAAGGAAACATTTTATGAATTCAGCTGGATTGTTTTCCTGTGCATCGTCTCAAAATGAAACTAAACACTTAAAACTAATTATGTATATACAGTAAACCCCCAGTTTTACATGGATCAGGAGTCGCAGATTCGCTGTTTTACAATAATAACGCGGAAACTGCAAACATCCTCCACCTTTTTTGTGGGAATAAATATATTTTTTCTGGATGATTTCACACAAGGGGCCTCAGGGCAGGCTGTAGCCGACCTGGAAGCACTTTTTTCGAATTCCACACCAGGGTTGACCCCCGTGCTCCAAGCACGATTTCTCCGCGGTGCAAGCACTCAAACACTTCAAACTCCACAGTTCGGTAGATCTCCAGGAGACCTTTCCAACGAGTCCTCATTTGTATTTTTAGCCCGAGTAGATCAGGGCTTATTCCCTGAAAAACGCTCACCTCACCACAGTGTCCCACTACTTTTTTCCAGCGACCTTCCGAGTTGCATATCTCAGCGGGGAATTTGAATTAAAAGAGGTGAACATTTTCTTTAAGGGTAATGCATTAAACTGGGTTTAAAATTAAATTAAAGTGTTCTGGGAGCAGATTTGGGGGCAGATTTAGGGTTTACACGATAAAAATAGGCATTTTTGGGCTTTTTTTTTTTCTTTCTTTTTTTCTTTTTTACCAAAACACAATGCGGTTTTCGCATCCAAATGGTGGAAATGTTTGTTTTCTCTGCTCTCACACACTTCACAAGGCCCACGAGGAGCTCCTTAGTTGAATCATGCGTGATACAGCATAAAAATATGTATCTGGAGTTGGCAGGTCTGGGATTGTGATCCTGCTCCACAGGCACATGGGTGATTTGGCTTCTGCCCTCTCGTTGCATCATAAAAATAAATTGTTTGTGTCATGGACAGAACTTTGAACGATGGCAGTGGCAAAGTGAGATAAACATAAAACAAGACCAACAAGCAGGCCGTGTCACAGCAGCACTTCGTGACTGTCAGCCAAGGACGTGTAATGTTAGTCTACATGTCGGAAGACATCTTGGTGGAACGTTTCAGCGATGTTAAGTATAGCGTGTTAAAGCTAATGGTGTAGCAGGTCTATTATGAAATAATAAAGCTGCAGACTAACAGTGTGCTGTTGCGCTAGAGAGTGGGGTTGTTGTGATACTGAACTTTTTATTTTGATACTGATACGAAGTGGAGTATTCCAAAACAAGTTTAAATATGTATATCACCATCTGAACACCGATGTCTGTTAGACTGAGTACAGATTTCAATTTTACTTCTTGGTAATAGCAGATATAAACAGTTCAAATTTCAATACTGTCAGTTAAACTGAGTAAATTCTTGCCAGATAGTGGTAACGTATCAAAGTATGTACCTCATCTGGAGAGGAGAAAACGATTACATGGTACAGTTTCAGATGTAAGCATTAACATTTTAAATCTGAAAATATCACAAACATGCCAGTTGTCCATGAGGACCATAAACACCAATTTAACGCATTTAACCAATAATGTATCGACATGCCTTTATACACATAAATGTTAGTTGCAGGCTTAGTTTTCATTAAGTTCCCTGAAAATGAAGCATGTAAGTTAAGTGGGACCGTTTTCCCTGTACCTGTTTACTCCATTCTGCGTTTACTTGCATGCAGTATATCTAAACTACAGATATGTGCATCCACTCTTAATTTTGGCAATATTGCTCTTCCACATCAGACACAACTGTTCATTTTGGAATGTCCCTGGAATGCTGTGATGTGCTGCCTGGCTCAGAGGAATTCTGTGGTTAATTGCATTAATTGACACACTGGCGTGGACACCAGCGAGCTGAATGAGTGCTGAGTTTTGGAGAGCCCAACATATTTTCAAGTAACTGAATGTAAAAATAGACTCCTCTTAGCTTTAGACAGGAGTTTGCCTGGTCTAGGAATTCTGGTGCAACAGCGCCACCAGTTTGTAATGGTTACTTGAGGAAGTGCAGCTTGTTATTGAGCTATGCAGGAGAGAAAGAAGTGCACTATCCACTTTTATACCTTGGCAGCAGCGTACATGCTCATGTCTCTCTTGGCAGGGAGAGCTGTTAACCCAGTTTAAGAACACGAAAGGCTTTTTATACACCCTGTGATTCTGTGAATCCACTGAGCAGAAACCTCTCATCTGCGTTCTTCACTTTTGTCCCGTGTCATTACTGTTATTGACGGCCGTGCTGAGTGGGTGTTGTGTCTCTCTCTTCTGCAGGCTTGTGTCCTGTGTGCTGACCTCATGGTGTAAGCAGGTGTAAAGATGAGCATAAGCAGTGATGAGGTCAACTTTCTGGTGTACAGATATCTACAGGAGTCAGGTATGTATAAATCATTAAAAAGAAAAGCTTGCAAGTATCTCATTGAAGGAGGCTTATGTCCAAACACATGATGTAATCTGGCCTAAAGCTCACCTATAACTTCATGTAAATGGATGAGATTTTCGTTACTGGCCATCTTCAGCACTGATCAGTAAACAGAAACACACAATCGGGCCATTGTTGCACAGAGCACACGTTGTGCCTTCTCTGAGGCGCTGGCTTGAGAGCAACGCGGTCACTGTGAGAGCCGCACACTGATGTGTTTGTCGTCCCCCCGCTGGCAGGGTTTTCCCATTCAGCCTTCACGTTTGGCATAGAGAGCCATATCAGCCAGTCCAACATCAACGGAGCCCTAGTGCCCCCTGCTGCCCTCATCTCCATCATCCAGAAGGGCCTGCAGTATGTGGAGGCAGAAGTCAGCATCAATGAGGTAAGATGTTGTTCCTGTAGGTGTTTGGCTTTTTATGGTGAGCAGTTATTATTTGTTTGAGGAAATTTAGGTACAAAATAAAATGTCGCATATAATGTTGCAAGAAACAAGTGTTTGTTATTCATTCTAATTAATTATTAAATAAGCACTCAGATGGTCTAAAGGTGGCCTGTAAACTTTAAAAAAAAAAAAGGAAAATATGAAAAAAAAAACCTTTGTGTTTTGTATCATTTACTGGCTTTTCAATTTAAAGAGGCCATTTTAAACTAATCTTATCAGATTTACATCAAGAACTGATGTATTTAACACTATAACAGCATGTTCTGATGTTCAGTCAGTTTTGAAGAAGCTGCACTGATGCGGCCAAAAATATTCCATTAAGTGATGTTTCTAATGGTAATATGAGCTCATTATGAAAAAAACACCGACTTCTCAATTTGCCTGTCCTCAGAAAAGGTCTAGTGTGATTTACCAGAACACCAGCATGGAGGAAAAACCTTCAGTGGAAGTCTGTGTCACATTTACAAATGTCATCTGTGACTATCTTTGTTTTTTTTGGAGCTTTCAGTCTTGATTGATCCTTTGTTTTCCGAAATAGTAGCATAGATACCCCATAGGAGAATTGCTGCCCTCTTCAGGTTAAGTCATTAGTTTACACTCTAGTGTACACAGACACCCACACACTACATACACATATTAGTTTAAGTTGTAAAAATGTGTAGCCCGCATTTAGACCAACTAATTGCTTTTATATATATATATGTGATATGTTATATATGTTTATAACATATTACACACACACACATGTATATATATATAAAACATAATCAAGTAGTTGGTCTATAGATTCTGTAGTTAGGTATTGGGTAGAAGATTGGGTACTATGCACTGGTCAGTGAATGACCTTAAAAGAACAAGCACTGATTGCCCTTTAAGGTTTCACAGTACATTTGTTAATGTTATATTCTGCTTAGCAGTATTAAACACATGGGTTACAATAAACCGATAATTCATTTCTATAACTAACCGGTAACTAAAATTCTGATTGAGCTTCCTAACCAATCTGTGGGGGTCTTGATGAGTCAGGGCATTCATGAATCACAGATTGTTTGTCGAATATTTCAAGCCAATCTAAATATCTTTTAAAGTGACCATCTGTCATACGTGAATGCACCACGGCACACGGTGTGAACAGCACGAAATTCTTCCTCTGTGTTTAACCCTTTTACTGAGGGAAGCAGCAGGCAGCCAAGGGTACCTCAGAGGATTCAAACTCTCAACCTTCTGATCACAGGGCCAACTCCCTAACCACCAGGCCACCAGGTGTCCCAGTGGCCTCACTAGTATAAGCAAAGCAAATCATATTCTGTGGCAGTAATTTAGTGTCAGTAATGTCCATAATGTCCTGCCTTTGCTTCCTCAGACCAGGGGTCTCCTGTGAGAATGTGAGGTCGTGTATAACTGACGTTCTGCCTCTGTCTGCAGGACGGTACGCTATTTGATGGCCGACCAATCGAGTCTCTGTCACTGATTGACGCGGTGATGCCAGATGTGGTACAGACGCGACAACAGGCATACCGAGACAAACTGGCCCAGCAACAAGCTGCTGCAGCGCCCCCTGCCACCAGCGCCAACATGCAGGGCAATGCCAAAAACGGAGAGAACACCGCCAATGGAGAGGAGAACGGTGCACATGCCTTACCTAGTAAGCCTCACTCTAAACACTAAACTGCATTTTCTCAGTTTGTGGTTGTAGGGACTTGATTTGCCTGCGTTGATTACCGTATAACAGTGACTTTTTTCCGGTAGTGCTTCTTAGTTTTATATCCATATTTGTAGGGCAGCTTGATTTTTCAGTGTTGTCAAGTGCTTTATGAATGATGTTCCTGTGATATGTATGTGTTGGTGGGTGTGTTATGAATATTTTGTTATTCACTGTTCAGTTTACAGCTGCAGACACGCACACGCGCGCACACACACGCACACACACACACACACACACACACACACACAGACACACAACCTTTATGATTTTAAATGAAGTTCTCTTCCACATCCCTGTTTCCTGACTAGAGTATCTAATAAAACAGACCTAACAAGTATCTCTAACATCGCTTAGTTATTGAAGACTGTTCTGTACATCAGATGCGTTGCATCGTAATCCGGTATTAAGTATTTAGGGACACTGACTTTAGTCAAACAGAGGGTACACAGCAGGCGGTTTGTGGTCAAAGCTACTACAGGACTTAAGAACTATTGAGTTAATGGTTCATAAGTAAGCTTGGTTTTCTCACCAGCTGAAGTTTTTTCAAACAGTTTGTTATTAATATCATTAGTAATTATGTCTAAATGCAGTGGCAAGCCTATGCTACCCCAGACCCTCCAGACAAGCCTAGACTGGACAGGACTTAATAACTGGGATGAGTAAATACAACCTGCACTAGTAGAGTCCTGCATTGCTTTTATGTTTCAACAGCCGTTCAATAGTTCTGTTGAAAATACAGATAACCTGCTGTTTTGATTATGGACCTAGATTTCACAGCATGGCCAGGGTATTGAATTTCATTCTGTTTCTGTAAAAAAAACAACAAAAAAACCCCCACTAGCATGCAGTGCCGACAGTACGGTGAAGCATATTTTTGCACTTCATATGAAGGTTAGTGCCGTGGCTCTGCATGGTGCACATGGCATGTTGCACAGTAACTATATCTGCTCTTAAATGGCCCTGAGACTGGAAAGCAGTTCAGACTGGGTATTTTCGCAAATGAAGTAAAGTTTTTTAATATGTATCAAAAGAGCACAGTTTAATCTGTTTGAGAGAAATTGTGAGTAGGGGGCATTTAGCCTTGTGAGCCTCTAGTGCTGAATCTCCATCCATGTATATCTAATTGCACCCTCCCATGTGTTGTGCTCTGTGCAGATAACCATGCAGACATGATGGAGGTGGATGGGGACGTGGAGATCCCTCAGAATAAAGCCATGGTTCTGAGGGGCCATGAGTCTGAGGTGTTCATCTGCGCCTGGAACCCTGTCAGTGACCTGCTCGCTTCCGGGTCAGTTTCTCACCAACTGTTCTCTCTCTCGTGCCTCAGGCCCTGCCCTGCTCCAGCTCGCTATCCCTACCTGCCCTTCAAGCTTCTCTTCCTCTGTATTACATTTAGATGCTCGAAATCACAGGAACGATGAATACTTTCTTTATACAGCGATAGAAATTTCCAGTACATTTTGATTTATTTATATATTACATCATATTAAATGATATCAGAAATACATATTTATTTAAGGCATTTAGGCAGTTTTTTTTCTAGCTTTCTTATTTTGCGTCCTACTTACCTACAACTTCGCCTAGATCTGGTATATTCTAATAAAATAGAATGGTGGCAAAGTTGTCTTTGTGTTCTCTCCCTCATTGCCCTCCCCCTCTCATTTTATTAATGTTATATAGGTCTGGCGACTCCACAGCTCGCATATGGAACCTAAGTGAGAACAGTACCAGCAGCTCCACACAGCTTGTGCTCAGGCACTGTATACGAGAGGGTGGCCAGGACGTCCCCAGCAACAAAGATGTTACATCATTAGACTGGAATGTGAGTCCTGCTTCTTCCAAACAGTGCCTTTCTGCTGTACTTCGCTTCCCTGGTGCTTTTGGTAGCTTGACAGGTCTTTTTTTTTTTTTTTCCTTCTCACAGAGTGAGGGTACATTATTAGCCACAGGCTCTTATGATGGCTTTGCCAGGATATGGACTAAAGATGGTGAGTGGCTCTTCTTGCCTGTTTGCACATGAACAGTGTGTTTAGATTTTATGTGATGTTCAGATAATGTCCCGTTGCAGGTAATCTTGCCAGTACCCTGGGTCAACATAAAGGTCCTATATTTGCATTGAAGTGGAACAAAAAAGGAAATTTCATCCTTAGCGCTGGTGTAGATAAGGTATGTATGGAGACGTCTTTTTTGAGGTTATAGGTCACGTTTTGCTGAACGCGAATGCTGATTGGTGCATTTCTCTGTTCCAGACAACAATTATTTGGGATGCTCATACAGGAGAGGCCAAGCAGCAGTTCCCTTTCCATTCAGGTACTCTTCTGTTCCACATTACAGTGCTCAGATCTGAGGTCAACAGAGGGAACAGACTTTTGTTCCTTCTGTCTCATTGTCTATCAAATGGTCAAGTTTTTCTTTTCACTTTTCCTTTCACTTGAAGACATGATAAAAATGTTGCTCTGCAGGGGATCCTCCTTTTGTTTATCTTAAGATGTGATGCATTTAATAACAAAGCATAGCCCTGTACCTTAAATAGAAGTTATGCTGCTTGCAGGAGTTCACTAGTCATGTTAAATCACTGGAAAATCAGAGCACTACTAATAAACTGAATCATTTTTGTTTATAATGTTAATAGTGTTAAAGTATTTTTTGTATCACTGGTTATATTGTTGATTGAAGTATCACAGGCTAACAAAGCATAACAAAGTTGCTACCTATGCTCGAAGGCGTTTAATAAAAAGAAATGGATCACATCATTTTTAATAGGGCTGGGATCACGTCTCATTTAATCATTGAGACCAGCCATGAAATGATTTCTAATCGGTATAAACGCCAGTCGTGAGTTGTCCTGTTTCCTGAATGGAAAAGAAGTTTTTACTGTTTAATGTGTAGAAACAACATGCAGACTATATATTTATATTATTTTTTTTTTGTGCTGTGTTCTCAAACTGTCCTGTATTTCATTGTTGTGTTATTTCTGCAGAATATGGAGTTTCTATTCAAAGTTCTTTGCTAGTGTCTGCTTGTTTAAGATTATGAATTGACTGCTGTACTGTAATGAAGCAGGGCACAGTATGTTTTCTCTAGAGGTAACACTTGTTTGAAGGTGGCTGGAGCTGTTTTGAAGGTAAACTGTGGTGAATTTAGCCACGTGAATAACAAAATCACTCTCGCTTGCTCTCTCAGCTCCTGCTCTGGACGTGGACTGGCAGAGCAACAACACCTTCGCCTCCTGCAGCACAGACATGTGCATTCATGTGTGCAAACTGGGCCAGGACCGACCCATCAAGACATTCCAAGGACACACAGTAAGCCCTGTCTGCCGGATCTGCCTGCATGCTGTTGCCTCTGGCTCCTTTTTTTTTTTTTTTTTGTTTTGGCCAAAAAGGTGTGTGTTCAATCTTGTTTGTTTTTCTTGCTCCACCAGAATGAAGTAAATGCAATCAAATGGGATCCAACTGGGAACCTGCTGGCATCCTGTTCTGATGACATGACGCTGAAGGTAAGGTCTAATAAAAGCTGATTATAGACTGTAGCCAATCTGTTGCTGCACAATTTCACACTTCTCCAATAGTAGAAGGGTCCATGTTAGGACCAGTACTGACCAGGTGTTGTTTAGGTGGTGAACAACTCTTAGCACAGCTGTGGCAGCAGCAGGTTAATGGTATGTTATTGGGTATTATGTGCAATATTCTCACCATGTGAATATCACTACTTGTATCTTGTATTACTCATAGCTTACTGATCTCACCTAAATGGCATAACCTACTTCTTACCACTATTTGTGTTATTAGTAATTCATTTAACTGTAAGTTACTTACCTATAGTATTCATACCCCAGCATTTGTGTATATAGCTTAGTGTATTCATTGCGTTTTTTTTTTTCCTGCAGGGTTTTTATTACATTTATTTTGGCAATATATTGTGTATTGTTCTCCCCATGTTAAATACATTATTCATCTACGTAAAACTGGTTAAAAAAATTAAAATCATTCTCTAAATATTTTACATACTCACTCACAGCTCATCTACATATTATTATAACACTTATTTTACTGGTATTCTTATGGGCACGCTTAAACAGATGTTTTTTAATGTGCACCTGTCATTCTTTCACATTTCTGATTGTTTTGTGTGTGTGTTTTTTTGTTTTTTTTATGAAGATCTGGAGTATGAAGCAAGACGCATGTGTTCATGACTTGCAAGCTCACAACAAAGAAATATACACTATCAAATGGAGCCCGACTGGCCCTGGCACCAACAATCCCAATGCCAATCTAATGCTTGCCAGGTAGACTTTAGACTCCATACAATTTATTCGAAGTACCTTACGCTGAAGAAGACGCACCAAGTGATGTTCCCTTCTTTAATTGAATTATTTTTTGTACTCCAGTGCATCCTTTGACTCCACTGTTCGGCTATGGGATGTTGATAGAGGCATCTGCATTCACACGTTAACCAAACACCAGGAGCCGGTGTACAGCGTGGCCTTCAGTCCTGACGGCCGCCACTTGGCCAGCGGCTCCTTTGACAAGTGTGTACACATCTGGAACACACAGGTAAGAGCCTCCTGTCATCCTCCCTGCAGAGTCATGGAGATGTACAGTAATCCCCTGCTTTTCACGGGGGTTACGGTCCAAGAGCACCCGCGTGTAGTGAAAAAAGCATTTTTTTTTTTTTAACCAAACCACAACAATGTGTATTTTTATATTACTAATCCTAAATATGCTCCCAGAACAATTTTATTTATTTTAAACTTTTTTGCTTATAAACAACAACGTGCAAAGACAAAAGAAACACTGAAGTAACTCTTTCTACCCACATGTTTAGACAGGTAACAGCTTACTAAAACTAATACTAAAACACTAAGGGTGTGTCTGAAATCCTAAATGGAACACTAGCGTTTTGCACTTAGCGGAAATGACGGACTCACATTTGCTTGTGATTCTCCAGCCGCCAAAATATCTGCCGGTTTTACCGCAGTGTACATCAGTAAAGTATTTTTATTAATGTTAACTTACATTTATATAAACCAGCTGCCTCCGCTTGGGCTTGTATTTCACTGTTTGTCGCCGTTATCCAACTCGAAAACTTGTTGAAAGTCAACGTGGTCAAAATGGCGCCCGTTTAGTGTCCATCATTCTGCACTGCGTGTTCTAGCCGGTTTTAGTGCAGCATCCGGGTACTTTCAGTGCACTGAGTTTTAGCTCGGATTTCAGTGTGAGCCCACTACGCACTAAAATCGCGCACGAAAAGTGCACAAGTGCGCTATTTCAGACACACTCTTAAATAAGAGGACAATACTGCAGCGGGCTTCTTCTTCTTTTCATGACTCTTGCCAACTTTTCAATGTATTAGCGCCACCGCTGGACTGGGGGCGGTAATACAGTTCGGTTCTCAGAAAAAATCTGCGTTAGACTGAATCACGTAAATCTGAGGGGTTACTGTAGTTCGTTTAGAAGAGAATGAATCTGAAGCAAAGCGCATCCTTGTTCTTGAAGAAAGTAATAATACCCTGCCTGATCTGAAAAAGTGTAGTGGTTCCATAATGCAGTTTTGGGGGAAAAGCTATTTTGAAACGAGACCCTGATCTCAGCAAGTCTCCCACTAGCACCGCAGTTTCAGAAATAAACACAGTTGTGTATGAGACCACTATTGCAGGTCTCCTGCAAGTGTGTTGCCTTGGTGCTTGGCTATGGTTGTATGGTGGTGCCACTAGTTCTTAATACAAAGCTTCAGAACTGGGGTTCTCGTGTCTGTCCTGAAAAACCATTGCTTTGCATGTCAGAGTTTTACCAGCTTCACCTTGTTTGGCTTGTTAATCAGGTATTTTGGGAGCTGGTCCAGAATTGAGAAGCACAAAATTGAGGTTCAGTGCAGAGTGCCAAAACTGAGTGGATTAAGCGATTGGCAGCAAGTTAATGTGAATATCAGGAGTAACAGATGCATTCCCTGCTGTGTTTCATATTGTTCTGTGTCCCATACCGCTGTGTTCTGAGCAACTTTTTGAAGGTGCAACAGTGTGGAATTTCCCGGTAACACTTCATTGTGACTAATACTGATATCATAAAATGCTAATTTAAATCAATTTAACTCAGTCAGTGATTGGGTATTACTTCATTTAGATATTTTATATGATTTGGCACACACTCCTCTCTAAAGCCTTTCAAAACTGCAAGTGAATAGATCATTCCTACACTAAAGAGCAGGGTTATGCGATTACCTGACCATACTATCAGTGTTCATCATCATCTAATGATGAATCTCGTGCAAAGGGTATAGAAAACAGTCCCCGGCAAGGTCTGTTTGAGTCTTTGCAAAACAAAGATTTACAATTTAATTTCATCATTAGCCAGGTTTCTGACCTAATGTTGAATTAAATTAATGCCAAGAACTAAGAAATGTTGCCTAAAACAACATGAATAATGCATGCTCGGTTACCATTCTCGGTACAAAAGATACAAAATTGCAAAGAACACACAAGCAAAATGAATGGTTGAAGATTAATAAGTGGTAGTTTGTTTCCTGTGAAAAAAAAAACAAAACAAAAAAAAACCATTTCTTTAGTGGCTCTTATCTTCTGTCAATTTGTCGACTTTTAGTATTTCAGTTGAAATCCACTGCCTATTCATCTCAAACGATTCAACAGTTTAATGCAGATTTTATGGTAGTTTCTATTAAACCGTTTTTTTTTTAATTCAGTATGTCAGATATGCATAATACTGCATGGGTGGAAACCTACTGATGCAAATTAAGCATGCTGAAATCTCTCAGGAAGATTAGTCAGACAGCACTGAGTAACGGGTGGCCAGCCTCAAGGTTTAAACTGTGTTTCATATGTCGTATGGGAGTGAGGAGAGTTATTTAGACAGTTTATCAAGACAAGTTAACTGAAAGCCTTTTGTTTTGTGTCCACAGACTGGTGCTTTAGTGCATAGCTACAGGGGAACAGGGGGCATTTTTGAAGTTTGCTGGAATGCAGCTGGTGACAAAGTGGGGGCAAGTGCATCGGATGGCTCTGTAAGTATTGACTTCGTAACTTCTCTCATAATTCAGACACAAAGTTCTGAAATAGAACGTGAAATAGAATGTTCTGGATTACATCAATAAAAATGTGTGTTTTTCCCCTCTGTCTCTCTTTTTAGGTTTGCGTATTAGATCTGAGGAAATAACGCTGCTTGTTGGAAGCCATGGACCGACTATGAATGTGTACATAGCCAAAATGACTGTCCCTGCCCCATGTACTGCTACAATCCCTATTGTACCATGGCCAGCCACTACAGACAGGAAAAACAAGCACCCTGACACAGACCAAGCAGAGTGGACGTGATTCCAACCAGAGACATAAAAGGGACTTTTGTAAGTAACATCGGTGGGGGAAAAAAAACAAAAGAAGAAGAAAAAGAAGAAGAAGAGGAAAAAAAGGACTGGTATATTTACCAAATTTGGAAGATATTTTACTATTTGTTCTTCAAACCAATCTCATCAAAAATAAACGAGCGAAAAGATTTTATTCTTTGTTGTTAGTTCCATTTCAGTGTGCACACATATCTGCTTTCCCCCCCATTTTTCTTTCTCTCAGATTTTGTTTGCTCTTTCTCGCTCTGTCTCTCTTATCAACACTTGCGTTTTTGTTTTTTTAAAGTCACAGCTGCATGAAGCAAGGAATCATCTTTCTCTTTTTTACACAGAATACAGTTATTTAAAGTCTTTTGGTACTATACATTTTGTGGTTAAAAAAAAAACTAACAAAAAAAAAACAAAAAAAAAAAAAAAAAAAAACGAAAAAATGTGGGGACTTGAAACCGTTTACCGTTCCTTCACTCTTCAGTTGTAGTTGCTTTGGTTAAACCGTTCCAAGTCCGAATGCAGTTTGAAGTTTGGTTGTTTTTTTCCTTTTTCTTTTTCTTTTTTCCAAAGGAGACATAAATTCTGCTGAATCTAAAATAGACACTTAAAGAATAGGGGCACACATTTTAAAGGGATGCATAGTGCATTGTTATATTTGGTTTGTGCAGTATTGTCGGAGCAACAAAATGTTAACTGTAGACAAAGTTAACTGCTGTAGCTACTCCTTAGATGTTTTCTGTATTGCATTAAGAGCGGGCTTACCTTTCCAAAAATGTATTTCTTGTAAAATAAATAAAAAAGAAACAAAAAATCAAAAAAGAAACAAAAACCAATTAAAAAAAAAACACAAAACAAAAAACGCAACAACAAAAGACATCTGGACAGAATAATTGAAGGCTAATTTTGAGCAGCTGCAGGTCCGTTCATGAGTACTGAGGGGGGAAAAAGGGAAGACTTGCTTTAAGTTTCACAACTTTTCTGTTCGCTGGCTTCAACAGTCGGCTCCAGTCTGATAGCAAAACACTTGATCAGCTACTTCTTCATCTTCGTTTGCCAACCAGCCCTCCAATGCCCCCCACTGAACTTTATATTCGCTTCATACACACACACACACTTTGTGAATTCATAATGCATCTGAAAGCTCCCCCAGCTCACCTGAACATTTTTCTTAGCTCTTTTGTAACGGTAATTGTTTTTCACGCCTTCCACCGCCTGCTGCATTCAATATGTAATGTCTGGGGGTGCGTTATATCCTTATATACATCAGTCATTTGTGTTTTTTACTCAAATACTGAGTTGGTACTGATCCACATACCATGCTTTTTAACCCAGCCAGTGCTCAGTGCCAGTGGGTTCGTAGAGCATTCACAGAAGATCTAGGCACACTTGTTTTACAGTAAAATCACATTCATTGAATCATTTTGCACTTCATAGGTGTACAAATTCCACATTAAATAAAAAAACTTTGACGCTTAAATTTGCGTCAAATCAGTGTCCATCAGTGCTGCTGCTTTGGCTGTGCTGGGCCTTCTTATAGCAGCAGGATAGAGGGAACGTTCATTTTAGCATTTTTAACCTATTAACGTCCTACTCTACTGTAAATGCACATGAGAGACTACATGATATGCAGTCAGTAGGGACATGGTATCCTTATATTTTGTTCTGCTTGTGGCTACTTTAGCTGGTTGGCTAGCTGAAGTTGCACACAAGTCATCCTGCTGCTGCCAACCACACCAGTATAATTATCTGATGTAATTATGTTCTCTTTTTTCTGTTTTACTTTTTATGCTAACTGGGTTTGCTAGCTTGCTAACTGCTATTAGCTCCTCAACTTATCTGCACATCAGGCACTCCACCGCCGCCAATCATGCTGGTTATCTACATTTTTTGCGATGTATCTGTGTGCAGCACTGTCCTCTCTGAAGTATATAATTTTCTGGTACAATTATGTTCACATTGGTGGGTGTACTGTGTGAGATTAGTGAGAGATCCAGCTTGGGCTTGTTACTGTACCAGTGTGTTCCAAACCGGGATACAGTCGCGTCCAGTTCAACGTACCGCAAACGGCTAGTGTGACTGCGAACGCTATGTTGCACAAATGCATGCGTCCATGAGCAGTACAAACATCTGCAAAAGTAGCATAAAAAAACTTGTTGGCTAAAAGCAATGTCTGGTCTCCTGAAGCTTAAGGCAAGTCTAACTACTGGCTGAGAAGATAAGTGGGAATTTTTACCTTAAAAATCTCAGACTATACTCCGTGTAACAGCCCTTCACGTAGATCTGTTTAATACGCAGTGAAAACAATCAAATTGTCCAAACCTAATAATCATTCATGGTCAGCTTTGCTTCTGCTGCAGATCCTGAACTGCAGACAACTTTTAGACATCCCTTTAATTCTGCTGTCAGTCCCTTAAAAAAAAAAAAAAAAAGGTCTCCCACAACTTTCCACTGACAGAGCAGAATTGGCTCAGGCTTCAAGGCAGTTATGACTATCACTCTGTAATCATGTCCTGTAGCAGAGCCTGCATTATCATTTAATGGCACTAAGGATAAACTGTCACAATTTTTAAGGCCTTATATGTTAACGGTTTAATTTAAGGATATCACTTGATATATAAAGCTTCATTTTCCACAGAGTGTGTTATTTAGAGACCTGTTTGAAGTCGCCTGCTTTAAGCAGGCCATACCATCTGAACACTATTTATTACAGTTCCTGGCCATGGAAGGGTATTTTAGTTCTCTTTCTCCATAATCAGCTCTCCCAGTTTCTGCTTGCCCACCTCTTTTTATTTTGTCACTATCGGAATTCTCATCTTATGGTGTGTTTCCCCCCCCGCCCTGGACTTTTTGTACTCTTTTAGTACTTTTGTAATTCATATTTCTTTGTAGCTATATATTAAAAAAAAGAGTTAACAAAATGACTATTGGAAAACATGGATACCGTGTACAGTACTGAACCCAGTTTGAGCGTTCTGGGTTGGAAATGTTATCAGCCGTGCCCCCTCCCCCTCCACCCCAACCTCTGTTTCCCCAGTCAAACGGTTCTTTTGGTTGCTGATCCCCCACCCACCCGCTCCCCCCTTTGCACCTTGCATTGCATTGATTTGTTGTCATTTAAATCAGATCAAAGTCCAAATAAAACTATATTTTGATATTATCACACAGTAATCCTCTTTTCATTTGTGATTGAGAAATCTCATTTCTGGTTGACGATGTACATTTATTTCACATGAAGTTTAGACCACGACTTTCTTACACCATTCAAGAGTTTAATAACCGTTCCAGATATGCCATAATTATAAATACCCTACAAACAAACTGCAGGAAGGCAGGGATACAAGTAACATGCTGAAATTCTTAAGGGATTTTTAATGGGGTTAAAAATGAAGTTATTCATCCATAAACATGGATGGGCTGACAAAAGTCTGCCCTATAAAGCTCCAAAAAGCTCGTAATATTTAGGTTTTGTGATATTCTAACAGTATTTCACTTTATTTCAAATAGATCACTTTTCAGTATTCTGCCAATACAGAGTACTAATCTAACAGTAATATCTTTATAACTGAAGCTGCGTAAATGCTTGGTGATCAAGCATAATTAATATACTCAGGGGTTGACAATTTCTTTGCTCTAGTACTCTGAGTACCTACATGCATTAACTGGTATGCTCCAAAATTAAAATTTTTCTGTGCATTTTGCGTACCACTTACATCTATGTGTGCTTGCATACCACTTATGGCAACCCCTGAATATAGTGTATCTAGTTTTGTTCAATTTGACTAATAATGCTAAAACATGCCTTTGCGTTGATAGCAAAGAGAACAAATTACAAACATGCTATTTTATTTCTTTTTAAGTGTATAAGTAAACATGCATGAGCAATATGCCATTACCACTGTCTGAGGGCAGGAATTCCTTCGATTGTTTTTAACAGGCATGTTAAACGTGATATTACGAATCTGAAATCTTGATGTTCTCCAAGATTCAAACTAAGCAGAATCAGGCTACACTCGCATCATATCTCTTCACATTTTTTGTCTAGTTCCAATTCTTCCTTTGCATTTGTGTTTGTGACCCGTACTGGTAATGAGTGTGATCGCACTTGTGCCCTGAAACGGCCCACATACACACACCCTAATCAGTAACACTGATCAGAGACCTGAAGAGTTTGTAGCTGCTCCCGATTTGGGGAGGAGGTAAAAAAAAGGAACTATACACATGCAGTGGTGGTTGGGAGCAGAGGGGGGGAAATTCTAACTTTAGGTCACATTTGTGCCACTTTAACCACGTAATGTCTAATAAAAAACAATAGAATATAAGAATCAATATCCTGAGCTTTGATAGATTTTATGTAATATTTTGGCCAAATTTACATACACATGCATACAACCATGGGGAAAAAAAGAGACCGCATCATTGTTTTTTGGTTATTGTGTTTGTAATTTGTGGCTCTGTGAAAAATGCGTGTCACTATTGTTTTATACATGATTGACTATTTTATACACAGCAGACTTGGATCAAAGTCCAAACAAAAATAATGTTGAAGAAAATATGTGAGACACTGTTTCATCCCAAAAGATAATGAATCAGGAGTGAAGCTGCTGGAACTACATAGAAAAGCTGCTCTACAAACACTACTGCACTCAACACATTGAGCAATAGTTCATAATAGAATAGCAACCTGTGCATTTTACTTACACACACACACACACACACACACACACACACACACACACACAACGCTGCAAATTGTACAAACAATGAACAGAAAAAAGGGAAATGCAGTCTCTTCTTTTTTTCCCATGGCTGTATAGATGTGTGTGTACTGTCTGTATAAATGTGTGTGTGTACTGTATATATATATATATAGCTAGCATGTGCTCCAAGACATGTGAAGTACTGCACCTTTTCAAAGCTTATGCATTGGACAGCTCAACTAATTCTA
This sequence comes from Brachypetersius altus, assembly GCA_037974465.1. NCBI lineage: Eukaryota > Metazoa > Chordata > Actinopteri > Characiformes > Alestidae > Brachypetersius > Brachypetersius altus. The sequence continues at coordinate 16,193,864 of JBBPDB010000039.1, forward strand.
ATACATCAGCTAACAGACACCCGAGCACCAGACCGGACACTCAGGTGGCCCAAAAACACGAAATATTTTTAGAATTGATTAAAGTTGATCCTAAAATCCTGTTGTCCAGACTCTTTGGCATTACTTCTACAGCTGATCTGTTAAAAGAAACACACATTCTTTCATATTTGGACAATTAAAAGAAGCATGAAATGTCCTGACAGTTAATACTGTCAGCTCTGCCAATAAATCCCTCGATGAAAGCGTAAAAATGTATATATTATTAGAAATGACTAAAATCAGTTTTACAACTCTCAAATCAGATCCAGTTGTCCAGATTTTTTGGCATGTGACTCTGGCTCAGCAAGTATGGAAGAATCTGTTCATCCCTGAGGACTTTCAGCAGCAGAGGCTGTAGAACATCTCGCTGTACTTGACATGCAGGAGTCTCTTTGGACTGAACTTCACCGTTATCCTGTCCACGGCCTCTTACAGCAGAGATGTGTTGGTGTGTAGGGAGTGGGACAGGCTCCTCGATATGTCCAGCACACTCTGGGAAACGTCATAAGCCACAGCGAAGAGGAAGTACACTGGCAGGAGCCAGCGGAGCCTGAAGAGCTTCTCCCCCACCGGCAAAGGCACTGTCAAATGTCTGAAGCGGGACATGTACAGAAGCGAAAGTGAGCAAAATGACAAGATCATTGAAATTTTCTTTGTGTTTTCGTGGCATCCCAAGTGTTTGTGGGAGTTGGTGTTTGTGGGAGGAGGGTACTTAATAGCAGTTCTATGCTTTAATGATGCATCCAATGGTCTGCTGTTCTTCAGTTACTGATGCCTGGAGATACCAGGGGGACACATGAAGCATGAGTCTCCATACCCCCTGCAAGCTGTGTACTGTGTATAATGCAAAAACTGTCGCTGTAAGAACTATTACCATCATAATGATAATTCCAAGGAAAATGTACAGCAAATATCAATACACTGCGGTATAACAATGCACTGCTGTATAATGCACTTATATAGTAAATATAGAACCAAGGTCATACATGCATTTTCCCCACACTTGGCCTGAATCTCAGATGTCTCGATACCTGCTGCAAGCTGTGTGTTTTATTTTAAATAATAGATCGTACGTTTACGTTACCATAGGGTGTGTTCATAAGACTTAATCGGTGCACAATATGCCACGTGTGCACAATTCCATACTAAGAAATGAGTGTAGAAGCAAGAATTTCATAACATGGCACCTATAACTTAGGGAGCAATTCTGCTTCAGTTGAATGCAAATTCAGGCAGATCTAAATAAAATAAGACATTTAACACAATGATGCACTGTTTTTTCTAACGCAGTTTCTAATGTACAGTAGTTCAAATCTATAATTGAGCCTGCTAGCTTTCTGGTCAGCTCTGTTGTAGTTACGACAAAAACAGTTTGAGGGTATTCCTTTAATAGGACAGTGGTTTTTAGAGACTTGTGCTGGTAACAGCTGGTAAAAATAGGCCTAGTTTCACAGTGTTTTCACATTTGAACTGCAAAGTGAATGCAATTTCCTAATAGTTTATACTGTCAGCTCTGCCAATACCTTTACTGAACCTACAGGTTCTGGAAAACGACAGAGATACGTTTCATTCAACTACTCATATGCGGCCACAGCGTGATAAAGTTGGCTACTTCACAAAATCGATTCTCCAAGAAATAGAAAGAGGTGAGAATTTAGTTCAGGCAAGGCTGCTCCAGGACAAGGATGAGATGTTTATCGGGGTGGAAAAGAGAAGTGTTTCATCAATTCTGCTAAGGATAAACACTGGCAGGCTCTGTGTTTCAGAGCTATACTTCAGAGCTGGGGGGACTCGAGTGTGCACAAGTATTTGAATGGCCAGTATTAATAGCACGTTTTAGTTTGTGTGTCATCGAAAGGCAGACACAATTATAAACTAATTCCCAGCCAGAGTGTATCCGTAACAAGCTGCTGTTAAAGTGAGCACTTATTCTTGCAATGAGCCTTAAATGTGCTGGCATTAATTAGTCTAAAATGTGTATTCCTTAAAAGCAGCATTATTCTTTCAGCTCTTCTAATAACACTGTTTTATCTGTTTATCTGGCGAAAGCTGATCCAACACAGCTGCTGCTATACGTGCACACTGGCCTCCGTGCTCTTTTAATGATCATATGAAAATTATTTTTTTTTTTACATTATTTTTGCGCTCTG
>JBBPDB010000039.1:16200073-16217216 GCA_037974465.1 Brachypetersius altus
TTAAATTAAAAGAGGCGAATACAGGTTTACCTTTACATTTTCTTTAAGGGTAAAGCATTAAACTGAGTTTAAAATGACATTAAAGTGTTTACACTATAAAAAATTATTTCCCCAAAACACAACACCATGGTCTATCACTATACGCTGGTGCTCTTAAAACGTAACCTCCGCGAAAAGAGAGGGATTACTGAACTCCAAATGACAAGTACAGTACAGTAAAGTGGCCCTCATATTTACATGTGAACACAGCACAGCACACAATGTAAAATTCTTTCTCTGAATTTAACTCATTTAACAAGTCAAGCAGTGGGTGGCTTTCTGATCACAAGGGCAACTCACTAATCACCACGACACCAGCTGCCCAAGAAACTCACTTCTGACTCCCACGGAATTTGAAAACGAAACTTTCTGATCTGGAGTCAGACACACTACCGTTGCACCACAAGGTAAGTACTGAATATGGGGTCTCCACTTCCTTCCCAGTGATTAGAAAGAGCTGCATCAATGCTTTTTTAAAACTAAAGAAGCTCAAATCCCCCCTGCTCCTGCCTTATACAGATGCAATACCCAACTGGTGCCACTAGAGGACACTCAGTGACTTCTAGAGATGAACTGGAACTGAACTGCACTCGATGGGAAAGACAGCACACAAGTGCTCATTTCCACGCTTTGTCATTTGCTCATAATGATCTGTTTACGTCAATGTGCACCTGCATGAAAACAAAGGGAGATCAGGAAAAGACCATCATAAACTCAACCCGTTTACACTTTGTGAATAAATATTGATTTCTGATGTAAATGTGAGATTCAGCTTTTGACTAAAGTAGAAGACCTGAAACAATGCATAGATTTCATTTGGACTGCATTAGAAATGAATTCCTACAGACCAAATGGGTCTCTCAAACCTTGATCAAAGCTTATTACGTGGGAACGATGCACAGACTAGCCAATATTTCTAGTGCTGGGTGATGTATTGTCTTGACCGGTATTACAACATTGACAGCAATATTGATTTTAAGTATAAGCAGCTCTCAGAGATAATAGAACCTTAATGAACTGCAGGTCAATTCTGGCCTTAGTTTGTTTTATGCATAACAACTAGACAGTAGTGAGTTTCATTTGTGGAAATGTGGAAATGTACAAAACTGTATAAAGTTCCCTTTGGTATAATAGGTGATATCAGATGGAAAAGTCCAGCTGAGATGAGAGCTTTGTAAGACCTCAGCATGCAGTAGCAGGGCTCAGGGAGCATGAAATTAATTCAATGAAGGGGGACTTCCTCTGATTTTCCTAAGTCTCTGTCCAATTCAAGTAAGCAAAGTCATTAAGAGTGGTTTCATATATAACTGCACTTCAGAGAAATATAAAGATTTCTTTCCACTGGTACCTATAGAAACCAGGGGTGGAGGGGTCAACACAGTACTATCTGCAAAGACTTACAAATAAACAGTTCTGATTCTTCAAAACAGCACATTTCACATTAAAACACTGAATGTTAATCAGTTAATTCTACAGATATTTGTGGTATTTCCTTTTATCACTTTCCCACAGCAGCTATAACTTTTTTCGGAGGCCCTTTATCCTTAAATTATAACATTTTTATTTAACATGAAAATATTTAATAGAATTATAATGAAAATTCATATCTTTAGTTTGATCATATTGACCCTAAGAACAAGAGCGGAAGTGCAACAAATGGTTCACTGTTGTCATATGACGAAACAACTCATACATGGACGTTTCCTCACTTTGAGTTGGTGCTCAAGGTGTCAGGCACCATGCTGAGCTATGTTTGGTGTTCCTAAACAATAACTGCTGCTGGGGTTTTAAAAATAATGCAAATGCCCATAAAATAAAAAGACCACGAGATCTTTCAACTTGGGACAAGTTCAAGATTCTCAGCAGAATAGTCTCTTCCCACAAGTGAGTGGGGAAAACACGCAGAGGGAGGGCGGGGCAGAGAGTGGCTGAACGAAAGTGCAGCAAAAGGCAAACTTGTTGGAGAGCGAACACGAGTTTCAGACCATTTTAGACTTTAAATTTTTTTAAATCAGCTTTTAGTAATATACTCTGAGTTTTAAGTGTTCATTCTGATTTTTCTGATTCGTATTCATTCACTCATTTACTTTCTGTAACCGCTTAATCCTTACTAGGGTACTAGGGTACCCAAAGTCTATGGGGTCCATGGGCGGCGTTTAAAGGTTTTAAGGGTCGATTTCCGTTCTGCTGTTGGAATGTCCACTAGGAAATCAGTTTTGATCACTGAACTGATCTGGTCATCTGCAAAGCAAAATTACCAGGAAAATATGATGTTGAATTCTATTAATAGTAAAATAATAAAAATTCCATGAAGGTACTAAATGTGCCTGTGCCTGTATGTAAGAGCTCACATAAAGAAGGCACAAACTACACAGGCTTTCAGTCTGGACTCCTCAGGACTGGAAAGGGGGTTAAATGCTCTTTTTCCTGCCTCCATTGCCTCCGCCGTCCAAGATACCGCTAACAATGGATGATACAAAGCAAAGAGAAAAAAAAGAAGCACCTGAAGCGAGAGGCAGCCTATCTGATGTAGAGAATCAGATTAATATTAAAGGAGCCCCTGCTCTTTCTTCACCTTGCCCTGGGTTAGAGCGGGAGAGAGACAGAGACGGTGACGGAGAAAGAAAGAGAGAGAGAGAGAGACAGAGAAACTCTCTCCTTGGGGTTACATGCACCGGAAAGGTGAAATCTTAAAGGCCATTGCTTACTCCAGGGATGGATCGTTATGGCATTTTGGGCTAAAACAAAAATTGTGTCGCGACGATGGAGGAAAAGCGCTGATCTTTAAAAAGTGCCGCAGGCTCTGGGCGCAAGGAGTTCAAGCACAGACCCTCGCACTAAACGAGAGGAAAAAACACAATAGCACTCATTTCAAACTAGTCTCATGAAAACCCGTGTACACAATGCATTGTGTGTGTGCGACACGTGTTAAAAAGTAGGTTCTTTGCATTGTGTTCGGCACATTTCTGCCTGCATGTGCAGCGTCTGTGATCTCCACAGGCCTGACAGTTCTGACTCATATCTGACATTTCAATCTTTCATGGCTGTCTCAACCTGGCAAATCAACCCTTGGCTCCTTTCATATGCTTTTTCTCCCTCTGTCTCTCTCCCTGTGAGTTCAGATCAGATTTCCAGTGGAGGAGCTGTAGGATTGTTATTCAGTTTCCGTGATTCAGGTTGTCTGTGTCCATCATCGACATCTGCTTTGCAATTACTGTGAAAAAAAAAGCATCTGTAAAATGAATTTTCAGCTCACTAAGATGTCATCCATGCACTGCTATTCACATCCCATAGTACAAACCTTTATCGTTATAATATTACAATATGCAGTACAGTATAAACCCTGATACAACACAGATCCCAAAAAGTATCAGAATGGTTTACTTGCAAATATCCTGGCCATGCATTTTACTGATAAATGTATCTGTTTTTTTTATAAAGGTTCTGTTCATACCTCTGAGAAATGATCTGTCTGTCTGTCTATATTTTTATCTATTTATTAAAATTTCTTAACTTAGCATATCCTGTCATTATATACTAAATGAATTAACAACCAGTGGTTTCATATTATGAAATGTATTCATTCCAGTCATGCAACAAGCATGAATGTACCCTTAAAGATACAATATAGTCTGTTGAGTCCGACTGTGTACCTGAATTGAATTTTAAGGTACATTACATTCACTTTAGCAGGGCTGCATGTTGTTGCCTTTTCATAACTTTTTTTAAAATCTCAGTCACAGTATTTGAATGTAATGTTTTCTATAGCAGAATGCACATGAGCCCACAGCTGACATGGGTTCAGTATATCTACTGAACCCACGTCAGTGAGACTTAGAGCGGCCCATATAACTAGTGACATCTCAGCATTAGGACATCTGCAGTCTCTACAACACAGCGACCAGTGTCTGCACACGCCACCCCACTGGTGTAGGACAGCTGCACAGGACGAGTGTCGGGTTTGAGGGGCACACTGGTGCAAAACAAAGAGGAATGGAATGGATCGGAGTGCCAAGAGTCCTCGGAGAGAAGACTGAACGGCTGACTGCCCCTAAATTAGATCACAAATTCTCTCGCTTGCGGCACTGTCTCACTGCTGGCCCCCGAGGCAAAGGACTGTGCAGATTATTGTTTAATATCCTGCTTCTATTCAGCCCTGCACCAAACCCTCTTACACCCAGGAATTCAAGTCCATTTACGGCGGAATAAAAAGAGCTGTGGGTGAATCAAAACTTGAGATATCAAAACGAGTGACAGGAGAAAGAGAGCAGTATGGTTGCTTCTAAACTCATGTATTTTACGGGCTGATCCCTGTAAAGGTATTACATGTTTAACCTATTATATCATCACAGCTGGATTGTCACAGTCATTTGGCAACTGCTTTATGACTGTTTCTGAATGTGTTATGCAACAAAATTGGAGGAAAAAAAAAACAGGGTCATAAGTTTTAACAAAAGACCCCAGCTGTAAGATTTTATGAATCTGAGGACACTTCCTGAAGTCAGCATCAGGTCTGCCACCAGAGCTCGAATCAATACGAATCTAAGAAGCTGAGCACTAGACAATGTGCTGAAATGTGTGTAAATGAGACATGCGCACTGTAACTGAATGAAATTACCGGCAATTTATGCCTTTATCTAAAGCCGGGAAACTTTTGAACCTTGCTGAATCCATGTAACATCGCTCGATCGCACAACTGGGAAGTTTCCGAGCAAATTAGCATTCGGAAGCGTCTCATCTTTCCCGGCTCTAGAGACAAATGGTATTTATATCCATGGCGGCATATTTTGAAAATGTCAGTTTGACATACATTGTCTCTGACAAGCGAAATGTAAAAAGTGGGCAACGTATAAATAGAATCATGAGCACTAAGTACATTTCACAAGTGCTAAGAGGTTGGAGGCAGGGAGCTTATTTGGGGGAACTCATGACTTTTCATGCATTCTGCTGAGGTTCTCCTCACAAGAACTTTGTCCAAGAAACTTTTGTGAAAGAAAAATGGTTCCCCAAATACAACAAACAAGCTTTTCTGTTTCTACGACTATGACTGAGCCACTCCAGGAGGCATGGTTTAGGCCAATAATCTTTTTCTTCACATTTCTTCCTGATCAGGAAAAACGTCTCCTGATGAAAGGCCGCTAGGTTTTTTTTTGAGTGAAACCTCATATTTGCTCGAAAGTGGAGCATCAGACCCACTCCCTAAGCCTTCCTTTCTCACTTTTGTCACTTTTGACACCAGTCAAACTGATGACGAGCAACTGTGTCTGCCCCCGACACACTGTGAAGCGACGGAGGAATAATAAGAACGGAGGGTAGAGAAATGGAGGGTTTAGGTGAAAAGCTCTCCTACTGAAGTTTCTCCAGCTTTCTTGCCATTTTCGGGCCATCGGCAGGAAGAAGTTCCTGTTTTAGCTCTGTGATGTTCCGGCAGGACAAAGCTCAGGAGGCTTAAGATATAATATGTCAGGAGCTCACTGACAAATGGAAATCTTGGTGAAATTAAGTCGCTACAACTCTTCCCATCACATGGCCCACTTCTGATGTGCAGCATAGCTCTTAGGGCTGTGGGGAGAATCCCAATGCCTATCAAACTCTGACATATTTCAAAGCAAATGCCAACTCTTCAAATGCCAAACACCCCCTCACACACACACAGACCCGAACTGCTTTTTGAATGAGGCACAATACAAGGCATTCATACATCAGTCTTAAAAGCTCAGTCTGTTTTCATTCTCAGCGACTAAGGAACACTGGAATATCTTGTAAATTAATAATAACCATTTTTTGGTACATGGACTGACAAACGTTATAAGCGGACCGAAGATAAATACATAATACAAGACAAATGTAAGAAAATATTGTCATTTTATTGTCATCTTTATAAGAAAAGAGAAAAAAAAAACATTCTCAACTTTGAACGTTTTGGTAATTTCTATCAGTAAAGGGCAAGCTGCATTTAAAACAAATGAATACTTCATAAGGTTTTGATACAACTAACAAAATAGGGGAATGTGTATGTTCTATATGTGTAAAAAAACAACTTTATCTGATTTTTGTACTGAAAATCAGTACATAAATCAAATAGCGTCAGTGGACCATAATGTCTGGATGATCAACATGACATGACCCCAAGGTCAAAGCAAGATCATCATTATGTAAAACCGAAGAGGAATAAAAGTCAATGTTCACTGCACTGTGGTAATGATCCTGGATCCTGGAACAGTGATCTACAGTGGCCTGCATACTATTTTTAATATGGGCACAACTTTGACCTTGTTCTTGTTAGATCATTAATTTATATACTTTTATAGTCTATAATGTATTCAAATAATCTACCGGTCAACCAGCGACAGATTCATGGGTGCTGAACACTCACTGATGAGCACAAAAAAATTGCTATACATTATGTGGATGTGGATGTGGATTATGTTGCGTGTGTGCTGCTTACCCGGAGATATGATGGCACTAGAATGCACTTTGGGAAAAAGCAAAGCTGCTACATTTTTTCAGAGATCTGGTGGAGCACACTTTCAGAGATCTGGTGGAGCAGACCTTCAGAGATCTGGTGGAGCAGACCTTCAGAGATCTGGTGGAGCAGACCTTCAGAGATCTGTTGGAGCACACTTTCAGAATTCTGGTGGAGCAGACCTTCAGAAATCTGGTGGAGCAGACCATCAGAGAATGGTAGAAGACTGACATATCTATCATATCTCTGTAGAACAGCATCTTTGATTTTTGGATCAGTTAACTCTCAAGCTTGTATTTACAATGAAGGGTTAAGGCATTACAATCCTACTATAATATCCCTCAATCTGTAAATAATATTCTCGATTCTTGTTCAATGATCACTTCTTGCATTGTTCTAAGTCAGCCGAGGAACAGTCGCTCTTCTTTCCTGACTTCTGTCCCATAGGTTTAAAGAGGTCTCTAACATCATTGTTCCTAATAAAACATTGGAGCAGTTTTTGTAACTCGTGTTCCTGCCATACATCCCCCACAACGAAGCCTTAGTCTTTTAGTACTTTTCCTCTTACCATTGTGATTCAAAACAGATTACCCTGTTCAGAATTTTTTTCATGTGTCACAGAAGATGTTAATTGCTTCATTGTATCATACAGTACACCTGTCTGAAAGCATCTGCACTCATTACCCTCTCCACTCATGTACCAAGGTTTTTCCTTTAGCACTGAAGTATAGAAAGAATATAATTGGATGATATTGTGAAGAAAGCATATAAGCTGCACTAAACTTAATGGAATCTGTCCCATTCAATGTCACTGATAAACACACCAGCTTGTATACGTCCAAAAAGCCTTGAAATAAATAAAGAGACAAATATTGCTGCTCAGAATGTGAGAGACTGAGTATATAACACTTTACAAGAGGGTTAGAGGGAACTGGATACAGATTGATTGTGTCAAAAGCAAAGGCAAGCCTCTGTGGGCAAATGCAAACCTGCTGATGTCTCTCCAGCTGCTGCCAAACAATAAGAGAGCATTGCAATCTGCTCCTGAGAGCAAATAGCGCTTTCCACAAAGAGGTGCAGGAATAGCATTCCACATTACAGCATAATGCTAAACAGCAGCCTCATCCCCAAAGCCTGCAGCACTGCCTGAATAATTGATGTTGTACTGGGAATGTCAAGAGGCAGCAGAAACCTTTACATATGTTGTGATCAACGGGTTAGGCTTCCTTCCCTGACATACGCTTTTATCATGTTTACACTGACAGTCTCCGTGTCTAATGTTGTTTGATATTGCACTGCTATATCTTCCGTTTCTCTGAGCGTTTTAAAGCTATGGAGCTCCAGTAAAATGGAATCTATCTTACATCATCTAATGGACTAAACAAATATTGCAGATACTTCTTGAAGAACTGCAGCGAAGAAGCTAAAATACCTCACACATTAAAAGCATGGTGATGTATAGAGTCTGTAAGCTCCCTATACCGTCTATAGCATTATGAAGAAAAATGCTTTCAAATTACATGTTAAATTTAGCTGCTGTGCAGCACCTCAGGAAGTGACTGTAAATGATGGAGGGATGAAGCTAAAGTTACATTATAGTGTCTTCAGCCTTTCTGATCACTGTCACTTCACAGTTCATGGATGAAAAAGGTAAATTGAGCGTGCTAGAACACGCAGAAGCAATTTTCCTCAACATAAATCTCATCTTACCACAGTTAATTTCAATCTTACAATGTGATTGGCTTTCTGCGATTTCCTTTAACTGACACTCTGGCCTTTAAGCATCATTCATTATAGAAAACAAGCCTGTCTAAAATTACTAACAAATACCATTTTGTAGCAAGAGACTCAAGCAAATGGCAATGATAAAATACTTCCAGTGTAATTAACTAAAGCTGGACATACACTGTGTGATTTTTTGCAAACAAATTGTGCATGATTTTTCACTCGTGCGACCATTTTGGGGAGTTTCGACTTAACCATGTGTGGTGCATGGTGTAGTGTATACAGGGTAACGAGAAGTGTGTGTGTGGTGCATGGTGTAGTATATATGGGATAACGAGAAGTGTGTGTTAGTGAGTGTGTGTGTGTGTGTGTGGTGCATGGTGTATATATGGGATAACGAGAAGTGTGTGTTAGTGAGAGTGTGTGTGTTAGTGAGTGTGTGTGTGTGTGGTGAACTTTAGAACTTTGGCGAGCTCATCCAAGCCTTTTCAATGTGGCCTCACAAAACTATCATGACCACAGCAACCGTAAGACGAGTCGGATGGACGTTGCTGCTCAGCTGCACTGTAACTATAATAATGTGACTTCCCCACCTCAGTGTTGTGGCGTGGTGCAGAACTGCGAGATACTTTCGTATTTATTTAATGAAGCAAACCATTTTTGTAATTGTATATTTATTTTTGTCAGTACTTACAAAGGGATTTGTCTGTTATTTAATTACTACTTTAGTTTCTAAGTAAATTAAAAAAATTGAAATCTTTGGTCTCTGATCTAACTACCCGTGTGGTGTATGAACACAGTGTGGGCAGTTGGGTCGCATCAGAGCATCGGGCCAGATAGTGTGAGAACATGAATCGTAAGCTATGAACTTCTAACCCCTGAGATACAGTCACACAGTTTGAGCAGGAGCTGAATAACATGACATGGCACTGTATGCTCAGCTTTAGTCATCAGTCCCAGCTACGAGTGGCCATTTACACTAGCTATGCTCCGGATGCTGTTTCATAACATGTATTAATTAACCAAAACAGATGTGAGAAAGTAAATCAGGAATAGTAAGTTAGGACCCCACTGCTCAAAGCTTCACTTGATGTTTCAGTTTCAGTTTGTGTTTTTAATGTATGAGCTACAGACTTGCATTTAAACACACCACATAAATGATGCAGCCAGATCTTTCAAGATATTAGTTTGTCCACATTGTGACTTGTAAGACATCTTTAAGCTTCAGCAATTGTTCATTTAGGTGCATTTATATGCAGCATAGATTGAAACTACTTTATATCACATAGGTGTACTTTCATGATTCGTTTTTCGTTTTTGTGTCATCATTGTATTTAAATCAAATTTATAAAAATGATAAGCTGTAGTATAATCACAATAATACACTTAAGATATACCATTCATATTGGTATATTGGAAAATTTAGATGTTTTAAATAGCATCGTACAATCAATCTTGCTTAACAAGACCCAGAACCAAGGAGGTAACACAACAAAAAATGGTTAAAAAGTTTTTTTTTTTTTTTAAATAGAGGTATTGTATATGTGTACCTTTCCATCAAATTATTTTAATATATCCTATAGATGTTAAGATAAAATTTATACAAGCTTCTTAAACCTTAAAGTTTAATACAGCTCTAGCCTTTAAATGGTATAAGTGCCTGCATGCAGACTGACAACAACACATGGATCTGAAGCTTGTAACAGCTGTATTTGTAATTATACTTTGCAGTTGTTGGCACTTCAGTAAACACTTCCATTAGAGCCTAATTCTGCACAGAACTGGAACAAGCTTTAACCTGTAAGCACTGCAAGAGTGTGTTCTTATGTAAAACAGGCATAAAGTTTCATGCCAACTTTTGAGAGCAAATATACATGTCTGTGAAACTTCGTCCTACTTATGTGATGTGGGATCTTACTGGATGAGGAAAAGGCTCTGAGACCGATCCTCCTTCTGCCATGCTGTGGTGGAGCTCAAGCAGAGCTGATCTAAAATGTATTTGATGAAAGTGCTATGGGTCAGACAAAGTTATACTCACAATATTTGATCATGTCCACAATAATGTTATCATTTGTATTTATTATAGACTAATTTACCACATATGTGTGGCAAGTGACTTGCTAGAAAAAGCGAGAAGATTTATGATTTCTAATGAATAGGTGAAAGTGTTCCTCAGCTCTCAGGTAACTGCATCCATTTGTTTTAGCCCTTGTTTTTGCTGCAAGAGAGATTCGTGGGATAATAAATGACTCTTCAGTTTACAACATAACCATTTTTCAGATTTTATTCATGTCTTCTGCATGCCTGTTTCAGTCTCTCTAATGATGCACACCAGGTTCCAGTCTCCCTTTAAATGTCCTGCTACTGTAATGTTTTCCTCTGCTCAGATCGACTTTGGGGAATTTGACTGTGCCACTTATCTACATAATCTCTACTCATACAGACACTGCTTCGCCAGAGACAATCACCTAAGTAACTCAGTCAGGCTACCTGTAAGTCATTTTAATCAGATCAAATTTTGCCTTCCTGCACGTCTTTAAAACCGAGTTATCACTTGGCTTACAGCTACTTATCCTTAAATAGCATTCTGCACCAAATCCATAATTTAACATTATTCATGACTGCGAGGTCAGTTTAAAAGAAGTTAGCAAGCATTCCCAACAGACTCTGCTGCAGTGGTCATGTTGACTCGGGAAGTGATGGGGGGTCAGGGGTAGGGGGTCTGGAAACGTACAAATGAGATGTGCATTCAAGATTCCAAATTCAAGATTTATGTTTCAAATGTTTTGATCCCTGTTTAGCTTAGATTTACCCATGAGTTACTTCTTCCACTGAGCATTAAGGAAGCAATGTTGCCCAGTGGCCATTAATACAATGCTGCACTATGTTGTCCAGCTGTAAAGTGCTTGGGGAATAATGGCAACCCCCTCCAAGCTGAGCTGGTGGTACAGAAACCACGTTATAAATTATGGCTTTTGCATAGAACCCTCTTTCAAAGTGGAAGCAGCTCGTCCTTGGCTGAATACTGCTGACTCACTTCAGGCCTGATTCCAAAGCAAAGATGCACATATGAATAAGGAGGAACCAACGTGCTCTTGTGGGAGCAGAGGACTTCAAAGTGGTCTCGTTTTCTCTTTCAAGTTTTTCAGACGAGGAAAGGGTGGGACACTCTGATTGCCAGCAAAGATACAAACTCTCATTGGAGTGTGAATAAATAATGGTAAAAACATATCTAGGCATTGAAGTCTTCATTACTGTGTAGCAGTGGACAATTTCAGTTCACAACGATTCATAAAATGAGGCATCGAAGGGGCCAATTCAAAAGTAAGTTGAAAGACTGTAAGGGGGATTAATGTCCAGCTTCACAAATACTCCTACAAAGGTGTCATCAGATGGAGAAAATAAGGAACTAAAGCTTTTGGAACTAAAGGTTGTGGAAAATATGTAGCCGTCAAAGATTAGGTCTACCAACCATCTGGGTTCTCACAGACATCCCAAAAAATATTCAATACAGAGAATATTAAAACATTTATTTATTAGTGCTTCTTTATTGTATGAAAATCACTTTTCAAACTCAATAATATTCAGAAAAAAGATACAAAACTAGCCTCATAACAAACTGAACCAGATTTTCATGCTGATTTCAGATCTGCTTTCATTTTTTTTCAGTCACATCAACTTTTTGAATGATGAATAATATTAGATTTGCAATAGACTTGCATGTGGTGTTTATTAAACCGCAGCACCAATCAAGGAACTTTTTCAGTGTGAAGTCAGACAGGCCACACTGTGGCATAGATATAATGATCAGTGTCAGTCAGCTACCACTGTTTATTCAAAAACGCTGAGCATATGATTATTATATGATCATTTTACTAACTATCATGCAGTATAGAATAAGCTCCATCACAAACACTGTACATGTGGGAAAATCTAAACACAGATCTGAAATCAGCATGAAAAACACTTCAGAACCCACAGAAACTTATACATGATGATTCTGACCTGTTTACCTGTGTAATGAGCCATGTGTGCACAGTTGCAAATTGGACAGTTGGTGTAGTGAAGCGAGACATGACATATATAGTGCATATATGCGGAAAGAGTCATTAGGGATATACCCTGTGTTTACTGCAGTTTAATCTGACAAAGAGCAGCCATTTACCCTGCTGACAAACCAATCAAACGCGGCTTAGACAACTTTGGGATCGCTTATGGGTTTCTAACCAAAACAATAAATATACACTATATGGACAAAAGTATGAGGATGTCTGACCATTACACCAACAGGGACTTTAATGACTTTAGTGAGTTGGTCTCCTCTTAGCATCTATAACAGCTTCCACTCTTCTTGGAAGGCTTTCCACAAGATTTTGGAGTTTCTGTGGGAAGTTGTACCCATTCATTCTGTAGAGCATTTATGATGTTTTAGTATGCTGAAGCATTAAGATTTCTTTTCACGGGAAGTTAGGAGCCTAGCCCAAACCTTGAAAAACAGGTGTGCCCCAATACTTTTGTCCATATAGTGTATGGCATCTTAAGCCAGTGCCTGGTGATTGATCCTAATGGACCTCTTAGTCTGTCATGGTTGTTAGTTGCCCACTCGATGGCTGCTGTCTGCCTTAAAGGTCCCATGACATGAACATTTCACTGTATGAGATTAATACGAGTTCCCCCAGTCTGCCTGTGGTCCTGCAGCGGCTAGAAGTGGTGATGGGTGTAAAGAGCGCTTTGATCTTCCAGCTCCGTCGCTGAGAGAATGACAGCCCAGAGGCCCGATCTGGAATTTGGCCCCGTATGACGTCATACGGGGAAAGGTTACCCCCCCAACCCTTTCTCATGCTTTGCCCGCCCAGAGAATTTCGCACCACCCCTAAAAAAATAGCTCCCCCGACTTGTCACTTTTGCCTGTAGAGACATCGCAGCTTGAAAACGAGTAAAGCATGGCAGTTGCTTGGTGCTTAGATGTACAAATGAGCACAAATGTATTTTTTAGTTTCAGGCAAGCCTCTGAAGAACCATTTTCTCTGGAAATGCACGACAATACAGAGCTGGTCTTGCTGAACGGCTGAAAATGAAGTCTGGATCAGTTCCAACTCCCCTTGGCTCGGCTACAAACCTTGGACAAGTAAGTCAACTTAACGCTGAATAATTTTGTTGCTTTGCTGTATATGATTACCGAGCTTTTTACCTTTAGAATGTATCTGTAACATTAGCTCTGCAGCTAACAGCCCAGCAGGCTACTGTCGCTAATGTAAAGGTAGAGAGCATCCGGTGTGTGTGAGTGGTGTGTGAATACACACATTAACTCGAGAGTTGTACTTCTTTGTTATAACCGTGCAGCTGTTGGTGTTATCACGTGTGTGATATCTGCCTTTCCCCTCATTGAAACGATTACACATGTGTCCGAAGAGTGCACTCGTTCACTATGTAGTGAGTCAGCCATTTTGTAGTGGTGGGCGAAATTTCAACTGTCAATTTCACCCACTAGTCCAGACGCTGTACACTACATGAATACACATATACCATCATGCACTGCGGGTTTCTTTCACCGTGCCCTACGTAGTGAATGAGTTCGGACACACTGCACACTACTGTTATCCCACGAGGCGGAGGGAGGTGTGACGGGGTGGAAAGTGGGGCCTCAAACAGAGGAGATTCAGTCCCACTTGCACTTTCGTTCTCTCACTTTCTCCGTGGAAGACAGTAGTACCCAGGGCTGGACTGAGACAAAAAAACGGCAGGGGCATTTTGAGCCACGTTCCGGGGGTGGGTGTGGGACGCGATCTGGGCCGGCAGATGGAATTCCGCGTCAACCCAAAATGACCTGGCCGGCCCAAATTCTACACTAGCGGACTGGGTATTTACCTGGTGGGCTGATGGGGATGTTTGGGTCGGCATAAGAGACATGCTTCTTATGAGCCACGTGAAGAGCAACCATCTTCTTTTTGAATGGCTGCTAATTGATTGAATAAAAGGAAAAATAACAGTACTTTACCGAGTGATGTGTTTATTATGTTCTTTGATTTGACAAAGCTTCAGTAGACTCACTATATCACTGGGCACTAGAGCCGCTTCAGTGTTGGAGATGGTCACATAACCGGTGGAATATGTGTGGAAATGTTCTGTGGAAATGAGAAAATAAAAAGGAAAACAACTCTCCCAGGGGAAGAGTTTGAGCTAATTAGAGCTAATTGCAGTTTATATATTGTAGAAGGCTAGCTTGACTGCAACTCTTTAGTAATGAAAATCTGGAGAGACACAAATCAGGACTACAGAGTCTGGACTGGCCTCCTTCAGACTGTGTTTGAACAAGGGGAATAAAAACAGAGTTGACTGATTGATTGCTGATTGCTGCAGGTTGTACTGGCATGGGTCTGTGGTCTGAAAAAGGAGAAAAAAAAACCCAATACATGCAGTGACTAAACTACTGTTCCTCAATATCAGACTTACTTGTGGTAGTAAATTGTAACTTGACACCATTATAAAGTAAATGAAATCAATATAGAGACAAAAAAAACGTGAAAAGGGACCAAAAAAAAAAATTCAACCGCAAGCTCTTCTTATTGTGTTGCCAGGTTAGGCCTGTCTTCAATCCTCGCTGTAATAATGATTTATTTTCCTCCTACAACAATGTTGAATTTGAAACATTTTCCTTGGGAAATAACTTTTCCACCACCGATCGATGCCACTATTGACTTTTCCTTCTCTCTCCACAAAACAGCACCTCCCAAAAATTTCACCTTTTCCTCCACCAGTTTGGCATCGCTACAGCTTTCCTCTTATCTCGCTTTCGGAGTGCTCGGGTATTGTCATATTGATATCCAGCCTCACACCAGTTTCCCCTCATATTTCATCTCCAAGAGTGTCCATTCACATTTCCTCTTCTTGTCATCCGAACCCAATAATAAGCACACGGGTCAGGTCTCCTCGAGATCAATCCATTTCATCTGACAACTCCACCTATCTCTCTCAGGACTCTGCCATTCAATGCTACCCCTGAATAATGAATGGGTCTCAGCTGTTTTAACTTGTGCTCAAATGGTTCTGACAGATATTGACCCAGAATAATACAGAGAGAGAATGCTTAATACAACATGATTGGCAGGCCCAAGCTTCTGTCGCTCTGAAGTCTTCGCTCTGAAGTCCTGTACGATGTTTCAAGACAGACAAAAAACAAAAAAAGAAAAAAACTAACTAAAAAAAAGACCAAAATAATTTTGGCCCATGATGATGCCATATTTTATTCATAATGTATATTATAGTGAAAAAAAATATGTTGTGGTTAAGAAAATGCCATCAAACGGCAGCAGCCAATCAGCGGCAAATAAATAGCATTCTCGAACTGGCTACTTTCAAACCTATTTCACAATCTGGACAGTATGAAAACATTTAATATGGAAATGTAGCTGAATTTACGTTAATATTTATGTTAAATTATATTATATATATATATATGTATACATACATACACACACATATAGGCATATGTGTGTGTGTGTGCCAGAAGGATGGGGGTTTGCATCTCAAAACGGTACCTTTGAGCAAGGTACAGTCTCCTCAGACGCCCCTCGTTGGTGGCAGCCCATTGGTGAATGGGTTTAATGCAGAGAAAGAATTTCACATTGTTCCCACTGTGTGCTATGGTGTGTTAATGAATATTTTCTTTAATAATTTAGAAATAAAATGCATAAAAAAAACAATGGCCTTTAAAACCCTTGAAAAGTTTCTTCACACTCATCGCGTTTACAAGCCTGTTTGATCAGAAAGTGAAATAGTTCTACCGAGGCGTTCCAATAATGTGGGACCTATATATATATGTACTACTACAGCATGCTTTGAAGACATTGGTGCATGGATCCTACTGAATTAGACCAACTTCCTGCTGTTTTTATGGCCTATTATTACATGAGTAGTGTACAGCATTTAAAAATGACTACACTCCTATAAATAAGGATTCTTAAATGGTTCTTGCCCTAGAGGTACAGTTCTAGGGAAAAAATATAATAGAACCTTTGCATTATGTAGAAGTTATTTAATATTTAAAAAGGTTCTTCACACAAAGAGTCATTCTGGCCCCGAAATAGTGTTAATATCATTTGTCTATTATACAGTATTCTATAACATAGCATTTAGCATCTAACCCCTCCGCTTCAGAATTCCCAATTTTATACTGTTATGTTTTCGTTCATTAGTTTTCTCTCTCTGTTATACACAGTGTGTGTGTGTTTCGCAAATATAACAGCCATTTGGAGTCCCTGTGGTGTCAATCAATCCTGCAAGCCTTGCCACTGATCTAGAGGACAATAAATACAACAAAGCTAGCATTGGTGTGATTCTCCCTCAAACAAAATCATAAGTGAAACAGTGATTCTTTCTTTATTCAGGCCAGGTTTTTATCCTTTCAGCCATTAAAGGAAACCAAAGCTAGACACATTGCCATTTATCGCTTTTACTTAGTTTACCTCCTCAGCTGAAAAGACAGTTCTGACATTTGACTACAGATCCACAGCTGCAATAACATTAGACATAAAAAACAGAATTGTCTTTCAGTAGCCTAAACTGAAGCAACTCACACCACACCTTTTCTAAGGAACCTTCACTGACTCCCCGTGGTGCTCGCGTTAAGTTCAAGTCCTTAACCTGATTTCAAAGCCAAGAATGGACTTGCACCCCCAAACATACCAGCATAGATCAAACAACGTGTCACTTCTCAGGGCTTCAAGCACGGCTCGTCTCGAGCCGCAGCTGCTCAAAAGAAGAGAGAGTCCTGCATCAAGACTCTTCTCAGTCTCGCCCCCCAGTGGTGGAACAAACTCCCTCTTCTGATCAGATCTGGAGTCCCTCACTGTCTTCAGGCGCCGCCTGAAGACCGGCTTCTTCAAGAAAAAACTCTTCCAGACCCGCCTCTTT
>JBBPDB010000039.1:16255974-16268819 GCA_037974465.1 Brachypetersius altus
CGCGCGACTTTGAAATTTACGCCAGCGATTTTTTTGCGGCAAGCGGTTTTGCACGCACTAGTTTTGGCATGGATGTGACGCCATAGAATCAGGAGAGGAGTCAGGCCACATTTAAAACTTAGGCTCCTCAACTCATCAAACTTTATTTTGGACTTTATTTTGTTTCATTTTGTGTTCAGATATGTATAAATAAAGCTCTCATTTGTCCTCCCAGCCAGTATATGTTGGCCACTCTCCAGACTGGCATCTAAATACTTGTTCTTGACATTGTCAAGCAGCCCTTTCTGAAGATTTTCATACCATTGCTACAAAACCCCTTTGGTCATTAAAAACGAGATGTAAAAGAAAACCATCTTAATATCTCCCCTCAATTATTGCAATGTCTTTCTATTGGGTCTCCCAGCTTGTACCGTAAGACCTTTACAGCTGGTTCAGAATGCAGCAGCACAGCTAGTCTTCAACAAACTCAAAGGGCAACATGTCACCCCATGGCTAATTGACCTACACAGGCTACCCATGGCTGACTGAATTAAGTTCAGTTCACTAACTCTTACCTACAGAGTGACATCTGTGTCGGCACCCAGCTACCTTAATCCCATCAATCAGGTTTATGCTCCCTCCGCTCCTCCAGTGAACATCGTCCTCTGCCATCCCTACACAAAAGGCAAACCCTACCTTCACTTTTGTGGTTCCCCGCTGGTGGAATGAGCTGCCTAAGCCAAAAAGATCAGCAGAATTCCTCTCAGTCTTCAAGAACCTCATGAAGGCTCATCTGTTCAGAGAGCATCTCCTCTCCTGATGCACTGTTCATCTTCCTGCACTATATTCACATAAAGATTTAGCACTTAGTACTCTCTTCTGGTTCTCACACTGTCCTGAAACTTGAGTGTTCTTCATATTGTTTGGATAAAAGCGTCTGCCAGATGAATGTAACGTTATGTAATGTGATCGCTGTTTGGTTCAGTAAATGCATCAACATGTATCTAACCCAAAACGAATCGAGAGGGAGTCCTCAGAATGCTCCAGAGTTTTGCTTTATCACAGCTGTGCCTTACTGGATATTAGAGCATACAGTGTTTGTGTTACAGTACGTTGCTCCATTGTCTGCCAAAATGCATCGTCACATACTGGCGGTCTTAACAATATGTGAAACACCAATTCTGGCCAATTACAAACCCAGCTGTACGTGTTTTGAAGTGCATTGAGGAGGAAGTCGTTGAGAAGGAATTGTGGCTCACATTTATTTGTATTTGTCCATATCATAAAAGACACGCATTTGCTTTTGTTTATCCTCTAAAATACAGTTTGAACCCTGAGCTTGCATGCTGTGCTAAGGAATAGATCAAGAGCAGCAGTTAGGAGCGCGGTTACAAATGCGGTCGTGTATTCAGGAACTGCTAATTCACTCATTATATCGTGCCCATAGGGCATGTGATCTCAACTGTTTTCTCCTCAAAGCGCAGTCATATTTCTCTATAATGTCTCAGGGAAAGATGAATCCTCCTCAAAAAACAATGCTTTTGAGAAAGTTGGTTGAACAGAGGATTTAGTTCTACTTCCCCGAACTTGAAAGAGCAGACAGCGACGACATGGGTCAGGCCAAGAGGTTTTGTTTTTTTGGTTGTTGTTGTTTTTTGTTTGGGTGGGAGCTCTGGTTTATTTTTTTTTTTCGCTTGTCAAAAGGAAATGTCTCTAAAATCATTTTTACAGCAGTGATGGGATTCTTATTAATAATGCATGAAAGCTTATGCATGTTTTGTTGTGGCTGCACTTTATCAGAGCCCGGTGTGTCAGACACTACTTAGACATGAAGGATGATCTGACGGATCCCACATGTCAGTATGCAACCCGCAGCTCGGCAACATAAACAGGAAAATTGAATAAACAGAATCAGGAATCCTTTCCAAGAGTGGCATACGCTCTTGTAATTCAATTACAGAACGGCTCTAATTGCAACCTGTTCTACTTTTTTCTTTGGTGTTTACCCACTCAGCAATTTACATATCTTTCCTGGAGCCACCAACATGTTTTTAAATGCTGCGTTTGAGACGCCGAATGAGTTTGAAATGTAGCACGCATGCGTTTCTCTGCCAAAAAAAAACAGTATTAATATTTGGATCCAAAAAGGCTTTTGAAACACCCCACTGATTTATGGCTGTGATCTTAGTAAACAAATCAGGCGTCTTCATTTGCCCTTGAGTTCATAGCTCACAAGTTTTCTTTTTAATTAAAGCGCTCCAGTCCTTTTGACGAAAACACCCACTTGAGATGATGTCCGCTTCAAGAAAATGCACCCTATTATGAAGGAGGAGAGATTGATTTACCTTGTACAACACTAAATTAACCACACTTTCTCTTTCATATGAATTATGAAGCACTCTATTTAAAGTTAAATTCTGTATTTTGTCAGTATGCTTTTAGCCAGATTGGTGTGAAGTTAACATTTTTAATGCTAGAAAATGTGAGTGGGTGAATTTTTTTTTTTTTTTTGGCTTTTTAAAGTAAATTGTGCAATAAAATATAGAGCTGGCACAATGAGTTTGATGAATCATCTCAATTTTGAAAGTATAGTGATATTTATCTGAGTAGCCCGCTACTTGTCTCTGGTAAAGGTGACATAGATGTCCAAATCTCAGACCTGAAAACTGTTCGCTGGCTGCGTTCTGCCACTAGATAAGAAAGGGAACACTGATTACTGATGCCATTTATGATTCTGATCAAGTAATAAATGAAATTCAATTAATAAGTCTTAATATTTCCACCCTTATAGCCTCAGGAAAACCTTTTTTGAAGGCTACAATCTCTGCTTCTATAGCAACATACAGCGTATAAAAATCTGACCGTTAATAGAATTATAATACAGTTAATACAATAGAGGATAGAGGATATGTTTGAGATGCAGTCACATAAGTAATACTCAACGTTAGGGTTCTTTAATGATGGGAGTTTATAGGTTTGAGAATAAATAGTTGAGTACCTGTTTGGTAATATCCAAAAGTATTTGAATCCCGTAAATGCGTTTTGGGTCAGCCCTAGTTAAATAGTTAAGTGGTACAATAGAAAGCATTTTTTTGAGGATTAACTTGGTTGATATTTGTTTAGAGCCTGTGTGAAATTCTCACAGCCAGCGGTGTGTAATTGCGGAGAGCATGTCATGTGAGCTGCATTTATAATAATGCCTGCTTATGTTTCCTTGAGCAAAAGCTTTACAATTAAACCAGTACAGTAATCCCTGTTTTTCGCAAATGCCTAAAAATGCCTATTTGTATAGTGTAAACACTAAATGTGCCCCCAAATCTGCTCCTATATTCGCCTCTTTTCATTTAAATTCCCCACCCAACTCTGAAGGGTGTGGGACAAAAGTATTGAGATGTGTTTGTTTATACCTGTAATTTTCTGTTGGATTTCTTGGATCAAGCACCTGGTGATATTCATTTCTACCATGTTTGGACTGGATTTTATCAAAAACTGGGACAAACTTTGTATAATCTTCACAATTTAAAAAATTTTACATTTACACCATATGTCTAAATTATTGGCACACACCTGTTTGTCATTAACCCTGACCCTTACTTCCAGTGAAGGTAAGTATCTTAATGCTCTACAGAATGAATGGGCTCAAATTCCCACAGAAAGTCTATGTATTTGAATACAATATTATTAAAGTCTCTATAGGTGTACTGGTCAGGCATCCCAATACTTTTGTCCATATAGGATATGATGTTCAGAACAAATCTCACAAACATTATCAAATGGAGTAGCACCCAGAGAGTAGCGTGTGGGGGAAGTACTTTGCTCAAAGGTACCTCAGTGTTGCCACTAGCAGACCTGGGATTTGAACCCACAACCTTCTGTTTGCAGGAGCAACTCTCTACCCACCTGGCACTCTTTTGAATGTGTCTTTTGACACCTTCCCAATAGTTTGTTGGCATAGATGTGGCCTTTTTTGGTGAATGTGTGATCCCAGAATGCTTTTTATTAGTGTGTTCTTTCCTATGTTGATGTTGGTTTCAGGGAATTTGGCCTTGGAAATCATGGATAATCACTTAAGGGTTGTCAAGTGAATTTTCAACGAGAACATTCAATATTTAACATTTCTATGGTTACCAAACAATGGATATGGGTTTTTGTTTTAATCGACAAAATTTCTTGTTAAACGTTAGATATTTTGGTTCTGTATTTTCAAAGTGAGATTGGGCTAATTAACCCCACAGACATTTAAATGGCCTTAGTTTGACAGTTACGTTCTCACTGTGTAAAGGCCAGTAAACCTCTGTTAATCTTACCTACTTTCATTTGCTCCAGCAAGTCAGAGAGAATGGGCTTCACCATGATAGCAGTGAGGTGAAGTGATTAACTCCAGCATGTGAAAATGGGAGGGCTGCAGACAAATGTGGATCTTCACCACTTCCTTTTGTGTTTTTCTCTCCTTCTCACTTTCTCTCTTTCTGTTCCAATCTCTGTTCTCTCTGTTCCACTCCAGCAGCGTGGTCCATCAGGAGACCATTTTCAAAAGCCTACTGGGGGTCATTACTGCCAAATCCACCTAAGCAAACGCACTAATGAAGTTATAAAAGGATGTGAGAACATTTGCATGGGCTGTATTGATTAGCAAGTGGATCTTCTCCCACTGACACTCTGAGGACCACGGGTCATAAAAATCAAGCCTGTAAAAATAGATTTGGCCCACTGGAGAATTTTGAAAAGCCAAAATCTTAAATGTCACAGGTGCAGAATCAATAAGTGTTGGCGTACATCAGATGATCATATATGCGTATAGACTCTGCTTAATTATAGATGTTCTGTGAAGAATTCCTTTGTAGTTGGAGTTGAAGCCTTGGGGCTTCCTCCGAGCAAGGTTTTGTCGATATAATGTGAAGTTTTGATTGCATCTGTTTCAAGTTTTATTGGCTGGGCTGTCGTGCACTTCAGGTCAATAGAAATTGGTCATAGCAGCTGAGGCCCTTGATCTAACAGTGATTGTCCATCCTGTCAGTGCCATCAATAATGTTAAATATGCCAGGCCTAGCCTTTTATGCCTGCCGTTCTCTGCTGCGCAGGCAGTTTTCTCGTGCCTGCTCTTATGCCTGTTTTATGTGTAATTTTTAGGGCTGGTGTGATTAATCAATTAAATTCAAATACCCAATTAAAAAATGATTGATTTAAGTGTATGTGATCAATTGGCAGTGATAAGTTAGGGGGCTTAGACTTGGATTTCTGCAAAGATGCTTTGTTGCAGCCATTATGAGAAGCACTTTTTGATCATGTGTATTATAAAAGGTGCTCTTGGCCTCATACAAACCCAAATGAGGACAGTTTTTTATGTTTTTTTTATTTTTATTTTTTTTACATGGGTATGTGGAATGCATTTTTTTTACCAGCATTTCTTATGATACATTATTTAAAACTATTATTTAATCTATTATAATGTATTACGGGGTGGTGGTGGCCTAGTGGGTAGGATACTTGCGTCCAGACCAAGAGATCATGGGTGGGTTTGAATCCTACCTTCAGCAAAACCACCACTGGGTTCCTGAGCAAGACCCTTAACCCCAAGTGTCTCCAGGAAACTGTCCCCTGTAGGTAGGGAATGGAAGTCGCTTTGGATAAAAGCGTATGATAAATGCCGTAAATGTATTATTGTAATCTCTGTAATACATATTAAATATGCTATAAAACAATTACCTCAAATTAATGCTGTGACAATGAATTAATATTAAAACAGAAAATGACAGAAAATCTGTTTTGTGTGGTGATGTTGACTGTAAATTACCATGACAACTCATGCCATTCACCTAAAACAGTACAGTAGACAGGGTATACACAATAAAAGCTACATTAAATATTTGTGGAGTGTTTTTTTTACTCCTTTTATGGTGTAAATCGCATCACCACTCCCAGCTCTATCATTTGTCCTAAGATTTTAGTAACTTTGCTGAAGGCCAGGAAGACTTTCTGACGTACACACACCTTCCATAACAACTGACATAAACCTACATAAACACTTAATGTCTGTTCATGTATGATTTCATGATTTATGTCTGTTATCATAAAAGATGTCATCAACACTGGGCTTCCACTAGACTTTCTTATCGAGCATCAATGTCCTCTTTAAAAATGTGATTATTATTGTTCCTTTTAACATCAAATTACTCAGTAAATGATTCAGTGAGTAGATTACTCAGTTATTGATGCAGGTAGTGACAGCTCTGGTAGTTTTATTGAATATAAATATGTCCTGTCTTGTAATTATTGCATCATTATTTCACTCTCAGCTCACCTCTCTCTGAAAACCTCCTCTCACCGCACACCCTGGCTCTTGTCCTACAGCGTGTAGTCCTCTGTGCCTCGTGCGAATCGGGTGTTTTCTTCCCAGATTAAATGCTGAACCGCAGTTCTGCTGACTTCTGAATGTTGCTAAGTGATTGTCTCTCTCCTGGGTGACTTGGGCATATGTGAACGTGGCGTGTACATACGTCCCACTGTATGTCTCAACACGACTGCAATTAGACGGAATTCAATCAGAGAACAAAACCGCCCCTAGGAAGTAAAGAGCAAAAAAATGGAACAGTTAGAGTGGATGCTGGTGGCTGGAGCGCATGAAAGCCTCGGGCAACGTTCATGAGGCAAGTGCGGCTCAGGTTGATATTCAATGTCAAGTCGGGTATCTTGCGTTTTGTTCCCCATGGAATTGATTTATTTCTTTATTTATTGTAATTGCACTTATCACTGCGGAAAGGTAATTTATTTTGTTACACTCCAGTAAATACCTAACTTGAATATTGTTTGCGCAGGAGGCTTGCTGCAACTGACTTAAATGCTTGAATGGTTCATTAAGAGCAGAATGCCAGGAGATGCCGGTGCAGAAATAGGTCAGGAGAGGGGAGGAGAACAAGGGCAGTGAATTGAAAGTGAGCACCGAGAGCACAAATCAATAGGTTATTTCATCACCGGAAAATTATTTACAGTCCTCAGAATCCATTACAGAATCACATATTTATCCGAGGGATATGGTTGACTTACTGAATTGGGTTCATAAATAAGTTTGCTTTGCTTGGAGACAATGTAATTCAGCCGGTGCATGCTCTCACTCTCGTGTGTTTTAAATGGTAATGCCTGCTTGTGCGCCCATTTGAATGTAAATGCAGATTAAGTGCTGTGTCTATTCCTGTATCCAGCCAAGAAGAGTCACTGACTGACTGACTGACTGACTGACTGACTGACTGACTGACTGACTGACTGACTGACTGACTGACTGACTGACCACCACAGTAGCGGCATGTAGCGTTATACACTATTAAATGCCGCCATCATACCCTTCCACCATCACCAACGTAAGGCTAATAAATAATGAAAGAAAGCAGAAAAGCATTCACTGAAACATGAAACATCATGAGTCTCACCAAAACCTAATGACGTGTGAAATAACGTAGAGGTTGGTGTTTGTGTTTGAGCTGGAGCTGTGTCTGAAAGTTGTAATTTTATTTTCATGCTGAATAAGCAGCCTTATTTGGCTTTATTTTATTTTTTTGTTGTTGTCGTCCCAGGTGAGGCAAGAGTCACCAAACACTATTACATGTCCACTAAAACCAACAGATTGTAAACTGGAGAAATATTTGATGGTTTTCTAATTTCAGAGCTCACTAAGTTAATGTTGGTCATTCTTTTGGTCAAGGCATGGATGCTAGCAGTTGGAGAAAATATGGTTTTTGTTTGTACTTTTGCACTCTCTAGAGAAAATGTGCCTTTTGCTTGAAGACTTGAGTGTAGAAATCGCCTCTGAGTCTTCTAGATGTTCCTATAATAATAACAGTCTGTCTATTAATCTGTCCTCATGGATTCACTCGTGACATTATGGAATTCATTATCATAGAGTGACATGACAAGAATCATTTTTTAAGGTGACTTTATGAATTACTTATCAATTACTGAATGTTCTAGCTATTATTATTGATAATAGTAGTGCTAGTGTGAAACTTTATATTGACAAAAGTATTGGGACGTGTGACCATTACACCAACACAGACTCAAATACATATGTGACTTTAATATGGAGTTCACATAGGGTCCACAACTGGGTCCACAGAGTTGAAATTATGATGATGTTCAAAATTGCTTGATTTGCTGAAGCATTAAGGGCCTGGTCCAAAGCTGGAAAAACAGCTGTCCCAATACTTTTGTGCATATAATTTATATATTGATAGAGAGTGGCTGGTGAACAGGGTGCATCCAACAGACTGGAAGGTGGATGCAGATGTTTATTTGCTGTAGTGTACATAAAGAGGTGTTTGTGTGTGCTAAATAAGTCATACTGAATTTTATTCAGTGGTCAATCCATACCAGTTGGGCTCTATTTTTTAAGTGGCCGCTGTTGTAATGATTGGTTATCAGGAACATCTCATCATTTATAAATCTCATCATCCAAAGGCAGAAAAAAATATTTTCTTAATTACACGCTGTTAGATCAGAGTTCATTCTGATCAGATATGCCTCCTGCTGTTTAAAAAAAAAAAAAAAGCAGTGGGGTTGTAAAGGACAGATACCGTGTCCTGCTTCTGCTGTCGTTGACTGTAAAGTGGAGCTGCTGTTACTGTTTGTTGTAATCATCTGTTACTTAAAGCTCCAGTGGAGACAGAAATGGAACAGCCAGTTAACTGTCTACTTTTAATTTTGAATTTTGCAGTCACACCTACATCATCCCTGTGTTTACATGGACGCTGTCTTTGGGAATCCTTCTAGCCCAGTTCCTCATTCAGCCTATCACGTCGCTGCTGACTCTTCTGAAAGGCATCTTGTTGATTATTACGGTAAGTTCTGTATAGAGCTGCACAATATTAATGGGTATTTAATGTTATTGCGATATATTATGTATTATATTATATGTTTCTGTATGTCAGTACACACTGACCAACAGTATGTCCAGTTACAAATTTTGCCCAATTAGTCCTGTTTAATTCTATTTTTTCCTCTTTAATGCATACATATGTTTTACTCAAAGTTTATAATATTTACTAAGTGTAGTTCTTCTGTGACTGTTTCAAATGATCAAGTCACAAAATGTGTTTTCTGATACATTGTGCATCATGATGTTACTTTGTTGCCATATCACCCACCACTACTTTGCATTCTGGGCACTTTGAAATAGTCCCGTATCTTTGCCATCTGTCATTTTGTCATTTCTGTCTAAAGAGTGTGTAGATTTAATTCCAGGGGCTTTAATTGCAATTTCATTTGAGATGATAGCCCCGTCACTTCATACTGCTTTCTTTAAACATCAAGCATGTTCAAACATGTCAAATATGGCTTTTTATTCTAGTCATCATGTTAATTGTGTGTTGTCACTGGATTTGAAAGTGGCAGCAAAAGTTAAGCACACATTCACAGAGTGTACAGACAGCATGTTTTGGTAGCGCTTGTGCCGTAGCCACGTTCACTATAATCACATTCATTTTTCTCGCTGAAACAAGGGCTTCATTAGTCCGTGTAGGGACCATAAAGAAGACCTGATATTAATAGGCAGAAGCAAAGGGACGGGTATGGCACTACAGACATAATGAACGGCAATTATGAAATAATAATGGTTTCTGGCATGTGATCTGTCAAGATGAAGAAACTTGTGTCAAGGGTCTGCTCCTAACATCTATGCTTTAACCTCTAAGGGGGGTGTCAGCATGATCAACACATAAGGATGTGTTTCAGTCAAACTTCAAAAAGGTTTCATTCAAATGTAGCGAAGCGTACTGATAACAGGGAGAATGACAGGCAAGATAGAGTCTTACATCAGGTTAGGACCACTTAGGGAGTGCCAAGCTTTAAAAAAAATGTTTTTAATAAATCACTGTGTTGCATTTACAACATGTTTTCAGGTTTGCTATGAGAAAAATATTTTCATTCAGATGTGTACAAGTCGCTATGGGACGTTTCTTTTTTAATGCATGAATAGTTTATTTATTATTAATTAGAATTTGCAAGTTAAATGTGGTTCATTTGTAATGTAACTTGGTAGATGATATATATATATATTTTTTTTTTTTGTGCTTCTCTTATTGCAAGATTGGAGCAGTGCCAAGTTATTAAGACCTACATGCAGCTGTTTATCTTATTAGCTGCACTTTAAAAGTCAACAAGGTCAAAGTTACTCAGAGCTTAAAAAGTGGAGTGCAGTGCTGAAGGTCCTGTTGTATATAAGTTTCTCGCCCTCTCTGTCGGAGACTGTCTTAGTTATTGCATAAGGTTAACCTTATTAACCTTTATTACTAAATGAGCCCACATGCTCACTCAGAAACAAAATCATGGTACAAGCAAGAAAGGAAACTTTGTGCATCTTCTATACAGCTCAGCAGCTCGCAGAAAGCATGAATGTACACTGATATGGTTCAGTGTGTCACAGGCATAAGCCGGAACTTCTCTGATTGGTTAAAGGGATGGATCCCCATTGAGATGCTCGGATCGGACTAAGTGCTTCCTTACAGTGTGATGCACTCACTAACATCATTCCGTTTCTAATAAAAAGTGAGAAATAGTTTGCCTTAAACCACTAAAGTGCGTTCAAATAGTTGAAGCAGTTTGCAAGTGAAGGAAACCACGAAAAGTTGCTGCTGTTGAGTAAAGCTGTTTTCGCATAATGTCAAATTCATTCAAATATGGCGGATGTGATTGTTTGTCTAGGAACAAATTGTAAATGTAGTAAAATAGTGCATATACTTTCTAGAGCCTGACTGACAAATACAGTATACATAAAATCAGTATAAATGTGTGTATCCATTATAAAAGGGTGGTCTTAACAAAAAAGCTTTTTTATATGATACCAAATTTTGACCTTAAAGCCTAACGGTGCATCTCAGCTGGAGAAGATGTGAAGCAAATGAAACTCACTGCTACCCTTGGATTTCTGCAACTTATCCTTCTTGGTGTGATGGTTGTCTCCTTGAATTTGGTAAGTATTTAAGTTAAATTAGCATTAAGTGAACGTTAGTTTTCTGTTATAAATCAGTTTACTTTGACATTAGCTTGTTGTAAAGCAGCCTAACATAGAAAGGGTCACTTATAATGTACAGTCAATAAGACTTAAGTACAGATTAAGTATGGCTACATTAGAATGTTCCTAACTGAACAAGGGGACAGGAGGAGATAATGGCATCTAGAGTATATGCTTAGTTGAAATTAAAGTTGCAAAATAGGGGTTTGGCATGTGTGTGCGTCCACTGTTACTCTGGTTATTAATTATTGCTTTATTATTGGTTTAAGTTTTCTGCAGTTAGAGAGCATGTATTGGTGTTAATCCATTGTTAAATTGCTGATGATGATGTTAATGTTCACATAATGCTAAAATTCGGTGATTATTTGAAGAGCAGCATTATGATACTGTGGTAGCATTGTTGTGGTAGATTGTCAGTGAAATGACTGTATATATGTTGATGTGAATAGGAGGGCAGACATGAAGACAAATTGCACAAGTGTCCAACAGCTGGCAGATCACTGCATAGGTAAGTCTGAAATGGAATTCTATATCCATGTCAACTCTATTTATTTTGAAAATGAACTAAACTACCTTAAAGACTATGAAGTTTGGTGATGGTGAAAGACAACATTTTAGACACTACAGGTCTGGCAAAACCAGCTAAACGCAATGTCTCTTGATTTGAAAGGTCAAGGATTTTAGATGGTTTTCACAGGTTTGTACTTATACATGAGTATGGAATAATTGCATGGACATGCAGATAACATTATATTCCTTATATTTCTTAAGCAATATCTTTTGCAACATAGGCTTCTTTTTTTTTCACAAGGCTTCGTGTCGACAGACGAGGGATTTCGAAGTGGAGAGAGGGAAGATGTTCAGATACAGGCACTATATATGGGTATAAGTAACCTTTTGCAGGACACATGGAGTCTGTGCTGGTGTTGATGTTGATGTCTTTGATGGTATCTCTGCTAATGATGATTCTCTAGGCAAGTGTTGTGGAGCCTCCTGTTGAGAGTAGAGAGCTAAATGAGGGTGTAGATCCATCTGATAATGAAGACACCTCACATTATAGCCTTTCTTCATGCGTCCAGCATAGCACAGGAGATTGAAATCAGATTTTTTAATATTAAGACCTATTTTAAAACGTTAACCTTAGGGAAACTTTGCATCACTGTAAAAGAAGCTCCTTTTGATGAATTGGTTAGTGTTAGCAACAGTTATGTTTTTGTCAAGGTGCAGAATTATCCTCCAAATACAGAGAAAACCCCATTTAAAAACTAAGCCATGACTGTCCAGAATATCTCATTTTGAGACATCAGCCACAACATTAAATCAATGTCAGGTAAGATGAATAGCATTGATTATTTCATTACAATGGCACCTGTCAAGGGATGGGATATATTGCGATGGAAGCAGGACAAATGGGTGAGCATAAGGATCTGAAATAGTGATGGATAGATGCCTGGGTCAGAGCATCTCATTTATGCACACGGGGAGCGAAAGAAAATGCTACTGTAAGCACAATTTGCTGAGAAAAATAATGCTGATTATGATAGAGAGGTGACAGAACTCAGTGCATCTTATCTTGAAGTGTATGGAGCACAGACTATTCAGAGGCGTCCTAAGTAGGGGTGTAACGGTACACCGATGTCACGGTTTGGTACATACCTCGGTTTTGGCGTCACGGTTCGGTACGGTTCATGATACAGCAAAGTTTAGCAACAAAAAGTTCTAAAGAATGGGTCTTGGTTTGTTTTCGCTTGTTTTAAATAAACAGCAGTGTATTAACCAGTAAACACACGCTCTTGCTTATATTTTCATGTATGTGTAAGTGTTACGCCAGTAGGTGGCACTATTGCACCACACTACGACCCAGGTT
>JBBPDB010000039.1:16282977-16294433 GCA_037974465.1 Brachypetersius altus
ACCTTCAGCACCACCACTGGGTTCCTGAGCAAGACCCTTAACCCCGAGTTGCTCCAGGGAGAGACTGCCCTCTGTAGGTAGGGAACAGAAGTCGCTTTGGATAAAAGCATCTGATAAACGCCATAAATGTAAATGTAAATGTACAGCGATGTGGGCCTGAACTGCACCAATACTGATACTGAGTATCGGATCGGCACAACCCCAACTGCACACTGAGATTGATCGAAGGAAAAACAAAAGGGAAAAATGAAGTTACAATGAACAGAAAAAATAATTACTACTTTGATCTTCTAGTCTTGTTATCTTTCACGACACATGTGTCACCTAAGATCATATCACTGTTACTGATTAAGCCTTTCCAAACCCAGTCTGTTGCATCTGACAAATGTATTTGTATGTTTTTATTACAACTGCCGATCAAAGAAGAAAATGTTGCTCATACAGCCTCACACATTTACTAACAAAAGGCTTAATTGGTCTTACAAGCAATGCTAGGTGACACAAACTCACTGTTAACTCTCAGGTAGCTCTTTTAAAACAGAGGGCATTTTCAGGTGATGACCTGGCTATGACCTTAATTTAGCTTACAAATTGATTAAACAGGTGTCTGAACCTCTAGGAGGGAGAAAATACTGATAGTCCTACCTAATCCCACTAATTATCACTTTCAGCCTCTCTGCTTCGCAGGCTGTCCTTAAATGAAATCCTCTTGTCAAGCAGCACGTCGGGCGCATTGCTAGGGGCTTGGACAAGCTGTCCGTTGGTCCAGTGATAGCAGCGATGGTGGATGACGTCCACAGAATCCCACACCTCCCTCTGACAGGTTAGCCCTTTCCATCTGTATCATTCATCTTCATTAGCTAACTATTCCCGCCAAGGCACGTCAAGAATGCTTAATGTTTCTCCTCCAAGGGCCTCACCTGAGCTTGGTTTGCGCTGCTGCTGGTACATTTAAGGCACAGTTACTGCGGTCCAGCACTGAGCTGTTATAATGCTCCCCTCGGACCTTTTAAAGAAAAGAAAAAACAATGCAGTCACCATCTGCTTCACCTGTCAGACACCGCACTGCCTCTATCTGGCCTTCAGATGTTGGTGGAGTTTTCTCCCATAACATGCGACCCACAACAGGGCTTTTGGTATTGGGGGGGGGAAGACGAAACACAAACACAAATATGTTTTCCCTCAATTAGTTGCAGAGCCATGTTTATCGCCGAGCCCAGGCCTGTGAACAAAGACGGTAAACAAATAAACACAGATACAGAAAGAATTACAGAGATGCCTCATTCAGAGGATTAAACCCTCATAACGAATTTGAAGGCTGTCAAATGACCCGTAGACACCCTCACATGTAGTCGCCAGATAATGATATCGCAAAACTTCTAGATCAAAGCGCACCCACTACTGATTCAGTAGAACCGGAAAGTTTAGACACAAATGGAGCCTCTTCAAAAGAAAGCAGCAGATAATCCGGATCTGTGTTCATTTCAAACATCCTGCAACAATTAAGAAATTGCTATTCAATTCGGTTTTCTATGGAAATGTGCAAAATGTCTGAGTGACTATAATTGGGAGCAAACATTTTTCTCACTACAGACAGTTCTACCACATCACAATCTGCCACAAACAAGCTCAAGGACACAGACTGGAGTTGAACAGTGCTGGTGGAGAGACATTTCTACAGTAGCAAAAGTAATCCTGCCTTACTTCACACAGTACCATGCAAGTGTTTTAGGCATCAGAGAATGCTCTATTTAAAAAGCTGGGCACTAAGATGAAATAAAACCACTAATATTACTAATAATACTAAAAGTTGTGATTTTATGTCTACCATTGTCTTTGTTTAACCATTCAACACAAACCCCTCCTAGACCAGTGTTACATGTTACTATCTGATTGCCTTGTTTGGCTAATCGAAGCTTCATTATGTTAAATAAGCACAATACACAATAGTATTTTTATTTAAATAATTATCCTGATTCTTATTATTATTATTACTGCTGCAATTTGGCACCTCTCCTCCTCCTATAGTTTTTGTCTGCCCTTCGGAAAAGTGTGATTTAAAAAAAAAAAAAAAAACATTTTTCATGGGCTCCCGAGTGCTGCAACTCTCTAAGCGTTGGTTCTACCAGCATGAGACTCAGGGTTATGAGTTCAATTTCCGGTGACACCATAGCCATGACCAGGAGTCAAAGAGAGCACAGACTGTCTTGCTCTCTATCTGTGTGGGTAGAATGGCTCTTCCTCTTGCCATCCCTCAGCTGGTACCTGATGTAACAGAACTGCCATTTAGCGCAAGCAAGCTGCCCATTGATGTTGCATTACCAGGCACAGTGCATGTGTCTCAGAGGATGTATGTGCTTCCACAGCACCCCTCCCAACTTGGTTTCGTAGTGCAAAAGGGAGGATCCACATAATGTATTAATAATAAAGATAGACATAACTAAATTCGAAATTCAGTTAAATAAATAGAAAAAAGGGAAAGAAATACAGTACTACAGTGCTACAGAACACAGACAGTACATTGAGATAATATAATGTAAAAGGGCATGTAAAAATTAGGCATAAAGATAATCTGCAATCTGCAAATGAGTTCATGAAATGCTGTACATATAAAAGTGAAAATAAGGATATAACTCAATGCTTTGCTAAACACACGCTTCTCATGTTATCCACCACTATAAATGCCTGACAGTATTTGCTTTATTGGCGCAAAACACCACAAAAGAACTTCCTCAACTCACTGAGATAGTTGTTTGACACTGGGATGTAGCAGAGTAGTATTTTCATAGTATACCTGCATCCTCTACATCTTCACCGTCTTCTCCCTCCTCAGTGTCAGGCGCGGGGTTCTCCTCTAGGCTGACATTCTGCATCAGGATTCGCTCCGTCTCTACACACTGCCCTCGACCACAAAGACACGGTTTAAATATTATTATTTCAGTGCCTGTTATCACTAATGCATCAAGAGGGCAAAGTTTCAGTTGAACAGGTGAACACCTATCATACCTTTAGAGACTCCATCTGTGCAACTCGACATCGCTGCAGCAAATCCACAAACAGGTATATGAGGAGAACCTGGTGAAAGAAAACAAGCTTGGTGATTTTGAAGGAGCCTGTCATTGAGATTTGAACCTTGTCATAACGTTTAAGAAAGTCATTTCTCTAAATTAGACATTTGTCATGTTAATAAGTTCAGTCCATTAGGACCTATTATACAAAACTCACTTTAGTTATAAAAGGTCTATGAGCTACAAAACATGTTATTTTCACGAAATCACTCTCATATAAAGAGATTCACCGGCTTTATTCTTCTCAATTTCAGTCGCTTTCAAAACGCCTCGTTTTGCTCAGTGTAACGTCCCACAAGGCCAATTTGCATTGAATTTGCATAGAACCACCCCTCATCTGTCGAGACCCCACCCACCCACTAGTCTCTTGCTTGTCACCCCTCTCAGCGGCCATCTTGGGTCTTTGCAGCTCCCAAATTTAAAAGCTCTAAAATAATTGTTTTTGTTTGTGGTTGGATTCATTTCAAAGCTTGGACTCTGAAGTTTCATGTACCAGCGAGAAAAAAATCTATAAACTTTTGTTCAAACAGCAACACAGCAAGTACTGGATTGTAAATATGCTTATGTTTATGTAGTTATGCTGAATTCAGACGTGCACGGCCACTGCAATGGCAAAAACTGGCTCCGCCCAGCTGGCCAATACTCGCTCAAAACACAAGAAAACAACCTCCGCTACTAGAGAAGGCAAATAAACTGACGTGAAAAAACACTGGTCACGGCGTAAAATGAGTTTTGTTCCCGTGAACATATACAGTACGGCTCCGCTGCACTCCAATACCAGATTAGTTAAAGATCCTCCATGTTGTCTGCTGGTGTTACGAGCACAGAGAAGTTGACCACTGTGTCTACAGGCAGAGGCGAGTCACACAGGAAGTGTTGCGTTGTTGCTGTAAAATTCAGCACAAATCCTGTACTTTCTCCCAGACAGAGAAAGCCAAAGAACTGCGTGGATTTCACGTCATTTTCCATGGCTGTGTCCCAGCAACACTCGAGTTTGTTCCACCTTAAAAGGTTCCACCTTAAGTATTTAAGGAGAATTGGAATAAGGAGCTGTGAATAAGGAGCTATCTTCAGCGCAGTTGAGGATCTGGACCTGCTGTCTGGGACGAGTCAGCAGATGAGGGAGATGGAAGTACTTCAAATGACTTTTGTGTCTCTGTCGCAGTTAAGTATGAACTAACTTGTTTGTTTTGCTTCTCATGTGTCAAACGAGCAGCGTAAGGGGTGGGTGGAGAATGGGACTGGAGGGGCGTGGCCAGCAACAGCTTATTTGCATACAAGGGATAGAGTCCTGAAATGGTACGTTTTGAAAACAACCAAAACTGTGAAGAATAAAGCCGGTGAATCTCTTCATTTGAGAGTGATTTTGTGCAAAGAACTTCATGAACATGTTTTATAGCCCATAGACCTTTTATAACTTGTTCTTTTTAAAAGTGACTTTTGCACAATACGTCCCCTTTAATTTATATATGTGGCCTTTATTCATTCTCTTCACACTCCCGGTTTGAAGACTGATGGATATTTTATTGAGAATAATGAATACACTTTAATTGTACAACAATAATGACAGACATACCAAACATGAGATAATTCTTTCTACCTGCGCCAATAAGGCTGTATAACTCCTCCTTGTTCTGTAAGTGATCTTTTTGAGTTCCTGCGTTATTCTGTTTCTATTCGGATTGTGCGATATGACTGCTAGAATCTGTGAACTGACTGAATGTTACTGAATGTTAATCTCATTTACTCTGTTATTTTATTGCATACATTTTTATTCTCGTTGCATGAATACTATGTCATTTTTCATAAACCTTTTTGCACCACTGATCTGCTGGGACAGCACACTAAATCTCACACATGGCAATGTCAGGGTTACAGTCATGTTGTTACAATAATGTTCTTGTAATTGTGTTTTTGTTTATTGTCTATTTTATTTTAATTCTCCATTGTCTATTATCTTTCACTCTCCTGTTCAACAGAATTTCCCTCGGGAATGTTCTTTCTTATCTTATCTTCTAAATAAATTCCAGAACTCTCTTACCTGCATGAAGAAGCCAGTGAGAAAGGACACCAGGAAAGGTATCAGTCCTGCACGAGCAATCGTGACCGGAAGACCTGTAACATCACATCCACGTTATCACTGTAGAACTCACTTTAAAAAACACGCGCGGCCACAAAGCACGTCTGTGTGACTCGGATCGGTAAGATCTGAACAGTAAGTCCCTTCGTAGTGGCAATTCCTCTTTAATGGTGAGAAGAGCAAATTACAAGAAGTACTTCAAGCGGCACAGGGGAGAGAATGAGAAACGTCTTTTAAGAACTATTAAATCTTATTGAAAACAGAATAGTTAAATCCACTGCACCATGTAATTGCAGTCTCTTATAAATATGTATCTGCTTCTGTATAGCTCATAAAAGTCTGAATATATCATTAGCAAAGAAGAACGCTGTCTCGGTGAAAAGCTCACAGAGATATTTTGTTTAACTTTCTGTCTAATGATAATGTCTGTACCCACAGACCTCACTCTGCTGCTGTGAGTGCTAGGCAGGCATATGAATTTCCACTTACGTCAAGTGGTTGATTAAGAAAGCAGGGGTGGGGGAAGAAAAAAACCCAGAGGTGTCAGATGTGTCTAATCATCAGCATTACCTACTTGGCCCCATTACTTTTCCCCCAGTTACAAAGCGGTGAATCACGACATCTCTATATAAAGTAAATGTCACAATCCGGAATGAACACTGCTTGACGTCAAAGGAGCTCCACCTACAGACTAAGCGAGAGATAAAGTGCTGCCACAGACAGCCACTGCTGTAGTACAGCATCTACAAATCTGGTCTGGATGGTTGGTCAATCTTACTCATTTGTAAAGTCAACTAAAGCACAGTGGTCACATGTGAAAACACCAAAGCACAGCATACACTGTGAACAAGGTAAAATTCTTTCTCTGTATTTAACCCATTCAGCAAGTGAAGCAGTGGCCTGCCACCCAGGGGAGCAGTGTGTGGGCACGGTACCTTGCTCATGGAAACCTCAGTGATGCCACTAGCAGTCGTACCCACAATTTCCAATCACAGGGGCCACTCCCTAACCACTAGATCAAAGGCTGCACTCAATAGTCACTATAGCACTAAACTGGACTCAAAGAGAACAAATATAATGTTCCATAAAGTTATTGCAAAGGTCAGTAACTCAAATTTAACCGTCAGTGAAGCTCCTTTAACCGCTATAATGATGTAGTCATTCTTGCATTCGAGCTCAAGTCTAACTTGCCTAAAATTCCTGTTCCCAGAATAGTTGCAATGGTTACAAAATCTGTGGAGAAAGAGAGAAGAATTGTCATTAAGGGTGAATGGTAAGACAAAAATCTAATATTAAGACAGTAAGACATTTTCATGATGCACAAAAATGATAACAGCTTTTGGGGACTTGCAAACAAGTCGGCACCAGCAGCATTTGCTGGGGTATTTGAGCATGATTAATCAAGCACATGATACAAGTATCATGTAGTCTTTGTTTCCACCACCCACTGTTTACTAACAATTGGCTCTGAGCAGCCGTAGATAGCAGGAGAGCAAATGTTCCAACTTACCCCAGGCAGTGTTAATTGTAACAGATGGGGGGCTGGTTGGAACTGTGGCTAAAAATGGTTTATTTCAGTTTTAATGTTGTGAGAGCCACACAACCTAAATACAAAAACGTATTCACCATTATACATCTGATTAGCAAAAAGAGCCAATGTCAATTATGGCAACTTTATTTTTAACCCCAAAGAAGAACGGTAAATATCAGCACAAGAGGTGTCGGAATACACACTGGTGGGTGGGTCTGGAACGAGGTGGGGGGGCTGGGTGATAGCTGTAGTGTAGTGTTTTGTAGGCTGGGTGAGGATGTGGGGTGTGTGCTGCACTCTGTCTGTTTTCCTCATAGAAAAGTTGATAAATGGGAGGGATTTGTTTTTAAATGGTAAATATTTTTTCTTATAAAACTGCCCTGGCACCCTTGATCAACACAATACAATAAAAGCAGGATATACTTATTTCGTGATGAATCTGTGAATTAAAAAAAAACTTTGTATTGAGTAAAAAATGTGCGGTTTTCTCATGTGGTGAGATGTTTGTATGATCCAAAGAGTGTTACAAAGTTTATTTATCCTAAATCAGTAATGAAGGAAGACTTGTGGTGAAAAATTAGAGCACACAATAAATGTACTGCAAATTAAAACATCTGTGCCAAACTTACTATACCTACTACATTTTTGCAAATGTAAACTACTTACTATACATTTAACTAAGTAACCTACAACATAAATGAGCAACATAAGACGAACAGACATGCTAATTATACATAATATACATATGTATAAAATGTGCGTTGTACAATAATGTAGATTAATTTTCCCGTTCCGGAACTCTCAGCATATCCGAAACAATGCCATTACTGTGGCACATGGAACCATAATCAAAAGGAACAATATGTCATCTAAACATCCTAAATAGAACTGTTTTAGCACAAAATGATGTCTTTGACAAGCAGTGCTTGACGTGCTGGTAAACACCACCAGCCTAGACAGTGAAATTTTCTGTCCTGACGTACAGTGTGAACTTCACACCTCAACAGTACATGTGGTTTTGCATCATCTCTCACAGCCAAACAGAGAAAGAGAGAGACAGAAACCATACTGGGGCAAAGGAAGACTTTTTTTTTTATGAAAGTGGCTGATGTAGCATAACATTACGTATCATTGCAATGTTCCATTTGTACAGTCCACAGAAGTAAAATAAAGCTAAAAAAACAGTCCATTTTGTCACAAAAAAAAAAATACATTTGCGTTTACATACATTCAGCGATTTAGTTTGGCCCATCCAACCACAGTGACACAGAGTTTTCCACCCTGGACTGCTTTCAACAGTAGTCATGTAAAAATTATAGACACAAGGCAAGATTTTAGCTGTAATTGGTTTCCTTTTCGACTAAGTGGCCCACATACAAGCGTGTGCAAATGCAACAGAACACAATTGTAGCATCTTAAAACGAAACCAACAGTTTA
The DNA here is from genome assembly GCA_037974465.1 of Brachypetersius altus. NCBI lineage: Eukaryota > Metazoa > Chordata > Actinopteri > Characiformes > Alestidae > Brachypetersius > Brachypetersius altus. The sequence goes on from JBBPDB010000039.1 coordinate 16,291,094, forward strand.
ATCAGCAAAAACTTGGTTTCAACACATAAGTGGATGCACTCATACATTTCCTGACCTGCAGCTGCAGAGACACTTTAGTTAACTTTAAAACTGTGACAACAAAACCAAGATTAAAATAAAAACAGTTTTTAATCTGAATCATTCAAAACCCAGTGTTTTATCAGGCTCTGTATGTGTGTTTTAAGTTTATTCCATTGAAATGTTGTGACATTATATGATTAAAGCATCTGGTACCGCTGTCCTGTTGAGTATAAACTCAATTAATTTTCTTTGACTGTACAGGGGATCCTTCAGTTACTACAGTCTCCGCACATGAGATGTTTCGAGTTCACGACGCTCACTCACACTCCGCTTACACCGTTAGCCTTGCACTTACGGACTATGCGGGCGAACTAGTTTGGTTGTGCACGTCGGAAGAATCCGCCGTAATTCTTTTTCCTGTGGCTTCGTTTTCTTTTTTCTTATTTGTGTTTTCATGATTTTACAGCTGTGACAGGACTGAGGCTGATGTGTTTCGACGTACACCAAAACTCAAGTTTCATCACCAGCAAAGGAACAGATCTGTGGCGTAACTCGAGGACCCTCTGTATATCTGAAGTTACAAGGTTTGAATTAAAACAAATAACAACTAGGCGAAATATAATGTGTAAGACAAAAGAGAAATGAATGTCAACAGTAGGGGTGTAACGGTACACAGATGTCACGGTTCGGTACGCACCTCGGTTTTGGAGTCACAGTTCGGTACAGTTCACGATACAGCAAAGTTAAGCAACAAAAAGTTCTATATAGTGAGGCTTGGTTTGTTTTCGTTTATTTTAAATAACCAGCAGTGTATTAACCAGTAAACACACACTATTGCTTATATTTTCATGTATGTGTAAGTGTTACGCCAGTAGATGTAACTACGACCCAGGTTTATGATTTACGTGCGCTTTTTGGTCTCTCTGTGATTCCGTATTACTTCAGTCACGTCTTCTCCAAAAGACATCATGTACCGAACCGTGACCCATGTACCGTGACAGCCCTAGCCAACAGTGAATCTAAAAAAATGTTTTAAAAAAAATAATTAAATATGAAAACAATAAGTAAAAGTGAACAAAAATGTTGTTTGTTCCCATCATTTTCCATAAACCTGTTACTAAACATTTTTATCAGTTAGCAGTGAACTATTAGTTACATACCTGTGCTATTTAGGATTACAGAATTTGTGGCAAATATGAAACGAACATTGTAGGAGAAAACAACAGTGACAACATTTTTAACCTCAAAAACAATAGAACACATTGCCTTGCCTTTCTGTTGTCTATAATGTTTGTGCATAGATTTACGGTCTTTCAGTTATGGCTGAATGCATCAGTTATGAAATAATTGGACTTCTGGAATGAGGTACGCCACTCAAAGTGTACATTTAGTCTCTGGACAATATATTTTATACTATAGTATTCAGAATAAGGTGTCGAGAAAGGACCTCATCAGCTTGTTTGAAAGCCTTAAGATGAATTTTTTTTCACACCAAACACTCTCCCCTGACCTAATTACAAAAATGATGCAGCACTGCTTTGATGCATATTAATAAGATGTTGCTGATTAGCCACTCGCTGCACAAATAAGAGAGCAGCGCTTGTGAAAGGAAAAAAGACAGAACTGGAAATTGACTTTGCTGACACCACAGATAGCATCTGATTTTCCAATTACATTGAAAATGTTTTCGAAGGGATTAATTACGGATGCACGGGAACATAAAAGCCGTTGAGAAATCAGCATCAGTGCCTCCTTGATTTGCTCAGAAATGGAGGGAAAATAATGCTTCAAATAAATAATAAACAGCAGCGGAGAATTGAATAATTATGAACTGTAATTCTTCTTTCAGAAATAAATATGGTCTTAAAAAGGAGTATAGACTGCAATATCACACACTAATATTGTGAGATCACATAGCAACCGCTTTACAAGTGAGAACAATCTGTCTCCCTCTTTTCCACCGCTCCTGAATAGAAAGAATTGATTAACTGACAAAAATATATATATATTCCTTTGGGAACTCTAAATTACACTCACGCTCAGAGTCAAGATGATTGATGACAATGTGAGCGGAAGCAAAGTAACCATAATGGCGCTTTAATAACACGCATATCAGTTGCTCTGGCAATCTGCCAACTCCAGTGACATCTTTACATAGTTATTCAATTAAGATGCCATCCAACTTTTGCGGGTAAATGCGGTTGTCCCAGTGTTTCCGAATGCGGCTTGTTAATGGATGATGGCCTGGCGTTTGCAGTATGTACTTATTTGATAAGCAGGACTCACAGGAAGGGGGGAGCTGTGCTGTTGAGGTGCTGAATTGATTTCTGAATATTAAGGATAATGGATATTGACAATGCAGTGAAAGTTGGACCAACACAGTGCATGAGAAAGCAGTGAGTTAATGCAAGCTGAAATGTAAGAGCCTAAGGGGTAAAACAACGGCCTGTAATTCCAAAGTCCACAAAGGTGCAGGTTCAAACCTCCACTTTCTGCCATTGTGTCCTTGAGCAAGACCCTTAACCCTCAGTAGCTCCAGGGGGATTGTCCCTGTAACTAATGACTGTAAGTGGCTCTGGATAAAGGTGTGTGTCAAATGCCGCGAATGTAAATGTAAGACAGAAGGAAAGAGGACGCAGGACGCTGGGAGATGCTGGAAGGGCTGACAACTGCTGATGTTTTTATCCACAGCAGGCCTGACTATATTGAGTCAAGTGATGTTAGCATGGATTAAAGCAATAAAAACAATAAACTGACTGAAATATTTATTTATTTTTTAAAAAACCAAATGCTTTGTGTCGCGGGTTCATACCACTTTTTCAATGCTGTGTTGTCCATTATCCCCTAAGCCCCTAGTTCAGATTCCACACTAAAACACACTGTTTTCCAACCTTTTTTAGCTACTATTAGTGAACCAATACACTTTATGACTCACCATTTCCTTACAATCATAAATAGGTTCTATTCTGATTATGGAGAAGGTGGGGGGCACACTCCTAAAAACTGTTGTAGGATCAGAATTCTGTCCATGAAATTCAGAAATACACACACACACAAACATCTGTTTTTCTCTTCAAAGCTGGAATTCCACAGACATGTAGAAGACCCCCAAATGGTCACCAGAACATTTCACGAGCCCTGACCCCCCTTCAGACAATGGACATGGTATCTTATCAAGATTCCACCCCCTCATGAACCCTGCCTGCCAGACACACACACACAGAGGAACTGAAGGGCCAATTAATTTTTGTGCTTATTACATGCTTCCAAAATTTACTTGAATTTGTAAACGGGTTTCTTTGACATCCTGTGTATATCC
>JBBPDB010000039.1:16294533-16310769 GCA_037974465.1 Brachypetersius altus
GACACATAGGAGTTAATTAATATTAAATTCATAGTGTTATTCCAACATGAAAACAATTCGTTAACATTTACTCAATATTTCTGAGTACATGTGACTGCTCATGTATATGTTAAGGTACATTTTACCTGGTAAGTTGCACTCGATTACAGCATTAAAATGTATTGTTACAAATTGTTACTAAGATTTTTTTAAAGTTATTTCTTTGAGTGCACACACCCACAGTCCTTTGAACACAACAGTGCTCTCTTTACACTACAGGTGCTATTCTTACACCGATCTACATCTGTCTCATTATTGAACTGTAGTGCATTCAGTTGACGGAAATCCACCATAGTGACGGAAAACTTTAACCCATGTGATAGGCATCATCACTGGAAAAGGCATCTCTCAAAAATGCAATATAGACACACCAATGCAATTCAAAAACCAAAAAGAGACTTCTGTTGCCATGGTGACATTTCAATAAACACAAAATGTTGTTACATAAGACAAAATGAAGTGAGGAAATGTAAGAAATATGTGCATTCAAAGCTGTAAATCTCCTTATCTCTATCTCTCTTTGTATATCTATTGGCAAATATTGATATATCTAGCAATGAGCAACATGTCATAAAATATCTTGAAGATATTGTCACAATACATGATATTTATCACTAAATTTGTTTTGTCCTGAGGTTAAAACAGATACAAATGCACCAGTAGGGGCATCATGCTGAGGGATGGGGAAGAGGGAGACGCAGTCTGTCCACCCAGATGATACCATGTCAAATGCTGTTATATGCCATCCCTACATCTGTGAAGCATTTCAATGCACTTCATATACATGAGCCATAAACATATGCCTATTTGTGAGCTCCTGCTGGTGTGAGTTTACTCTGTTTAAGTGATGCTCAGCAAGCTGAGTGCTAAAACTGCTCCGTTTTGAAGAGATTTACAATGATCTGAACACATCCAGTTTATCGGTCACAATTACTGAGCCAATTCATTAACAATACAACCTGTAATTGATTGTTTTTCATTAAGTAATGAATTTTGAAAGCACTGACAGGTGAAGTGAAGATGGTGAGTCAGTGGAGGCAGTATGATGCTCTGGACAATGTTCTGCTGGGAAATCCTGGGCCCTGGCGTTCATTCCGACATATTTTGGCACATAACTGCATTGTTTCTAACCAAGCACACCCCTTCATGACAACAGTATTTCCTAATGGTAGGTAATTTCAGAAGGCCAATGCGCCCAAACACACTGCAAACGCTGTTCAGGAATGGTTTGAGAAGCATGCTAAAGAGTTCAAGGTGGTAATTGCAGCTTTGCATTTTGTTATTTTTGTTTTTCTGTTGCTTGTTGATTTTTTATTTATAGGTCTCATGCAATTACTGTCCAGTATAGTCTGCCAAAGATTCCAGAGCTGTTTGGAATAAAAAGGCCACAGCCATGGATTATATGACAGCAAAATAAGTAAAGCAAAGAGAAACCTTTATAGCCATGCATGAACACACCACACCACAGCACACAGTGTAAAAATCTCTGCATTTAACCCATTCAACAAGTGAGGCAATGGGCTGCCACCAACGGAGGGGCACCCGGGGAGCAGTGTGTGGGAATGATACCTTATTCAAGGGTACCTCAGTGATGACACTAGCAGTACTGGGATTAAAACCCACAACCTTCTGAATGCAGGGGCAACTCCCTAACCACTAGGCCCTAGATGCCCCAGTTACATAAGCAGAAACACTTCGGCCTGACTAAAGATGGTTCAAAGGAACAAACTAAAATGCGCAAACGGCAAAATTATGTTGACTTACAATTATGGAAGGCCTACATTAAAAATATCTGATACACAGAACTCCCTACATGTCTAGGCAGGGCTGTTCACTGGTTAACTGGTTCACTAGTAACAGGATCCATAGTATAGAATATTCCACATCAGGAAGAAACATCATAACAGTATAATAATATAACTCATCTAACGTATTTCAAATAGAACAAAAGAATAATGTAAAATAATATTTATACATAAAATATTTCACTTACTTTAGATTTGTGTTAGAAAATCTCAGATTTATATTTTTAACATTTTAAATTTTACTAACATTTATACTTATATTTATAATGTTTGCACAGTCAGTAAGGAGCGCTTCAGGATGCCTTTCACTGTGTGTTGTACTTGTATGACTACGCATGTGACAAATGAATCTTCAATCTAAAGAGAAAGAATAGTATCACGATAGCATGCTATGCTAATTCAAAACTAAAACTCGGTTGTCTTTAACATTAGTAATTGTTATACTCAATTTCTAAGGAAACTATATCAGAAAAACTTTTAGATGCAGAACATTAATAATATGCAGTCTCATACATTTTCATTGTGTTTTTTTCTACAAATTATTATTTAGATTTCTTTTTCTTGTCTCCGTGTGTCTTTGCAGTCAAAACATAAGCAACTTAATCCACAATCAATAATGCACTGTGCGTCTAATTAATATTAATATTCTTATTGGTATCATTAATAATAATATTCCATATTAATGATTAGACTATATTACATTAAAGATATGTGCTGAAACTGGTTTTGTGGTAGTAAAAATGGCGTTTTTAAATGTCTCTCCATACACAGACAGTTTTAAGGGAAGGTGGACCAGAGGATGGTGGCACAACCTCACACAATTCGGATCGGGAAGGGGGTTTTTGCTGCTGTTTCTGGATCAGTCGGTTGTGAATGGCTGGTCTCTGTGGGGTGAAGTGCACTGGGCTGAACACGACAAGCACAAGCACAGCAAGCACCAGAACCCCTGCATACTCACAGCACTGCAGACAAATAAACCTCACAGTCCAGGGTCTGTCCTGGTTTTTCCGAGCAAGTCTGAAAGACACAGCAGTCTCAGTGGTCTCAGTGATGGGACGGCTGTGGCACAACTCCTCCGCAGCAGTCGCCATCATAATGTTTATTCTGAGCCCCCCTATACGAGCTCCCCCTCCACATCAGCCCCTAGCATCGCTGAAGCAAAACTGCAGCTCTGCGCATGCGTGTACAACGTCACCAGGCATAGCGGTGCTGCTGCAGTAAATACGCCACATGTACAAAAGTATTGGGACACGGCGGTTTGGGTGAGGTCTCCTTACGTCTAGGGAAGAACAATCTTAATCCAGGATACCAAGATATTTTGGACAACGACATATTTCCCACTGTAGAAAAGAACATTTTCTATTCTAGCATGATTGTGTCCCAGTGCACAAAACGAGCTCCATAAAGAAATGGCTGGAGGAGTTCAGTGTGAAAGAATTTGACTGGCCACACAGAGCCCTGACCTCCAACCCATCCAGCACCTTTGGGATGAACTGGAACGGAGATTGCCTGACATCACAAATGCTCTACGGAATGAATGGGCACAAATTTCCAAAGAAAAACTCAAAAATCTTTATGGCTGTAAAGGGGGACCGCATTAAAGTCTATGTATTTGAACGCAATGCCATTAAAGTCTCTGTTGGTGTAATGGTCAGGCATCTGAATACTTTTGTCCATGTAGTGTATAAACAGCTAAAAGAAAGACAAATACTGAGAACAGTCACCATATTAATAGTAATGTTCAATATTCTTCATTCTTGTCAGAGAAAAAGGGGATAATCCTAAGGGTTACACTGCTTACAAGACATTGCTTATTTCTGCTTATTTGCTATTCCATAGTGGAATAAGGCATCAAAATGTCTTCGTTTTATGCTCAGTCTATACACTTTAATGCATGCTGTACACTTAAACCATCTAATACATGTCACACCTCTCCCACGAGGGCCTTCAAACATGGTTTGGAGGTAATGTGTTCCATTTCCTGAGCAAGTCAAACGCTGCTGCGATACAGCGCATCATAAATGCTGAACTTTTAAATCCTGTTTTAATGAAGCTGGCCAAGTGAACAGTCTCGGCACAGGACTCTTTACTAGTACAGATTAAAGTTTTAATGTCCTCCCTTGTGCATTATTAAGAAAAGCAAGGGACCTTTTCGGGCATTAAAGTTGTGGGGATTAAAGGCACACAGCATTATCAGATAGACTAAAATAACTCTCCTGTGAATGATCCAGCATCAACAAGTCATTATTATGCACACAAGCGCAATTATATCATTAAGTAATAAATGAAGAGGCTTTAGACTAGAGGTCCCTTAAAATGTGTGCCAGAGGAACCATCAGAGCTGTAGTGAGTACAGTTGTTTTGCAATGACCGTATACAGATCAGAAAAATATTTCATGAGCTTATGAGTATAAGCTGCTGGCCTAACCACAACCCGGGGAGCCGTTTATACCTTATACTTTATAAGCCGGTGGTCTGGTGGTTAGAGCATCGCTCCTGTGGTCAGAAGGTTGTGGGTTGGGATCCCAGGACTGTCAAGAACGGAACGCTTACAGAACCTTTGCATTTCCTCACCCAAAGCTAAGAGGAACAGAGATGAATTGAGACAAAAATTACAAATAAACAGATTCCAACATTTATTGCTGTAGGGTCGGTTCAGAAGCACACTGAGTGATAAAGGAAAAAGAAGTAGAAGAAAAAACAAGCATCTGAAACCAAAACTTGTCTGTTTCAAGATGTCTGTGTCCATTCATTTTCAAAAATTGGCCAATGGTCTTGAGTCAACAGATCAGAAATAACAAATGAAACTTATCATCTGCACTTCATTGGGATGCAACAAGAGCATCAGACTAAAAGTAAACAAAGCGATATTAATGGCACAGTTGTGTAAAAGGTTGTTGCCAATCAATCTGGACACTTTGAAAGTTTGACCAGTCCCATGACCTTCCAGAAAGAGTTGTCTCAATGCGGTGCAACTGTTGATTTAACAATATTTACAAAGAGTAAAAAGATTTGTGTGTGTTATTTTGTGAGAATTCCTTTTTTCAATGTATGAATTAAGATTGCTGTGTCCAAAACATGCAAAGCAAGTTTAATTTAAAGACGTTGCAACTGAAAATGTGGTATATGCTATAAAAAAAACAAATATAAATACTGTACAAAAAAAAATCTGTGACAATTTCAATTAACAACTTTCAGGAACACAAACAGCATTTCGATTGAATTATTTGCTTTCATATTTGTCTACATTACAGTTGGGGGGAAAAAGTCCAAAGGCATCAGAACAAGCTGCCAGCTGAGTTCACTTTAGTGCAAATTGAGGACAGTTTAGGTCATTTGCTGTTGATATCGACTTTTTTTTCACTTGTGGAAAAGGTGAACTGCTTTAGGTTTACAGTGCAATATAAACTAATTTCACTTAAATTAAAGTTAATGTGTGATATTTAGTCTATACCAGCTATTTGTCATTTTTGCCCCTTAAATTACATGGAGAGATCTCTTCACTAGCTGGATGAAAATTAACTGTATTTCCCCAAGTACTACAGATTGACTTTGATAAAGATTCGGTTAAAATCTAATTAAATACTGTGTGAATCAATCACCCAGCAAAATAAATACAAACAGTAAAATACACATTTTGTTTGCATTTCCATAGCAAAATTGTGCATTAAACAGTTCTGGCTCTAAAAGTGGACATGAATCAGTTGAAGGCACATTAACAGTTTAAAGCTTGTAGTCCAACTGGAGTCCCTGAATCGATTTTTTATTAATTAGCCTGTTTATCATATTTAAAAAGGCAAGTCAAGTCAAGATTGAAGGTTAGTCCACAGCTGAACCCAGAGCCTCTCTTCAAACATCAACCAAACACAGCAATAGTGCAAATGTTGAAAACGATACAGTAACACACTATGGATTGCAGAAACTCATCCCCAACTGATGTACACTGTATGGACAAAAGTATTGGGACGCCAGACCATTACACCAACTGTGACTGTACTGACGTTGCATTCAAATCCATAAATTTTAATCTGGAGTTGGTCCCTCTTTACAGCTATAACAGCTTTCACTCTTCATGGAAAGCTTTCCACAAGATTTTGGAGATTCTGTGGGAATTTCTGTCCATTCATTCTGTAGCATTTATGTGGTCAGACACTGATGTTGGACGAGAAGGTCTGGATCACAATCTCCGTTCCAGTTCATCCCAAAGGTGCTGGATGGTGTTGAGGTCAGGGCTCTGTGTGGAACAGTCATTTTCTTCCACACTGAACTCCTCCAACCATGTCTTTAAGGAGCTCTCTTTGTGCACTGGAACACAGTCATGCTGGAATAGAAAAGGTTCTGAAGCATGGTGCTGTCCAGAATGTCTTGGTCTACTGAAGCATTAAGATTGCCCTCACTGAAGGTAAGCGACCCTGAAAAACAGATGTGTCCTAATACTTTTGTCCATATAGAGTATATCTACCCACACAAAATTGACCTCTACAAACACACACAACTTACTGAATAGAACTTTAGACCCAGCATCAAGCAGCAAATATCTTTACCCACAAGCTATGTTTCTAACATGAGCTGTAGCCCAGTCTGCTCTCTCAGAGGTCTGGAAAAAAGTAAAAAAAAAAAAAATAATAAAAGTACCACTTTTACAGGATGAACATAGAATTTGTAATTCGGTCCATCAAAGGGCAGACGAGGAAGTGATGTTTAACCTGTCTGATACTCACCATTTCCCCTTTAATCCACCAGCCTCTGAAACCCAGCCCTCTTGGGAAGCTGGTAATGTTGGTATTCTCTTTCAAGTCAGCCACAACTGTACAGTATTTCCTAAGCTCGCATACAGTCATCAGTCTATACAGTCATCAGTCTTGCCCATGTTGTGAAGCCTATCTCTACTACATGACTGATTTACAGCCCAGCAAATATAAGAAGGTTGAGCCAGAGCATTTTCTCCAGAAGAATTTAACCTTTAACTTTTGTTGCTAACTTCATATTAATTGTTCTGTCTGTGTACTTGCTGCGAATCTCTCTAAGCTTTAAAAGCATATGGATTCTTCACTTTAAGCTTTCCTGAGCTCAAATTCTCAGCATGCCTGAGGAGACAAATGCATACGCTCTCAAAAATAAAGGCTCCTGAATAGTTCTTGACTGTTAGGTGTACAAAATGTTCTTCATACTTGCACATCCAGTGAAAAGTCCTTTAGAACTTGGTGTTGGAATCCTACTATGCAGCACATTTGACTGATTCAAATATCCACTACAAGTCAGTAAAATGAAGTTAATAAGCTGGATCTTGTGCAGAGAAAAGCCCAAAATATGCAACACAGTGGACCTTCGGGTATAGAGCTGGGAAACATTGCTTAAGACCACCAAAAGGAAGGGAAGTCTAATTTTTCTCAAGACAATAGGACACTTTACAACTTCACCTGAGGGTGACAGCTTCACCTTCATATGAGGGTGACCCTTAAATGCTTAGGACAGAACAAAACAAACATTAACACACATCTATATCATTCTCACAGTTTGCGTTGGTGCCTCTGTATGTCCTTCTGCCCTCCAAGACTGTGTCCTTCTTCTCTGCAGGTTAAACGGTTTGACTTTCAGCCGTCTCTGCCATTAATCTTGCAGCTGAGATATATATTTGGACACAGAAAAATGACCAACAAAAAAGCAAGATGCTTCCTACCCTCACATGTCCAATACCTCTGGGGGTTCTAATATAATCCACATATGTTCTTGGGACCCCCGTCATTTCTCAGAGCTTGGCAGGACTCTAGATCACAGTCTATACAACCTGTTACAGATCAATAAATAAATAAAAAGAATAGTAATAAAAACAGATGTTTTGGCCTGAAGAGTGTGCAGCTGCAGTATAGTGCTTCAGATAGGGGTCACCACAGCTGTTTCACTGAGAGCCGTCAGGGTCGTTCTCAAAGAGTTCAAGTCCACTGCAGATGAGGTTCTGAGCAGAGCTGATAGAGCTGGACACCTGGGATAGTGACCGGTTCACTCTGCCATGCTTGGGATCTTCCTGTGCAGCCTTCAGGATGGCAAAGCCAGTCGCGTGGCCATTCAGGCCAAACAGAATATTCCTAGAATACAGAGAGTCAGGCCAGTTAACGTTTGTCTTGAAGGTAAATGAATACACCATATGGACAAATGTATTGAGACACCTGACCATTACACCCAACAGGGACTTTAATGACACTGCATTAAATAATATAGACTTTAATCTTAGATGAGACCACCTTTGCAGCTTCTACTCTTCTTGGAAGGCTTTCTCTACAATTTTGGGTTTTGAATTTGTGCCCATTCATTCTGTAGAGCACTAATATTAGACGAGAATTCCTGGCTCGCAATCTCCGTTCAAGTTCATCACAGAGGCGTTGGATGGGGTTGAGGTCAGAGCTCTGTGTGGGCCAGTCAAGTTCTTCCACACTAAAGATGGACTTTGCTGAAATAGAAAAGGTTCTTCACTAAAAAGGTTCTTCCCACACAAAGTTTGAAACAGGGCGTTGTCTAAAATGTCTTGGTATGATGAAGCATTAAGATTGTTCTTCACTGGAAGTAAGGTAAGAACAGGTGTGTCCCAATACTTTTGTCCATATAGTGTGTATTCCTCAAGTTCAACACTATTCTTTTAATGACAGGAAAGTGCACTCCAGTAAACTGGAGAGGTGCATTATTGCTACTGAATGGAAGATCATACATTTATCACAGATATGGTAGATGCATTTACTCATTGAAGCATTCAGTGTGAAGATGCCATTATATGAACACATCCACATCCACAGTGCTGAATAAAAAAAGGATAAAAAGGATGCATTTAAAAGGAACACTCAATAGGTTCTTATTCCATTAAGCTTTGGGGCATTTTTGTATTTCTAAAAGTCGATGTTTGGGAAGAAATTACAGAAAGTAAAACAGATGTCCACAAATGTTCTTATTGAACACACATACTTCTGGGCAAACAGTCATACAGAACCAGACACACACATACATACACACACACACACACATAAAATCTTAAGAAAATCAATGCCGGTGTCTTTCACAACCTTGGAGGATTCAGGTGTGGCTGAAGCTTGAAGCTGTGGAGGCATTATTTGAACTTTTGTAGGGCAAAAATAAGAAGCTTTGGGCCATTTCTTCACGCTTCTGGGCCACACATTGATTTTTCAGCGCCTTACTGTTTTAACTGGCTGCACACAGCTAAGCAGAATAAATGAGGCCATTCTTTATCTGTAAACAGGTTACACTTTAGGTTTCAGGTGGGACTGTGACCTTAGCACTCTGATTTTTATATATAAAAAAAAAAAAATCATACAATTAACTCCCTCCTTCAAACCACCAGGTGACTGGACTTGAAGCATGAACTTGTGGACCATCAGCGCTGATGTGCAGAGAGCAAGGCTTCTACGATTTCGTTGTGCTTGTAGACGTTTAACAAGTACTGACTGCAAATTTGTCTTTTGGGACCAATAAAATAAATGGGCAAAACATGAGCTGCAGTGTTTTAACTTTATCCCCCCACCATCCATCTCTGCCTCTGTCTCATGATAACACATTCTGGGCACAGACAGGAAACCAAGCCCCTTTATTGAGAAATCTACAGGAAATAGGGGAGATAAGGATCTCAGCAATCCCTGGCATGATTTTTATTACTATTTTTTTTTTAATAGAGACTTCTCCAGAAGAAAAGTTACAAATCGAGCCCAACATCCAGGCCAGCATGCCCTGTACTAGTCTAACAGATACTTCCAAAAAAGGTTATCTTCTGTCTCACTACAGATTATATTAGTGATCTTATCTAGAGATTATACTGACACTCCAGAAATCTGATTTTAACATTAGCAGGGGTGTAAACCATACAGTCTTTAAAGGACTACACGACCTTTTTTTCTATTTTACCATTTTAAAACAGCAGCTGTTTTTCATGAGCCACTTTTGTACTTTAAATGTAAGGTAATGCTTTTACAGGGCTGCCCCCTGCTTCACTTGGTGAATGGGTTAAATGCAGAGGAAGAATTTCGTGCTGTTCACACTGTGCTGTGGTGTGTTCACGTATGACAAATGTTCACTTTCACTGTTCACATACTATACTAATGCTAATGTAAAAAAATGCATATTTTCTGATTTCTTCTGATTGTGAAAGAAAACATTATATTCAATGACTTTTAAAAAAGTTTAATTGATGAATTAGACATAGCACAGATCCAAAACCGGGTATCGGTATTGGGGTATCCTCATCAAGCTTGAGGGAATGGATCAAGTTCCAGGGGCGAGGACTTGAGGGTCATGTCTCAGACTACAATAACAAACTAACTTGAGGAAAGTGAGAAAAAAAAAAAAAGACTTGCAACTCAGCTAGCTGCTGTTGTTTTTGTTTGAACCACCATGTCATGGTTATTCATTTACCATGAATTGTGCACTTTTGTAAGGGCGAAAAAAATGAATAACTTTGGTCTTAATTTACTAATTATATAACACATGAGTAATATTAGTTTAAGACTCCAGACTCCATGTGAGACCTGCTTGCATTGACACAGAACTTGACCTAAGATGGCATTGATGTTTGACTACCTTGCATTCATTTGTGACTCAGTGTGAGACTTGACCTACATCTTGAAACTTACCTGCATTGACTTGGGACTCAATTTGAAAGTTCCCTGTGCTGACTTGGAATTGGACATGAGATTTGCCTGAATTAACTCTGGACTCAAGACTTTTATTTTCACATATTTAACATGATAATCTGCTTATCGCTACAAAACCTAACCCCTTAATTAAGGAAAATAAACAACAAATTAAGGGAAATTTAGGGGAAAAAATGCACAGATTAAGGCTGATTAAAAGGCTGAATTTTTGCTTTTTCAAATATGATCTTTAAATAATAGAACCTCCTGAATGCTCCTGAATGAAATTTAATGCCTTACATTTAAGATTAAGGGGTCTCACACTAAGGCCTTAAATCTGATTTTAAGGTAAAATGAAGGAGTCGGTTTCACAAATGAACAGCTACTTAATTCAAATGGGTTTTCAGGGATTAAGGTAGGGTTAAGTACATTTTAAGTACATTGTTTTGTAGTGTATGCATCAGATTCTCTGATCTGCAGCTCTGAGTCATAATAGGCTTTCAGTTTCTCTGTAATCAGTATTAGTCAGCACTCTGAGTTTTAGTGTAAGTGTCTGAACAGATAAAGTCGAATAGTACCATGACAGTCTTACACAGCTGCTTACCATCCTCCTTTATTTAAGGAACTCTTCAGAGATTCTATCTGGATTTAGACGGAGCTCTTTGGCATGATGCCACTGTGAGAAATGTGATAGATGATGTTGAAATACGTAATTACAAATGTGACACGAGTCACGAAATGTGTGTATGTACTAGGACACTGTATGTGGCGTAAACAAATCTGGAATAATTTTGACTAAGAATCCTTTGCCATCTGCAAGCACTGAAAACTCAAACTCCCCTCCCCTCTCTAGCCTGCTTTCTTATACAACAAACCCATTTAACTGGTTATTAACATGGCTAAGAAGTGTACAGCGAACAAAATACAGCCAGAAGTCGGCAGATTTCTGTAAGCTGTGTCCATCACCTCCATTCATCCTGTGCTAATTTAATCAAGACCACTCCACAATAATGTGATTAGATTCTAATTAGCTCCTGCGTCTGACTGTGACAACAGAAGGTGCTCAGATTAACGTGGCTTCTAATGCTGCCGAGCATCAAAAGCAAACCCCGCAGCGAGAGCCGCAAGGTTCAAGTAGGTCAGAGGTGTGCGACCGTCTTAAGCCAGAAGACTAAGTCGTGATTTAGGAACACAAACAGGAGAGATGATCTGAGGTAACTCTGCCGCGTTCATGCACAATTGATGCCGTATTACTAAAACATCAAGCTCCATTGTGGCTCCAGCTGCACTCCCGTACCCATCAACCCCAAATCCACATCTGTAAATCCCCCTGGCTGCGGGAGGAACTATCTAAGGACACGGCTGAGCATTCTGGAGCTCTGAGGCAGAGATATGCCGTTCTATTCCTAGAGAGCTGTGAGCATGTTTACTGCTTGATTGTGTATTAGCATTCCAAGCATTCAGAGGCAATTACTCACCCAGAGTTTCCAGCCTAGCGTACTGCATTTATCAATGACAAGGCTAAGAAATGCTTATTATTATAAGCACTTTAAAACTTCCAGGCTAGGAATATCACTATGTCATTAACTTTCAGTCGGATTATTTCAATTTTCAAAACATGTCAAGTTTAAACACGGCATATTTATTAACAACATTATTAGCATGCTCTGGGAATAAGACAACATTTCAAACTTCGGAATCATGAATTAAAAGTAAATTGTTGTTAGTGAATTTCTGCTGGTAGACCCTCCAGGGGAGTTTCTCCTGACTGTGTGGCTCTTTCCACAAATCCCTCGCAGATCTCTCAGTCTGCTTTTATCAGTTGAAAGACACTTTTGATCTTGGTATTCATTTTGTTCTCGTCTTCAGTGTTGTTCTGTGTTTGAGGTTCCAATAAAAGCTTCGTTAACGTTGTCAGTTTATCCATTTTGGACTTCTTCGCTCATGTAGGCCTTCAGCTGAGAGCAGCCAACAGCAACTTACACACATTCACACAGTCATACAAACACGGGATAGAAGCTGATATGTTTATAATTACATGCAAGTTAATGTGCAAATTATTGCTTAAAATTACCGCTTTACTGATGTCAGTTGCATTCATTACAATAATAATAAAGTGGTATATTTTGGGGGCTAACTCCCCCTGTTGCTTTTTTTGTGCCCTGGTGTTAAACGATCTCAACATCGAAAATGTATTATTTAAAGTTATTAAACGTAATAAAACGAATATCCAGAATGTTGTGATTTTGAATCTCAAAATGCTTTGACAGCAACTTAGTGTAAATTGATTATTAGAATAGATTATTAATCATCAGTGGTGTTTAAAATACACTCTTGTATATAAGTACACTCTTCATATTTGTACTTGAGTACAAGTAAAAAGTAACATAAATATAAAAAATCTGAATTAAAAAACTGAAAGTGAGCCATTTGACACATGCAAACAAATGGCTAACCCATTCACCAAGTGAAGCAGATGCAGCCCCCAGGAAGCAGTGTGTGGGGACGGTACTTTGCTCAAGAGAACCTCAGTGGTGCCACAGACAGTCCTTGGATTCAAACCCACGATCTTCCAAGCAAAGGGGCAACTCCTGAACCACCAAGCCACCAGCTGCTGCATTAAAGTAAAAGTACTGTGAGCTATTCTGGCTATTATAAAATAATTACAGTGTTCATTTAATGCACCATTTCTAATACCTGACAGGCTGCAGCCATGATAAATGGCATTAATCAAACCAAAGTTGGACTTTAGATTTCTATAGATTCTATATTTAAAAAAGTAATTTCTGCTTCTGTTAGTTGTTGAGCTTGCCATATCAGCTGTGGAGTTTACGGTTGTAAACTGGCAAATTTGCCCAATTAAAATCTTTGAATCCACACAAACTTTAGTCTGCAGCCTCCAACTAACAGCGCGAATAGAGCTTTATGGCAGAAAGGGAAAGGCAGTGCTCCTGTACTGCAGGTATGGTGAAAGTATGTATCTAGGCTTAAGGAAGAAGAGCACATTCATAACCCTGCTGTTAGCAAACCTAGACAGATGTGCATATCCCATGCATAAATATACAGAGAGAACAGCTCTGTGTGCTTTTTAATGGGTTTTATGGTAATGTGTCCTTTACTCAGGGTGTAATCCACATCTCTCCTTTAGTAAAAGATTAGGAAATGGGTAAATCCTAACTCATTCCCATTCCTCCGACATAATAACTGGACAGTCCGTCATTAGGGGAAGGGGTTGATGAAAATGTCCTACTTGCTTCGAGTTTTTATCTCTTACAAATGTAATGAAAAGCTAGAAATGCTTCACTCAAGTACAGACACTTGAATAACTACTTTCTACTCTACCTTTTTATTTTAAAATACTTCCCATGCACTTTTAATCTTCCTTTATTAATTTTCAAGCATTCTTTAATTTCTTTATCTATTTCTTTACAATTTTTATGCCTCACAATGTATTAATAGATTTATTCTACTGCTGTAAAGCACACTGAATGGTCTTTGTGTATAATAATGAGCGATATAATTAAACTTGTCTTGGCTTGACCTTGTCTCTGTCTACGACTGTTCATCATATGCTATTATTGTTAAAAAATAATACTGATAAATGTGTATAAAATTTCAACCCATAATATATGAAGTGTAACTGAATAATAAAGCAATTAAAATAAGGCAATATAGCCTCTCTAGCAGTCCAGTGTTTTGAATATTTGTCTACAGTAATCAATTCAGTCACATAAACTCCCAAATATTTACTCTACTGGTCTAAATGAAAAACTCCTTTCAGTTTAGAACGCAAAACAAATAAATAACTGGCAAAGTGTACCTAAGGTAGACTCTGGAAGAATCATTGTTAAGTGAATATTTCAGGCTTTTTTTACCGCTGAAAAAGAAGTAAAAACTGTAAATACTTAACTCAAGTACAGATACTTAGGTACATATTTATCTGTCAAGTACTTTCCCCTCCACATTCTTTTAAATATCTGGGTTTCCATCGAACTTTTAATCCTTTATTGCTTTTCGGTGCATTCTTCTTAAAAAAACATTTGATTATTTAATTTTATTTGACTTTAATCGTCCAGCAAAGAGTACCTACGGTGGAATCTGTCAGTATGATTTTTCCTTTTAACTGAGTGTTTATGTACTTGACCTTCTGCGCTACTGGCATTAAACATTGTGGAGTGTTTCCCCAGACACAGGCCAAGCTTATCCTGGATTAGGAGGCAACTACAAACAGAAAAGCAAACCTCCAGCCACTGTCACCACAGAGCTAATCCACGTGGTTCAGACACACAGTTATTGCGGCTTGCAATTAGACTAGGTTTTAAAGACTTCAGAAAGTAACCTTGAATAGACTGCACTCTACCACCACTGAGTGTGTGCAGAGCTGTATACAGCTTTATAGACACTACAAACCGAGCA
The DNA here is from genome assembly GCA_037974465.1 of Brachypetersius altus. NCBI lineage: Eukaryota > Metazoa > Chordata > Actinopteri > Characiformes > Alestidae > Brachypetersius > Brachypetersius altus. Next base: position 16,309,424 of record JBBPDB010000039.1, read on the forward strand.
GAAGAGAAATCAGAGTGTTCTGGAGAACCACTCTTATTATTCTTGCATGATTGTGACATTGAAGATCATGTGTACAAAGCTCACTGAGGAGAAAGGCCCATACAGGTCGTGCCTCATTGTTGCAAGGACAGTTTATGGATGGAATTTGTAAACATTTGGTATAACAAAGGGAACCTAAGGCTGTTCGGCCTCCAACCAATGCAGTTACGGCATGGTTGCTAATGTACGCTATATGGCCAAAAGTATTATGACGTCTGGCAATTACACCAACAGGGACTTCAAATACTGCATTCAAATACATAGACTTTAATACAGAGTCGGCCCCTCTTTGCAGTTATAAAAGCTTCCACTCTTCTCGGAAGGCTTTCCATAAGAGTTTTGGTGTTTTGGAATTTGTGTCCATTCATTCTGTAGCATTTATGAGGACGTACACTGATGCTGGATGAGAAGTCCTGGATCACAATCTCTGTTCCAGTTCATCACAAAAGTTCTGGATGGTGTTGAGGTCAGGGCTCTTTGTGGACCAGTCAAGTTCCCCCACACTGAACTCCTCTAGCATGTGTTTATGGAGCTCGCTTTGTGCTCTGGGACACAGACATGCTGGAGTAGAAAAAGTCCACAAAATTGGAAGCGTGGCGTTGTCCAAAATGTCTTAATATGCTGAAGCATTAAGGCTGCCCTTCACTGGAAGAGTAAGAGGCGTAGCCCAAAGTCTGAAAAACTGGTTGGTCCCAATACTTTTGTCCATATAGTGTATCTGTGTGCATCTGTGTCAATTTTCAGCTGCGCAACAAAATTGTGAAAAGGTGTAAGATTCTCTTGTGCAGTGCTCACACAATCTCTCACAAGACACAAATAGTATTAACAGTAAACTCAACAATAGCTCACCCTGATTTCAGTTAAGCTTCATTTTATTTAAGAATGAGTTTGATTGGTTCAGATTATCCTTGATATCAGGAGAATTATGTCCGACAGACACACATACATAATTTTATACTTCTGTAGCTGAATTGACGTATCTATCTTATACTGTATAGAGTAAACAGCAACCATTCAACTGATTTAAACAAATGTATTGTTTGTTGAGCCAGCGTTTCTCAACCTATGGGCCGCGGACCGGTGCCGGTCCTTGAGAGGGTTCCTGCCAGTCCGCGGAGCCTCGCTTCTGCACCAATCAAAATTCAGTCAGATCAAGTCTGATCTCAGCCATGCTGTCAGTGCGTGCCCCGCCCCGCCTCCTCGACTTCACGGCCCGCCCCTTGTTTCAGCATTCTAGAATGTTCAGCGTTCCGCCCTTTGTCTCATTCACTCCAAACTTTTCACGGACACACACACACACACACACA
>JBBPDB010000039.1:16327091-16338441 GCA_037974465.1 Brachypetersius altus
CCCAACCTGGTAAAGACAGTCCCAGTCCGCCCCTGCGCGCGTTACTGCGGTGAAAGCACCGACTTTCAAAATAAAAGAATTTTAAAAACCTGCGTTAACGCGCCATAAACTAATTGTCGGCGTTAAGTAAATAAGGCGTTAACGCGATAATAACGCGTTAACTTTCCCAGCCCTAATACAATGTTTTGTGAGAAAATGTAATTTATTATATCTTGGAAATGTTCAACTACACAACACTCCTATATTATTTTACGACTGAAACAATTAAAATGATTAAAATAATTATAATTTTTTTCCATGCCTGTACATACATACATATGACTTCAGATACTAAACTGTCGTGTGCTTTTAGCTATAGTGCTTATATGCAAATTCTTGCATCACTGTATCCACTATAATACTATAGACTTGACAACAGAATTAAAGACAGACACAGTGGATATGAAGTTGACGTGGAGGGAATATCTGCAGTCACTAATAACTAATAACTGCACTAACACTAATCCTGTATTGCTTCAGGGGTTGTTTTAATCTCCTGCAAGAGATTTTATTCCCCCCAGCTGATGGAGGAGCTCTCTACGTTTATTACTGAAGTTACTGATGACTGATGTTCTGCATTGATTGATGTATGTGAGGAAATCGGGGGTCAACAGGACAGGTGAATAAAAGTACAGACTATTTACCCACTGAAGGTTATGACCCCAGTTTCTGGGCTCCAGTCAAGCAGCTTGTGGTTAAAGTACAGTTTTGTGTTTGGATATGCCTCGGCCGCTAGAGTGATAAGACAAATGAAACAGAGAGAGATATGATTTAAACATAACAGTAAACCTAAACCACAGCTCTCATAACCTTGTACTTGCACAGTTCCAGATTTTAAGTGACATGACTGTTATGAAGAAGTGTGTTACCAGCTAAGGTACAAGTATCAGGTGATACTGATTCATGAACTGGATTATTAAGTATATATGGCTGGAAAAATCCTTCAGAAAATGAATTAAATTGATATGAAGACGTGCTAGTACCTGTTAGAAGCTCTTTATTAAGTTCTGCTCTTCCTACAGAGAGGATATACTGAAAGGGAAAGATCAGACATGTTGACTCTAAACAGAACAAGGCAACCCCTACATCTTTGTTCAGAAGATAATATGCAAATGGATGTCGGTATATATATGACACATAGATGAGGTTTATAATGAAAGAGTTTCACGTAGATGAGGTTTATAATAAAATAATGTCACGTAGATGAGGTTTATAATTAAAGAATTTCACATAGATGAGGTTTATAATTACAGAATTTCATCTAGATGAGGTTTATAATTAAAGAATTTCAGATAGATGGTTTATAATTAAAGAATTTCACGTAGATGAGGTTTATAATTAAAGACTTTCACATAGATGGTTTATAATTAAAGAATTTCACGTAGATGAGGTTTATACTGAAAGAATTTCACATAGATGAGGTTTATAATTAAAGAATTTCACGTAGATGAGGTTTATACTGAAAGAATTTCACGCAGATAAGGTTTATAATTAAGGCTATCTGACACATTTTGGATTCATATTAAAAAAGTTACACATTATATCCTTTATTTTCATTTTTAAGCTGCTTCAGCAAACACTAGAAATGTGCACCTATAAGCCAAAACATTGACCACCCATTTTCACACCAAAGCAGCTCGGGTCTACAAGACTAGCACTAAGAGGCTAGCAGAATCCTTTCATTCATACAAGCTGTGAGGTGGAGTCCAAGACATCCCAGAGATGCTTGATCAGACTGAGATTTGACGACACATAGAATCTAAATCAACACCTGAAATTCTGTCATGTTCCTCAAACCAATCTTTTTCACAGTATGCCTGTGCATATCATCCTGCTGAAATAGCATTATGGAATACTGTTGCCATGCTGGAGTGCACCTGGTCCACAGAGATGGTCACGTCAGTGGTTCGACACAAACTGAGAAGCGCATGAATGCCCAGTTTCCCAGCAGAACACTAACCAGAGCATCACACTCCCTCCACTGGCTGGCGCATGTTTGGATATATAATATAAAAATAGTAGAATAATGACTATATATTTAGGGTGGCTTGGGATCACTTGGAGGGGGTGGGTGGTTTCAGACCTTCGGCAGAATTCAAATGAGCCATTTTAATCTAGATTAATTCCAAGATTACAGTGAGATTAATCTAGATTAAAAAAAATGTATCCATGCCCACCTCTATATATATATATATATGTGTATGTGTGTGTGTGTATATATATATATATATGTATTGTGTCAGGTGTATTTGTGTGTCTAATGTACATGTATATATATATTTGGCAAAAATGTAAAAAACAAAGAATGTAAACAATGATATGAAACTGATATGAAAATAACATCACGAATAAATGACATAACTTTGTTGGCAACTTTGTAACTTTGTTGGGTACTTTGTTGGAGATGTCTACAGTGAGACATTTTGCTTTCTGTTGCATTGCCATTCTCAATTACTGAAGATTACAAGGATCCTTCTGACAGACTTCTCCATTCTGTGGCCGTTTCAATGCACTTCAGGAGCTTGGTTAAGTCAAATAACTTCTTTATTAAAAACAGTATTGGGTTTTGGCTGCTTGTCTCAATTTGCTGTCTTCTTAAACATCCATCTTCTCTCTCTTGGCCATAAGGCTAAATGTTACTCTTGTATCTCCTGGTACATCACTCCACCCATGTTTCATGTCTTGATGTCCCAGTCCCTGCTTGCAGAGACGCATTTTAACATCAAGATGCTCCCACTTCCTTACTTCCCTGGGTTTGTATGATTATTTGCTCACTCCTTATTTTTACTAAATGATGCACTGAAAATCTACCAAAGAGTTATTTTGATCTGATCAGAGTACACTATAACTTATTATGTTACTAAATCTTTCTAGTCATTGGAGACATATTTTATAATAACACCAGGGCCAATACACATTCAGAAGTGTATTTTAACATATACATCATTGTAAATGGGTTTATTCACTGGAAGCATTTTAAATAAAAGCCAAAAAGATTTTGTCCATGCTTTCGCATAAAAATAATTCTGTGAAGCCCCAGCATTTGTACAATTTATACTAAACCCAAGAATACTGACAACTGAGATCTGGCAATCATATCACTACTAAAACTAAAATACAAATATAAAATAATATTAGCCAGTGATAGCTTTCTTTAAAATGTTTAACCCCTTAGGATCAGTATTACATAAGCAAAAACATTTCGGTTCAGCAAGGAGTACTTAAAATCTATTTTTCTGAACCATAAAATAAAAATTGTCCATCTTCCATTCCTCCCTGAAATGAACTGGTACATTAGACCTACATGCACATGGATCATGTTTCAGCAATCAACAGATGAAAGAGTATTTGAATGTTATTAAAAATAGTCACGCATTGGTACAAATGAACAAATTAACTGGGTTGTTGTGCTGTGTTAATTTTTAATCACGAAACCATTCCCAGAGAGTGCATGCCTTGCAGCTGGAAACACTTCTGAGTTTAGACTGGGAGAAGCTGCTTCCTCCACCAAGCTTTACTAGACCGTAATCGTGTAGCTACATTTTAGCCATACATTTCCTAACCGGCCCCTTTTTGAGTGCAAATTCATTTAATTATTGATGCATATAATTTTCTTCAATTGTCGTCTGTAGGACTTCAAAAACACTCCACGGGCAAAAAGACGGGTGTGAAGAAGAAAAGATGGAAGAAAGAAAATGAGAGATTTTCTGCACGAAGAAAATGAAGACGTTCTTGCTTCAAAGAGTTCCCATGTTCAGAAATTATTCATACACACACACACACAGAAAAAAAAGACACTGATCATTAAAGCTCATCAAAATATAAGGTACACAACTATGTGGGTCTCAGAAAGACACCATTAAAAGTTGAAAATAACACTGGGTGGAATACACTGGGAAAGGAGCTGCACAATAGAAAGGCCAAGTGAGGTTTTCTGTGATTCGGTTGTAAACATGGCTGAAGCTTGGCTGTCAACAGGAATAAACTTAATATGCTGACAACTGTTGAGGCCCTCCAGCCATACGTGTACGGCTAACACTGTTATGCAGTTTTTGTACTGCTACCTTTCTCTAATGGTGAAATGTCATCCTGTATTCTTGGTCCCATGTGTTGCATTACAATGTACACTTATTAAAATAGAATTTCATACCACAATACCAAAGCAACCATATCACATGTTTATACACTGGACTAAACCAGGCATAACAGAGTTTAACTGGAACAACTGCAACATTCCAGTCTGATCCAGAGCTCAAGGCTACTGGAAGCTCAAGGCTTCTTTAAATCATTGGTGTATAATCAGCATGGTCCAATCAAATCGGTCCTGGAGAAAAATAATGCAACATTTTTATCGTAAGTTTTATTTTGGAAATAGACTGAAAACAGATTACTGACGGAACATGAAGATTTTCTTGCAGCTGCTAAAGTGCAAGAGGAACTCATTTTCTTTCCTATCCTTTGGAGTTATTAACCTTTGATCAATACAAGAGGTGATGATGGAAATATTGATATTTGAGGCGGTAGTAAAAAAAAAAAAAAAACGATCCTGATGTCAGAGCAATCATAAATGAGACAGAAGACAAAGACGGGGGAGAAATTGGTCCTAAAGAAGTGGCGGGGTAGCTCCCCCATGTCATCCCGTCTAGATTTTAAGTTTTCAATTTTTCAACAGTGGAGCAGGGAGCTTTTTAATCAGCCACAGTGATGGATGAGCTGGGAGGCTTCGCCACGCTTGGGACAAACGAGCGAAAGCGAGCAAGGGATGCCCGGACAGCCTCCGATCTGTGGACAAATTACACTCTTCCATTACAATGCGTGTCAGACGGGCCTGTGTCAGCTCTCATACAATGAGACGCCAGTTGGGCAAGCCAGGTGATAAAGGAGCACGTCGGAGAGTCCGCCATCAAAACACTGAGTTAAACCCTAGAGTGTCAGGGAAAATTACTCCATGACACCTCGTCATGTTATATATTAGGCCATGATAAACTCCCCCCTGTTTGGCTAGCGGTGTGTGTCAGGCTGGAGGTGGGGAGCGGGGCAGGCTGAATGACTGCTCCACTTCGCCAGTCCTATCGGCTCCTGCTTAAAAATAGAAGAGGCCTTCTGGCTCTGGAGTGCTTTCAGTTGTGATGCCTCATACCTCCACTGTTATATTAATTTTCCTTTAGAACGGATGTAAATGTACCAATCTCCTGACCTGGTCTATGGGTCTGTTCATCCTGATAATCTCATACAATGTAAGGATTCAAATTCAAATTATGCAAAAAACAGACCTAAAAATGTACCTAAAATAGTTTTGTTCCTTTATAGTTATCATTAAGATGTTAATTAAAATATACATCAAAAACAAGCAAATCAAACAAAACTCCACTATTAGCACTCACTGTTGATATGATGATGTAATATGGCGGCACTGGAATATCACAGAAAAGTGATATTTTTCTTCTGTAATATCACACGCAAAGCAATTTCCTCCGGGATCAATAAAGACTTCTGATTCTGATTGGATAAAGCTGCAAAGACTGAATGATATATATGAGTTCAACGTGAGAGCGAGAGAGAGAGAGAGAGAGAGAGAGACAGAGAGAGAGAGAGACAGAGAGAGAGCAACCATTTGATGTTGCAACAAAACAAGCTTATAAGAAAGCCTTTGTCCATTTTAAATATCAAGTAATTTCAATGACCTATTTGAATAGAAATGGACATTACACGTGGTCCCTGTTTTCTGCTTCTTTTATATGGTTACTTTATAACAATATTTGAGATATGCAAATGAGAAGTTACCTATTTGATAAAGAAATGAAGGGGAAGCGCTCTAAATACGTAGTTCTGGGTGGGACACTTGGTTTACATTTTAAAAGACGACATGTTTTGATGCATGATTTATGGATTATAATAAATATAGTGATAGAGAACAAGTTAGCAAAATGCTCAAATGATGTATTTTGCTCTGTTAGAGTCTGTTAAAGGCCTTCTGAGATGTGTTACAGATCCGTGTTTGGCAGGGGGAGTTTTCCTTTAAGAGTTGATAGGAAAATGCAAAAAGCACAGTGTGAAAAGACCTTTTGGGTCTTTTCGGGGTAGCTCTGACAAAGGAACCGATAAATGACAATTAGCGGAGGAAGTCTGTCGGAGCACTCCTGTCCCAAATTAATAGCTAGTTAATATGAGAGTGAGATGGACTGGCTCTCTCCTTAACTACGCTTGTCTAGGAGACAACTGTCGGGGAATAATGGAGGGGGAAATAATGAAAGTCAGGAGTGACTGGTGTACACACTGTAAATGATGTAAAACAAACTCAGAAAAAGCATGTTTAATTTGCATTAACAGCACGCAAGCTTTGTAATTTCCCTTTATATTTTGTGTACAATCTACAGTCTAAAGGCTCCCAGAATATGTCAAAAGTATGGAGGGTTCTTGAGCTACAACAAAGATCTTTTCCTTCAAAAGTGATGTAACCCAAAGATCATTAAATGCTTAGTAGGAGCCATTAACCACAACAGTTCAACTGATTCAAATTTTGTAAGAAGAAATGCAATGATGAAACTGAAACATTTCCATTAGCCACACATTAGCCTTTTACTGTGTTACCAGTCCTAACACAGTAAAACCATAAAACCACAACTACTGTAAGCCTAAACTCCCTCACTCTTACACTGGGTACAGTGTAAGCCGAGTGGGAGTGGGACTCGAAACATTGTATGTTGAGACTGTTGTAGCCCAAGGACCCCCTGTAGTCCTGTGAATAAGCGCATTAGTGGAAGAATGGTGGATAGAGAACTTGACTGTTATATCCTTCTTCTTACCTGATTACCTCTTATTGTCTGCATGTTTAAGGGGGGAATTGCATGTTTAGCTGTAGCTTTCAGTGTCAAGCAACAAAGATGGGATAATATTGCTTACACTTTCTTCGTATAGGGTTGAGAAAATCATATTCTAGTCTCAAATTTCTAGAATTTCTGTAAGAGGGTCTACAGTCCTGACTGATACAGTACAGCCATTCAGAGCAAATGTCATTTTCATATATCAGACTTGGTAACAAAAACAGCTTGGGTTTAATTTAAAGGGATACGGAGGTATAGGGAAACATGTTTTATTACTGCATGTATTAAGAAAAAGGCATGAATTCGTTCAAAAATGCAAACAAAAAAAAAAAGGGTTTTGGGATGAATACCATAACTTTATCCTGTTTTGTCTAGCCTTAATTCGCACCCCTGTATCTTTACAGTAACTGCCATTGCCCATAACAATTTTTAAGAACTGATTCAAAGCAAAGTTACTATTATTGTGGTTCTAGTATACTCAGAATATACCGTACAAAAAAACCAGCACATCAAGCTTTTTCCATGAAAAAGAATTTCATCTTGCCCTTATAATTAGTGGAATATTATGTTGTAAGCTAGAATTCAGATCGATGCGGCACCTTCAGATAAAGATATCCCAGTACGTTTTAACACCCCATATGTTTTGAAAGCGTTTGAAAGAAAAGGCTAGATAAAAGGCTAATGTGTTCATCAGCGATTGGGCTCATGTCTAAATATGGGGCTCTCCGGCACGTCAGACTTCTTTATCCATGCTTTTTAGTTTTAGTCCCTCTATCCCACTGGGGCCGAGGCATCTGCTGCACACACTTCACACAGCGGCGACGGAGGGACGGGCGCAACCAGAGAATCACCACAGCTAACCCTCCTTTAGGCTGAGGAATCAAGATGGCACTTTGTCTTGTGTGATTAAATCTCCTCCGTCAGGCTTTGACACATCCTCAGCAGCCGAGAAAGTCTTTAAGGTCTTAACGAGTTGGCCTCCTGAGTGGCTGCCTTTAAGGAAATGCTTCAGAAGACCCAGAAAAAGCAGTAGAAAAGATGGACAGACAGACAGGTGGACGGAGAGATGGAAGGAACATATAAAAAATTAAGGAATAAGGTTTACTGCTACACTGTGAAGGACTGAAGAAAAAAAAGACATATCAAAGTATTAGAACTGCTAATTTAAGTATTTCCGTGCCCCCAGCTGCTTTCATTGTATGCTTTAATTAAAGTCCATTTAAAAAAAAGGTTTTGCATGGTCAGATATGTCAAAAGCCATCCATTCGCACAAGTAATTATTGTGAAATTAGTGCTATCTTATCGCTTCAGACTTAATATTACAGAAAAGAGCTTTTTTCAGGCAATTCTTCTCCATCATAGTGATGAGTTCATGTTATTACAATTGCAATGTGTATAAGGGCCCTTTCAGTGCTAAAAGGCTAAAACATTAAAACCCCAAATGAGGGTTAACTTCAACAATGGGGAGCTGATATTCCCGAGGCAGCAGCAGTGATAGACTCTCAACAATGCCAGTCACGTTCCATTTCAAATGCAGAGTTTTTTTCTCCCCTACTCTAGACAGGAAAAGTGCCTCCATGGTTCTTTATGGGAGTTGCCAGAGAACAGAGGGTTTCAAGTCAAGACCACTTGCTGTTCAATCTGACTCACATTCATTTTAGCAAATCATTTACAAGGGTTTCTGATTTAATTCACATACTCAAACAGCATTTTCTGTTTTTGACAAAGCGCAGATCACACCAAAAAAATCACCTTTAGTCTGTAACTGGCATCAGGATACTAACACAATGGTACCAACACAGCAAGTCCATGCTAGTTTTGCTTATTAGGTCACGTTTTATTTAAACATATATTTGATCATTTGTTCATTTAAGGAAAATGGTATAGTGATGTGGGAAAAAATATTGAAAGGAAATATGTCTTAAATCCATATCCATAATGAGAATACTATAAAATGTTAACCTTTTTCAACCTAAAAAAACCCCAACAATTTAATTATGTATAAAAAAAATCATGCAATTATTATGCAGTGTGATATTACTATTATAATTATTAATATTCTATTCAATACTTCAAGAATTCTGTGAACAGAAATCGTATTAAATAATAAATAATATAAATATTGTCATTTATACTCTTAAAGTTAAGGGTATCAGAAAGGGGTCTTTGCATGATGCAATTGGAGAACCATTGTTGGTTTCTTAAAGAACATTAGATGAAATGTGATGTAAGAGTTTGAAGAACCTTTTTTTTAAATGTAGAGATCCTCCACATGAGGATGAAGAATCAGACTAAGAACCTTTAGGTTCTGAAATGGTTCTTTAAACCTTTGAAGGTTCTTTACACTGACGTATCTCATTTATAGTATGGTTCCATCATGTTATTTTTCCTGAGATTTTATCTCCATGTCACGGCTGAGGGCCGTTGGTGGCCACCGTGCTTTGTTTTGAGTTTTGTTCTGTGTCCTGTGGCCTTTTGTTTTGGTTGTGTCACGTGTTTTTGGTTCCCCACCTGTTTCCTGTCTGTGTTCCCCAGCTGCCTTAGTTCCCGTCCTGATTGTCTTGTGTATTTAAACCTGTTTCAGTTAACCTGTCCTCATGTCTCCATCACCTCATTTCCCTGCCAGTTTCTGCCCGTGTTTTGTAGCCACAGTTTCAGTTGTGAATGGCCATTGCGCCTATTTCTTTTTGTCTTGTTTTTCTTTGAATAAAGAAAAGAGGGCACAACACTCCTCGAGATCCTCGATTGGAATGGGTTTTGCGAGGCGTTGGTGCAGGGAGAGCTGGAGGTGGTCCTGGTAGAGGGCTTCGGCTGGTTGGAGGTCAGTGGAACCGGACTCGCGAAGGAGTCGATGGGAGGTCGACGTCTGGGTGGCGAGTTGGGTTACAGCGGAGGAGCGGACAGCAAAGATGGCGTTCGTCGTCCGCCCGGTCCAGCACTGCTCCTCGCTGCCCCGGAGGGCGGCGCTTCCATCATGCTCTCTTCCGCAGCCAAGAGGCGAGGAAAGAGGCGACGCGGAACCTCCGCATCCTCCTCTACAGCGGCGAACAAGCCGTGACCACACGATCCGGCCGTCAGGATGGAGCTGCCCCTGCAGCACGAAGCCGGCGCCGTGCGTCATGGGGACGCTTGGGGGGAGCACGTCCTGGCGCTCTCTCCCTTCCAACAGTTCCAGCAGAGCCACCAACAGCTAGAGCTGCAGGAGTGTCCCCTGGACCCAAGCACTCCGGCTGGGTCCACATTGCACCAAGAGCTCCAGACCTGCCAAGAACAGCTGGAGCTGCTCGCCCGCGCCAACCGTGAGCTCCGGGAGACCACCCTCGCAGACATCCCCTCGTCCACAAACGGCTACAGTAAGGCCCCAGCCCGTAGCCTTAGCTTCCCGGCTAGCATTAGCTCCCAGGGTAGCTTAGCTGCTTCGAGTCCAGCTCCAGCTAGCTCTGTAGTTAGCATCCCGGCTGTCGTGTGTTAGCATCCCGGCTGTCGTGTGTGTGGCTGCAGAGTGCGTGTGTGTGGCTGCAGAGGGTGTGTGTGTGGCTGCTGAGGGTGCCCGTGTAGCCCCTGCACGTGTAGCCCCTACCTGTGTTGCCCCTACCCGTGTAGCCCCTGCCGACCTAGCCCCTGACAGTGTCAGCCCCGCTGCTGTAGGCCCTACTCCTGCTAGCCCTGTAGGCCCCGTCCTTGTCTGCCCTGCCCCTATTCGCCCCGTTCCTGCTGGCCTAGACCCTCTTAGCTCCAGCCTTGGCCTCCCGGAGTCCCCAGTCTGTCCTGTTTCCCCTGCCTTAGCCTGTTTGGTGGGGTTTTTGGGGGGGTTAGCCAAGGCCGTCAGAGAGAAAGAGAGGCTAGAGGGGCAACAAAGGGAGGAAAAAAACCCCATGTTTTTTTTGGGGGGGAGGATTAGCGTAGGGGTGGGTGGGCGGGGGCCGGTGGGGGTTAGCATAGGGCCCCAGGTCCCCTTTGACCACCTTGAGGGACCTACCCAGTTGCCTGAAGGGTCCATCCTGGTTCCTGGAGGGACCAGCCTGAACACCTGTTCCCCTGTCAGCAGGGGGTCCATCCTGGTTCCTGGAGGGACCAGCCTGCCCGCCTGTTCCCCTGTCAGCAGGGGGCTCTGGTTTCGGAGCCTGGACACATGGGCAGTGAATGCCCTGCCTGCAGAAGGCTTGCCAGGTGGTGGAGAGGCCACCTGGATCAGTGTGGGGTCCTGGGAGAAGGACCCGGACCGTGGGGGCCAGGACAAGGCCCTACGGTCCACGGCGAGAACGATCGGGCAGCCAGCCCGACACCAAGGACTCAAGGTAGAGTCGAGCAAGGGGACCGGGGCTTTGTTCTGTAAACAGACGTTCTGCAGCTCAGACAGAGCTGGAAACGTGTTTTCAGCCCCTGAAAAGGCTTTTTAACACATCTAGAACACTTAATCAAAACATGACATATTTTGACATTGTTTATAATAATATGAAATTTTTTGTCAACAAACAACTGTTTGG
>JBBPDB010000039.1:16347109-16366924 GCA_037974465.1 Brachypetersius altus
CCAGAGCCTGCCCCCACCACCCTAGAGCCTGCCCCCACCACCCTGGACCCCCACCATTCCAGATCACCCTGACCGCTCCAGATCACCCTCCCCATTCCAGATCCCCCTCAACCATTTCAGACCCCCCCAGACTACCCCCACCACTCCAGATCCCCCCTCATCATCCCAGACTCACCCCATCCTAGATCATCCTCACCTCTCGAGATCCCCACCACCACCCAAGTTCCACCTCACCACTCCTCAGATCTGCCTCACCACTCCAGATACTCTGAGACCAATCTAGATCCCCCTGATCCCCCCATATCCCCCCTTCACGGCTCCAGATCCCTCCTCACCACTCCAGATCCCTCCTCACCACTTCAGATCCCTCCTCACTACTCCAGATCCCCGCTCACCACTCCAGATCCCTCCTCACCACTCCAGATCCCCTCTCACCAATCCAGATCCCACTCACCACTCTAGATCCCTCCTCACCACTCCAGATCACCTCTCACCAATCCAGATCCCTCCTCACCACTCCAGATCCCCTCTCACCAATCCAGATCCCCCTCACCACTCCAGATCTCTCCTCACCACTCCAGATCCCCTCTCACCAATCCAGATCTCTCCTCACCACTCCAGATCTCTTCTCACCACTCCAGAACCCTCCTCACCACTCCAGATCCCCCCAGACCCACCCCACCCTAGATCATCCACACCTCTTCAGATGCCCCACACCACTCCAGTTCCACCTCACCACTCCTCAGATCTGCCTCACCACTCCAGATACTCTAAGACCAATCCAGATCTCCCTGATCCCCCATATCCCCCCTTCACGGCTCCAGATCCCTCCTCACCACTCCAGATCCCTCCTCACTACTCCAGATCCCCCCTCACCACTCCAGATCCCTCTTCACCCCTCCAGATCCCCCTCACCACTCCAGATTCCATCTCACCACTCCAGATCCCTCCTCACTACTCCAGATCCTCGCTCACCACTCCAGATCCCTCCTCATTACTCCAGATCCCCTCTCACTAATCCAGATCCCTCCTCACCACTCCAGATCCCTCCTCACCTCTCCAGATCCCCCTCACCACTCCAGATCCCCCCTCACCACTCCAGATCCCTCCTCACCACTCCAGAACCCCCTCACTACTGTCAACTCTGCTCCTAATTTGTTCTAGATCTGCTGCTAATCTGTGTCTGTGTGTGTGATGTGTGAGTGTGTGATGTATGAATGTGACTGTGTGTGATGTGTTAGTGTGTCTGTGTGATGTGCTTTTTTATGCTGTAAATGGTGTATTTGAATGTTTCTAATGAATGTCTATTAGAGCAACACACAAACACACACAACAATACACACATCAACCCCCACTCACACCTACTGTAGGCAGTGAATATCTGCGAGTCACATGAATACACAACTTTCAGTGGGACAGAAGGTTAATGGAGAATGTGGACAGAAGGGGAGTGTGTGTGTGTGTGTGTGTGTGTGTGTGTGTGTGTGTCTATGTGTGTACATGCTTTTAAGCCACTTCACCCACGCAGCTACAATCTAACTCTCTTTCTCTCTCTCTCTCTCTCTCTCTCTCTCTCTCACTCACACACTCTCACTCTTACTCACTCACTCACTCTTTCAACATCTCTCTCTCCCTCTCCTCCCCCTGAGATGATTGAGTGATGTTCTCTGTTATTTATCTGTCTCACCTCCTTCTCTCCATCTGGACACACACACACACACACACACACACACACCAGGCAGTAACAAACCCAATCAGACACTGACTTGCTTCTCGGTGGGTGTCGGTCAAATTCAACACTCAATCAGTCTGAACAGCAGGAGAAGAAGCACACACACATAGAGACACACACACACAGACACACACAGACACACACACACACCACACACACAAAGACACACGCACGCACACACACACACACACACACACACACACACACACACACACACACACACACACACACCCATATATATATATAAAATTTAAAATCAAAGCTAATTTTGTACTGAAAGCTTTCACTTCACTGGAAAGACTCTCTAAATGCTAATCTCTCTTTCACTCTCACAAGCAAACACACAAACAAACAAACAAACACACAAACAGGCGCACACTAAGAAAGATAGATGAAGATAGTTCTGCTGATCTGGCATGATCACTTCCCACAAGAGCAACACACTGCCCTGCGGACCCCATAACATACACACACATACACACACACACACACACAGTATGTACAGAGCAAGGAAAAGTATGTGAACCTTTTGGAATTTCATGGTTTTCTGCATTCATTTGTCATAAAATGTGATCTGATCTTCATCTAAGTCAACGGTTTTATAATGTGCCTAAAATAATAACACAAGAAATCCTGATCCTTCAAATCTTTATTAAGGACCATCATAACAAAAAAAGCTAGTTGGAGTCAGGTGTTACTATGCATGGAATCTTGCCAAGAAAATTAGTTAGTGTGGACTAGAGCTTTTCAGACTAATAAAAACCACTCAAACTTCTGGAGTTAGCCATGCCTCACCAAAAAGAGCTGTCAGAGCAACTACGATCAAGAATTGGAAAGGGTTACAAAGTCATTTCAGAAGCTTTAGAAATTCACTGGTCTACAGTTTTGGCAAACAATCTACAAATGGAGACACTCTGGGACTGTGGCTACTCTACCATGAAGTGGGCGCCCATTCAAAATGACCCCAAGAGCACAACAATGACTCATCAATGAGGTAAAGAAACAACCCAGAGCGACAGCCAAATATCTGAAGGCATCATTGGAACCGGCTAACGTCTTTGTTCATGAGTCTCCAGTATGTAAAATACTGAACAAGCTGGTCTGGGGTGATGAGGGTATCTATGGCAGGGCACATCGATGGAAGCCACTGCTTACTAATAAGAACATTGCTGCACACCTGAAGTTGAAAGACCTGAAAGAGCACATTGACACTCAACAGCGGTACTGGCAAAATGTTTTGTAGACTGATTAAACAAAGACTGAACTATTTGGAAAGAAAATATGGTGAAAGTATGGTGGAGCAAACATGATTTGGTCTTGCTTTGCTTCATTAGGGTCTGGCCAGCTTCCAAACATTGAGGGGAAGAGAAAAAACATTCCTCATCTTCATCTAAGTAAAGGGTATTGACGAGTTTAATATGCCTAAAATAATAACACAAAAAACTGATCTTTCGTGTCTATATTGAGAACAACCATAACTCATAGTGCTAGTGGAAAAAGGATGTGAATAATGTGAGAATGGCTGTATGCAAACACCCAAAACATCAGAGCAAGTCCACAACAGAAAAACTAAAGCTGCCTTTTGGAGTGGCCAAGTCAGAGCCCAGACCACAACCCAATAGTGGTGCAATGGAATGACTTGAAAAGAGCCAAATACATGAAACATCCAAAGAATATGACAGAGCTAAAGCAGTTCTGCCAGGAAAAACGGGCAAAAATGACTCCTGAATGACGTGCAGGTCTGATCCATGCCTACAGGAGGTTTCTGGCTGAGGTTATTACTGCCAAGGGAGGTCAACCAGTTATTAATTCCAAAGCTTCGCATCCTTTTTCCACTAGCACTATGAGTTATGGTTGTTCTCAATATAGACATGAAAGATCTGTTTTTTGTGTTATTATTTTAGGCACATTAAACTTGTCAATACCCTTGACCTAGACGAAAATCAGAGAGAGAGAGGGCAGATTATTATTTCATATACATACTTACAAATGTGTTTTTATTTATTTTTTTAAAGGAGCGCGTTGGTGATTTTCTAGAGACCATACAGGCAGGCACACACTCACACACACTCACACTCATACACACTCCCACACACACACTCACATGCTCCGTTTGCTCTGTGTTTTCTGAGTGTGTGGTATCAGTTGATCTCCTTTATAAAGTTATAATAGAGCCGATTCCTCATACTGAACCAAACTCTAAAATTAGAAACTCCTGCTGGCAGAGCAGCAGCTCACCTGACTGCAGTTCACCAGAGCTCATGGAAACTACAGAACACATTCAAAAGCCTGAAGACACACAGCATTGTGCAAAAGTCTTGAGCCAGCCCCACCCCCCAATCCCCCATTTATTTATATTTTGCTTTGAATTAGGTTCCGAAACTGTGTTAAAGTTGGTTTCGCTCTCTCTGGGTTTCCCTTCTACTAACAGTCAGCGAAGAATTGGCACCTGTTTTCCAGGTGTGTTTTGCTGTCCAATGACATCACTAACACAACATCATTGTCAGCAAAACATCTGAAAAACAGGTGTTTTTCAAAATTGGGCAGAAAAACTATAAGACACATAACAATCTACACAAACACAGAAATTCACTCAAAAACAACAATCAACTAAACTTTTAGAACAGAGAGAGAAGAAGAAAGAAAAGCAGGAGAGAAAGGGAGAGTGAGGGGGAATTAAATTCCTCTTTCTTGTTTTAAGATTATTCAAATCACTTTCCTTCTTCTTTCCACTCCCCCTGCCTGTGAGCCTCTGGCTTTATTAAAACACATTATTTCAGAGAAATGTGGAAAATGCATGATTTCTGGGGCACATCATGCATAATGAATTCCTGTTAAAGTGCTGTTCCACCAGATTCCAGCTATCCGGAACCTAATGGTTCTCAGGGTTAAAGCTTAGGGGTTAAATGTCTGCAGGGAACAAAGTTCTCATATTCTTTCACTGAAAAAACCTGTTCATGTGGGAATGACCTAAACCTGCAGACGGGCAGCAGAACCTGCTGCTACAGATCTAAAAGTCCAGATAAACAAAGAGATCTGGGTTCAGAATGTTTCCAGGTAAGTAACAACTTCAGAACACCTAAGGGATCCATAACCACAGTAAAGGTTCCCAGAAGGCAGGTTCTAGAATAGCAGTTGAGGTGATTTCCTGTACATTTCACTGTATTCACTGGTTCACTATGAGTACAGGAACTGCAGGAAAGGATCCAGAATAGGGATAAAGCTTTCAGATATACAGTGAATGTTCTGTACCTGTAGAATTTTTTTTGGCACCACAAAAAATGTTTTTGAACTGTGGTCAGGGTTCCGGACGCATAATGGAGATCTGGGCTCTGCAGCAGGCCTGAGGAGAAGGGAGCATCACCACAGGGTTTTACAGTGGGATACGACTGCTTCCATCTGTACTCATCCATAATTAATCAGACCCTGCTTTAATTCCTCAGAGAGCGGATCTGCTCCTAGCGATCTCCTGAAAACACCACATCTACTTGACTCTCAGACTCACTCACCAATATAGGCCTTACACAACAAATTCTTTTTAACGGAAAAATCATGTAAACATGTTAATGTTGGAGTTACGCCATTTTAGAAGTGAAAATATGTCACAAGTAACAATCATTAAGTTAATATAGTGCCTTTCACAAGGATGTACACATGCTAAGCTGGCTAAGCTTGCTATCAGGGGCAGTAACCTATATATCCAGCACTGACCACCATATAATCACCATGGAAGTACATAATGTTCATAATGGGCAATATCTTAAATTCCAACCACACAAACATGGAGGAACGCTGGGGTTAACGACAGAAAACAAAGCATTAGCCAGGGTGCTAATGCTACCAACTAGCAATAACATCTCAGGAAACATCCTCTTGTTAAACTGGACCAGCTCCATATCTGAAGAAAGGGTCCATCAAAAAACTGACCTTTATTTCCGTAAACCTTGTATGAGTGCATGCCGTGTATGCTTATTTAAATATTCAGTAATATCAAATATTGGCCAGCTGACAACACTTCCCAATTGCAGTGCTCTAAGCTCACAATCTAATTTACTTTTGTAATTTACTACAATCTGATTGGTTGAGGTCGTCCCCATGGTGTTATTAGTAACAACAGTAGTGTTTTTTCACAGTAACCATATCACTCCACCTCTCTGCTGCAGCTGACCATTAGTAATGTTCTACTTCAGAGTGAAGAACTGAAACTGAAACCCTCAGAAAACTTTATCAAGATCCACACTGCAGCCATTCAACTCCACTCTGAAGAAGAGTGTGACAGCAGCCCTCCAACACACCTACAACCTGCCCACCTGGGAGACGGCGGAACTTTAAACACATTTACATTTACCGCATTTAGCAGACGCTTTTATCCAAAGCGACTTCCATTCCCTACCTACAGGGGGCAGTATCCCTGGAGCAACTTGGGGTTAAGGGTCTTGCTCAGGGACCCAGTGGTGGTTTGCTGAAGGCAGGATTCGAACCCATGACCTCTTGGTCTGGAGGCAAGTATCCTACCCACTGAGCTACCTCCACCCCCTGCACTACACAGTATTATGAATGGAGATTTTCCTTTGAAAGAGAAATATAGTCTAGGACTAGTTTTAATCCCTGTCTGGGAAACCAGGCCTTAACGTTTATTGAATAAATCATTGGTTATCATTGTGGTCATAATGACTGGTTGTGTGATGTAAGTGGATCAACTGTATGAAAAAGGTAATCTACTGTCTTTATTAGCTGAATTGTACACAGTGAAGTATAGATTGTATTTTACAGTATGAGAATTTGTTGCCAGTAAATTGCTGTAATTATACAGTAACATTTTAGTTTCAGTGCAATTTCAAAGACTAAATTGATGCATTCTTCCCACATATAATTCATGATCCTGGAACAAGAGCTTAAACATGCAGTTTCTAAGTCAAAAAATGCAAAATGGCCTTCATGCATTTGAGGGAGGATCGTGTAAAACATGGGAGAGATATAATTTTATTTTACCATCACAATCAGCTGCATGTATGTGAACAGAGCCAGAACTGCCCTTTCTTGAGTGGAAATGTGGAATGATTTGGTTATATTTTTATGGTTATATTTTTACATTTTAATGTAAACATATTCTAACATCTCTGGCACTTTTTAAACTGGTTCCTCAAGAATGTGCATCCAGCAGGTACCCTTACCCAGTTTGTGGGTGTATGTGCAGGCTAGTAAAATACATGTTGATTTGCCGATACACATTATACAAATATTGCAGAAGCTCAAAGCATATTTTGCAGATTTCTATGTACATCTGGCCCTAAGGGATGAGCAGCAGTGGAAAGGATATGTTTAGTGAAGGCATTAGGTACATTTTCAATATTCTAATTAAAATAACATATTGCAATTACACTGACAAATACTCCCTTGTATTGTACCTTTCAATATATTGAAAACACATTACAGAATCCCTAATGAGACATGGTGAAGGATTGGCCTCCATTATTTTTAACCATAATGATTCATGTTGGACCAAAAAAACATCTGAGATTTTTCAAGATGCTTGATGCACACAATAAAATATTCATCTTTTGCACCAAGTTTGCCTTGTGTGTAGTCTATGGACTGTTTGTGTGGTAAAATAAAAAATGACTTTCTCATGCATAAGTGTGCAAAATGTTGGAGGACTGTGCAAGATGGAGCTAATCGATGTGGTGATAATGATGAGCAGCATACTATGCAGCTTGTAACACATTTTGATACACACACACACACACACACACAAAACTATGCTTCTTGTTTCTCTTGTGGTTATTAAATTTTGCAATTTGGCTGAGATGTGCTTTGTGGATGCACTATGTGGATAATTGTCGATACCCATCGCTCAAGATACAAACCAACAAAAAAGAGAAGCCACAGAACATATGAATAATTACTGGGCTCTAGAGTCTTGAGACAGAATATGAACGTACCTTAGCAACTGTCTCGTGGAGTCTGGTGGTAGAATTCAAGGTCTCCGCTAACAATGACTCAGGGGGGAAAAATGCCTCAGAGAGGAAGCGGGTCCTCTAGATATAAAACAGAGAAGGAAATATGGGGAGAAAAACACATGAGCCTTTCAAAACATGAATGATCACCTTTCATACCTTGCTATTGCACACATAATGTCTTATATTACCATAATGGACATTTTAAATGTGCATCTCAGAGCAGTAACACCTTTAAGCCCCTCATTTCACCAGCACGCTCCCTTTCCCTCTCAAAACGACACATGAACAGCTCCTGCAGACAAGGGATCATTATAATGTATCATTGCCATTTCAGGGGCCACAGCAAGCCAGTTCAGTACTTCCCAGCCTTAGCAATACAAACTAGTAAATATGAATGTTTTGGAATCCCAGGCATCATGTATCCTCACCAAATGTTTCGCTGATTCTGAAGTTTAACAGTATTAACCTTTGTAGAAGATTTTCACTGGGATGCTCCCTAGAGAACAGAATGAGCCAGCAAGAGGCCATTTGCCGTCTGATGACAAATCTCAAGGTTTTGACATGAGTGAGTCACCGAAGCCATGAGTCACTCGTCTAACAGAAAAAAACCCTCTTTTTATGTTGTTTCATTTTCTTTTTTTGTGTTTTTTTCCATGATCTCCTTTCACCGTACACGCAATCCATGTATTATCCATAACTCGCTTATTCTTATATAAATAATGGCAACAGGCGTTCACATATAAATAGATGCTCCAGATGTGTGTGCGTGTTTGATTTTTTTATTGTCACTATTTTCAGTCGTCTGATGGCAAGCACATGCTATCTCTGAGTTATGTGAAGCTCCACAGCATCTCAAACTGCCACTAATGCAACGTCATTGGACAATGTAATGTGCATTTGATAGGTCAGTGAACAGATGCCTGGGCTGGCAAGCATTGCACAGGGTGATGGGATAGAGGGAGGCCCATTCTACCAACCCAGAGAAGGAAAGAAAAATTCAGCTCCCCTGGACTCATAGGCATCCCCAGGGATTAAACTCATGATCTCCTGATGACAGGGCCAACTCTTAGATATATATACAAACATGCATACGCACATACATATATGCGCGCACACACAGACACACAGACACACATGTGTGCAACACTGAGCAACTTTTATTAAAGTTCGCTGTAACATTAACAGTCAACACGACAATTAAACACGACAAAACAAAGGCAAAACAAAATCTTGAATTTTCTGGTAAATTTAAGTGTAGAACTGCGAGTGGGAACAGTTCAAGCCGGCAGGACGACTCCCTGCAGTGATAGCGTTAGCCATGATAGCTAGCAGAGCCATTTCAGAATGCCGGTACTGTTACTGTACTTTAACACCGACTTGCAGGTTGTGCAGGTCTCCGTGCTGTTTGTGTGTCTAGAGAGAAGGATCTCCACACATGTGATGTGTGTCTGTCTTCTCTGCTGTATGTCTCTCGTCTTGTTGTGGTCTTGTGTTTAGATTCCCCTCGCGCCAACGGAACTGCCCCTTATATGACGGGACTATAATAATTGGTTAAACCAAGGAACGTGTGTCAGCGTAAGCCAATCAGAAGCAGAGATTGCATTGTGTACACAAGCGAGGGCGGAGAGAGGAAAAAAAACACACGACTAGTCGACTTCTCTCAGGGCGTCGACTCGTACCTCTGTAGCCGACTAGTCGATTAGTTGACTTTTGTGTTAACGCCCTACTGTGCATATATATTTTTTGCATAATTAAAAAATAAATTATAATAATTGTCTCAAATGTACATGATGACTGAACTAACTGGAAAAGTCCAAAATTACTTCAATAATAAAAAGCCACGAGTGCTTTTTTTCTCGTGAAAGCATATGCACATGAAACGTCTGCACATGCACACACGTACATACACATGTATATGCAAAGATTTTTTTTCCCACACCACCTTCTCTTCTGCTCTCTCCCTTTGTACTGGCCATGCGGAGAGGGACAACAAAGACAGATCCGCATTGAAGATTAGACGCATTAGGCGCAGTGCCATTCTACCCACACCACTCTATCTCTCTGAAGATCAGACCTTGATGTTTTGAAGCATAATGGCTCGCTAGGGACTATTACTCAAACATTTGTGAAGAGCCATCTTACATCGGTTGATACATATGATCTCTGGCAAACAAACGCCAGCAGAGGACATTTTCTGTAATAATCCCTTCCTGTAATGATACTCTTCGATGGCATGATTGTTCATCAAAAGTCATTTTACGGACTCCTTTTTATGGAGCTGTTCAGTTACAAGAGTCCTGAAGCCAGGCTTTTCATGGCCAATTTGAATGAAACTCTATTACTCTATTGAAATCTAAGAGTAGACTAAAGCTCTCAAGTTGGCTTGTGAGAAAATGGTCTTATCTCCCAACCTAGTTGAAGAGTGGCTGGGACTCTGCTGAGGTTATTCAGGGCTTCGTTCTCAGCCCAGTCAACTTGAATCTTGAATGATTAGGTGACAATGGAGCTGTAAAAAAGATGCCCTTCAGAAGCAGCTTCCCTGTCCCAAGCAAACACAAACTCAGGGCTCAGCACAGAATGACTGTGGTAAGCATATGCATTCTGATAGCCAACCCTCATTGCACAGTTGCAGCTGCACAAACACCAAGGAAAACAGCTCCAATTTAATCTTCAGACAAACTGTGTGTTATTGCTGGAGTGGCCAATCCATGGCCAAATCGGCTACAAGCAATTAAAATCCAACAGTCGAACATAACTGTTTAGAGCCATAATAAAACACGTGCTTTGTAATATTGAGCACTGCTCAGCAAATCGGACGCTAAAATTGACTACTTTATCAATCTTTAAACATTAAGGATTAAATCATGACCTTATTTTCACTAAATCAGATGGTAAACAAGCTGTGTCCTGGTTCTCTGATATGCCCAACATTCCTAAACGTCAAAAAGGTTCCCATTGCAACTTTTCAGCAGACATTTGCTGAAAAAAACATCTAGCACAAGGTGTGATGGCAAACAACCTTTTTTTTTAGAACTCCATTTAGAACTCCACATGTTCCTAAATAGTTCCTGGCTGGGATGTATGGTTCTATTAAATTAAATTCTAGTTCAGAACCACAATGTGGATTCTTCCAACTTACAAACATTCATAAAATAGCTGTTTATATAAGTAGAATCAACTGGTCGTTATTGACATTCTTCAGCATGACCTGTATATGCTGGGAAATAATGGTGAAGGCTGATTATTTGGATGATGTGTGAAGAAAAACATTAAAATGCAGGGATAACAGATGAGTTGAACCAGGAGAGTTAAACTGGGTAAAGCACCAAACTGTGCTCTACATCTGCCCTCCAGGACTTGAGCTGAACATCAGTGAATCACTCCTGACCAGCGGTAAAGTACAAGAGACATATGCAACAGACAGGGGGATGCTTGATAGTTCAAGCTAAGCTGTGTTTAACTGCATTCGCTGTTTGAGACAGATGCCAGGGATCCAGCAGGCAAATGGCTCACTCAGTGATGTAGCATTCTTCCCCCATTCTCAATATGTCCTCTGAAATATAAAGAATCAAACATGGGGAGCATTTAACACACACATAAAACATATTAGTGCTTGTATGGCTACAGGCAGTGGGGTGCCAGAGCTCACCAGAGGGGGTGCTACACCATGTGTGCTGGGTGAGACGGGGCCAAACACCCAGTTGGAGCTATTGGCGTATAGCAGCAGCATGGCGAAATAATCATGGTCTCGCTGTCAAGGCGAGCAGGACTCACACTGTTTATGTAAGCTGGAAAATGAGGCTTTGAATGCAGTAATCAGCATGAGGCTATATATCAGCCTGCTCCAAAAAGTCTGGCTTTGAAGCGCAGGACAGTGTGCTCGGAGCTGTTTAGCTCGACATCATCTCCCAGCAACCAGAACTAATGTTCTATTGTTGGCAACAAGCAGTATGAATATTCATCCACAATGAGAGCAATAAGCAGAGTGCTAAGCAGTGTGGAGGGCTGGTGGAGGGGGATCGAACGGGGTTCAGCTGTCATATCATGCAGCTATCACTAATTTCATCAGCCACACACCTCAAAGGAAAAAAAAACGGAGCCAGCGAATTACAGATTACTTTAAAGCCATTGAAAGGCAAATGGGAAAAAAGGTTGTATCTACCACAGGTTGAGGAAAAATATAGGGGTGGGGGGGGGGGTACACTTTAAAAATAAAGGTTCATTATTGCTTCCTGGCATTCATTGAATCCATCTTTGGAGAAGTTAGAGTACATTTTAGAGTACACAGTCATAACACAATAGCATAATGAGAAAAAACAAACAAGAGAAATGCAACTGTTAGCAATTATAGCCATTTTAGAGACCGTTCTTAAGTTTTCAATGTCTTGGCTGATAAGATTTTCTTTAAAATAGCTTGTTATATCACTTCATGTTCATGTTTACACAGTAATGTGTAATTCCCCAAAGAAGCAGCAGAGTATCATAATGTGCTCACCTTCATGTTTTACTCTGGATTTGGTGTTTTTACATCATATGTGCAGTCCTTCTTTCCCCTAATATTGAGCTGAATCAGTTGAGTTTTTATTTTATTTCATCAGACCCGAGCATTGATTTCTCTAAATGATTAAGTGAAAATGTAAGAACTGCATCTGTATGCTTCATTTTGAGCAGAGGAGTTTACAGAAAGAACTGCAGTACCATCCATGGCTTATTCTTTTCTTTGTAACTTTTGATCTTTTGTAAGCAACTGCTGGCTTTTCTCTTACCTTCCTTAACATTTGTCTGCAATGTGAAATCCAGTCTTGTAAAACCTGTTCTTTTCACTTGTACATTTTCAACACAGTTGTACTAGTAGCTTTCTTTAGAGTATTGCCATGTTTCTTTTCCATTGAAATATGAATCCAATGCAGATTAATACATTGCATACTATGATTTTAGGAGCAAGTGAGAAATAAGGTTTCGCTAAGAAACCACTGTATAATCACCACAACCTATGGTTCAATGTGTACTCACCACTATCATCGACAAGAGCTGTTTTCTACTGCAGGATATCCCAGTTTTATATGCCAGATGCAGTGCATGCAGCAATTCATACAGCATATATGTAGACACTCATGCTGCTCATTATTAGAGTGCTTGCTCAAGCACACAACAGCCGAAGGCAGAGCAAACACACTATTGTTCTTCTTTCACTAATTTTATGGCCCCCTACTCCTCCCAGAGCTTTCGAGATAGAGACGCCGTTCCAACTCTGACACGTCGGGCCTGATCCGCAGATGCATGCTTGTTCACAGCTTTTTGATACGTTTTGTCATTCACGCGTTTTTCGGGAGAAAAAAAGCTCCATAGGAATGAATGGGTAGAACTTTGGGGCGATGATGTCACCCACTCTAGCTGTTAGAGTGAGAGCAGCAAAAAACCCAGGATAAACTGGGATTTTAAAGGGAGAGAGAACATTGTGGCAGTGAAATATGCTTTCTAAATGATGTTAAAGACACTTCCAGCCAGAGCAAGTGTGAGAACTATAAACCAAAGCCACTTAAAAGAAGTAAATCCTTCTTTTAAACCAAGAAAGTATTTTACAGTCTTTGTGGAAGGGCCTGGTGATTTGGTGAGAGAGAGAGAGAATGAGAGAGAGAAGTGGAGAAGGAGAGAAAAGAAAAGAGAGTGAATGGGTAGAACTTTGGAATGAATGAGTTGAACTTTGGAGCGATGATGTCATCCACTCTAGCTGTTAGAGTGAGAGCAGGATAAATCGTTAATATCGATCAAAAATTAAGGGGAGAGAGAGAACACTGTGGCAGTGAAATCTGCCTTCTAAAAGAAAGAGATAGACAGAGAGACAGACAGACTAGGCGGTCTAGAAGTGAGCAAGCACACTTTGCATTTTCTCTGTGGAAATGCAGTCTAGTTAGAATTGTCACTGTTAAATAAGTCCTGTTGTCTCATGAAACTAGTCTTGGCAAAGACTTGGCTACTGTACAGTTTTAAATGCAGTCGGCAACACAGAATTACAATGTGAAGTTGTGCATATGTGGTTATGTGCAAGCGTATTGCTCCTTTTGCACTTTTTCTTTCTTTCTCTCATTTTGTTCTCCCTCCTAAAATTTCTCAGGTATGGTGGGTGTGCCACTTTGGAGTAACGAGATCCTAAGGTGGGATAATGGATGGGTGGAGCTTACAGGGGGGAGGGACACCAGATACAAAAAGTTGACAGAAAGATAACTTGCTCCCGGATTTGTTGCTTAGCAGCTGGTTTTGTTTCTTAGCAGCTGAGATGTTTGTGTTGTATCCCTCTGGTTATTTGGATGATCAGTTTATGATTGGTGGTTGTGCTACTTAGACCCCATTGACTATATCTCACACATACTGCTCGCCCACATTTTCCCTGTGGTTGTGGAGTTAGTTAGCATGTGCATGTATCTACATTCGCCCATAGATTTGTTGGTCTTTGCACCACCCCACGTATTCTATATCGACCCTTTATGGACATATACTGATTTGCTGACAATGTATCCGTTGATTTGGACTCCCCCTTATTTCCCTGCTGTTCAACCCTGACCTAGAGTAGAGGTTGTAAAAGCGATCTGTCCATAACTAACACTAAACCTGTCCTAAAGAGACCTAGAGCCAGAGGGCATTCTGAACACTGCTGCACCCTCATCTAGTTTTTACAGTCTGAATCATTTCTCAAATGCTCTTTGAGATCGAAAACTCCAAATTTAAAATTAATCAAGGAACCCATTTTTTTGGTTGACATTTTCTGATTCACACTGCAGTGGCTCCATCATCATGAAATGGAAAAGAAGAAAGTTCCTTAGATTATAATTTTTCTTTGTTAGAAAGAAAGATGAAAACATTCCAAAAGAAAGATTTATGGTATGACACAGCAATGAAAAGGTTTCTGTTTGTCGGTATATATTTGGGTTGGTGTGGTCTGGGTGGCTGTGCCTTTAAATAGAAGTGTGCTGGCTGATTCAGAAGGTATGTCTGACTTAGGTCAACTGTAATTCTGTAACACCACAGATGAGTCTTTTCTAGCCAGCCCCAGTGAGTATAAGGGGAGATGCTGAGATGAGTAGAGTTAACGATGTCTCGCATCTCCTTCTAATTTACACTTAACAGCCTCTATCTGATCTATCGGCCTCTATCTGATCAGTTGTCAGAATGCCCTAAATGAACTGAGCTGGGCGGTCATTCTGTCTGTGAAGTTACACCCAGACAGGGAATCATCAAAGGCTCCTGAAGCTGCTTGTTTCCTTTTCGATACATATTATAAATATGTGTAGTCTCTTATCCCTGTTTGAACATTTTATCATAAAACCAAGAGGACAAAAAGTCAATTAACAGTATTAAACTCTAAAAAAGGTGATGTTAGCTGAAGCCTGAACATGACTCCTTCCCCCACAGCCCCTATTGTCTTATCAAGCTTTTTCTTTGACTCTCGCTTTGACTTTTGAATGGCTTTCAAGTCAGTAAGAGCTCTCTAAGTTAACAGCAAAAAACTAAGACAACACACCACTAATAGCCCCACCCCACACCTGTGCTCTCTAATATCAGGGAAATAATCAAGTATTCTACATCTACTGGTAGATGGTAGGCACAAAAAGCAAATGAGAGTTTCATCTGGGACAGCTATACTTTGGGTCACCCCATGCCTGTGGCTTTAAAAGACAAAGATGCCAAAGGGATTAGCATCCAGCCTGTAGCTCTTTTCCTCTCAGCAGATGCAGAGGTTAGGCTGGGTTGGGGGAAAGAAAAACTCTACAAGTTTTTGGTCTCAGATTGAGCAGAATCTAGCTCTGCTCTGTGTGGCTGTATGCTTGTGAGAGTGCTGTGGTCATAGGGGTGGGTAAATTCCTGCATGAGAATATAGATAACCAGTGTTTTCCTTAACAAGTAAAGTGAAGTAAGTATTTCTGATCCTAATAATTCCTTTTAGAGACCCAAAAACCTTTTTGAACCTTGAACAAGTCAATATTGGGTCTTCTCTTGAACTGGAAAATTAGAATTAAATGCATATTTGATGCTGAAAAAAGTGAACGAGACAAAAGCAAATAGAACTGTAAGGAATAGGAACTACTGTTTGTTCTTCTCTCTCACCCTTCACTCTTCATACACACAAGCATAGTCAGACTGTAATGTATCTAATAACCTGTTATAGCAGATCATTTAGATTTCATTCACTCCACTAAACACTGCCTATGGGTTTAATTTGACTGCGGTGGGTTATTTTACACTAATGCAAAAGCTTTGAAGTATACTTTTTATTTTGTCTACACTGAGTGGGTTTCTCTGTAGAAATGTTCTCTTTGTGTATCAAATGACAAGAAAAAAATTGCTATGGAGTTTATTAACACATTAGAGTAGCTTTGTAAAGAGAGTAAATATAATAGATTTAGTGATAATGAAAATAATTAAAAATATTACTATTGTTTTTGTTCCTGTAACTACTTCTACTAATTATTAATAATAATAAACATAAGTATTTATAATTAGTAGCAGCCCTAGTGATCTTGCCCATCTCTATAAATTCTACTTTCATGTTCACAGTGAAGGAAAAACATAATCGCATGTAATTAACCAGCTTGAGCTTTTGAAATTTCATGTGAGCTCCATTACAGTGGACGGATTTATGGAAGATTAGTGTGCATTAACGCATGAGCTAATGAAGATCATAGCAAATAAACAAACAAATCAGTATTCAGCATTCATGTTACAAAGTGACCACAGCCTGCTGCTAGCACTGAATGGTAGTGGAGTATTTGGAAGCAAACGCCGTGGTGAGCTGTGATACATGTGACACATATTTCAAGTGTTAAGGGCCAAAACTTCAGAGCTTTTCACACATAAGCTCCTCATATGAACCTCTCAATGGCAATAATACAACACGGAGGGCTATATATATTTAGCCACTTCCACCAGGTTTAAGGTGCACAACACATTCAGCCTGAAAAAGGAGACCTCCTTTAACAATGGCGGCAGTTACCGCAGTGACTTTCTAGGTCAGATTTTATTTTTTGAGCCACAGTAGAATTACAGACTAGTACCACTGTATCACTGTAATCTCTTTTCTGATTAAGTTGCCCTTTCCCTTTAGCTTTAAGTTTGTTGAGGGCTCCATCCCTGAAATGCTCCCAAGCATAGCAATGTTACTGACATGCAGATTGTTAATTAGTTACAGTTTTGGTAATCTAAATGTAAATTTTATACTAGGGCCACATCCAAGCAATTTCTTCTAGCTGCCCCTTGCAGATCTGGACGTTTCACCCTGGATGTATAGCTGGAATTAGTAACAGTGGTGAAGCTGCTTCAGTTTTCACTCTTCTGTTGTTTTAACATTGCTTTCAAAAAGCAGAGATGAGTCTTTCCTTCATTTCCCCCCCTCTGTATTTGTTTCCCCCCACTAGAACAATGTCTTCCAAGCTGAACTGGACCAATTTATGGTAGAAGGAAAAAACCACAAACAAAAATAACAAAAACAAAACAAAACAAAAAAACAAATATGTTCTCAGATGAGAGGACTTTCAATCTGATGGAAGGAGCTGCATCTATCTGACAGTCCTCTGAGACAAGCACATCATAAAACAAGGCACTAAAACAAGAGAGTTCATCGCAGTTGATGTGTATTCAGGCATGCAGCGGATTGCTTTGTATTTGCCCATCTGTGTGTTTACTGATGACCCAGCTAAAAAAATTAAAAAAATAAAATTATACCTCTTAACTACTTATCCACACTCCAGGTTGAACATAATGACATTTCTCATACTTGCATGTTCTGCTCTGTGACATATTAAATCAGGCCTTTAGTGAAAAGAAGAACTGAGCAGCTCCTTTAAGAAATAGTCTCTAAATAAATAGTGATTTACTCTAAAACATTCTTAACAGCACTAGTTTCAATTCCAGTGTCAATTTGGAAATGAACTGCCTGAGATTTGGTTCAGCACCTTGAGGCGTATCAGTTGATTCAGTGATCAGGTATAAGCTAAAATAATCATGGTCGTCAATATGTAGCCTCTCAGCTGTCTGTTCTGAAAAATACAGTGATTTAAGAACGCCTGGGGACTAATATATGGAAAACACAAGTTAAATTTAACTGTTATGTCTTAGTGTCACAAGCACTTTTGGTGCATAATAAATCCAGCAAGGTTAGAGAAAGCATGTTGTGAGGAAACTTGGACTTGCACTCTTTCATGCAGAATATTTCCATTGTCTTGATATTCTTGTATCTTTGCTCATGGACTGCCTAAAATTCACACACCTTTTCATGTTTGGGTTCAAAGCTGGAGACCTTGCAGGTCATTGTGTACAAGGAACCCTTTGTGTGCGAACTTTTAACACACGTTTGCTTTTTTACAAAGTTCAGTTGCAGCATTATGTGGTTGGCTCTTGCAAAAAGCTTCTCTTGTGGAACTCTTCCAAAAAGCTTCTGGTCATGGTGGTGACATCTGAACATTTTGAAACACTGAACTCCAAAGTAGAGCTAAACTGGGCTGTTCTGAATCTGTGATCTTTGAGTTCCTCTTTGCTTACTGTTCTTCTCACTGTATGTGAGGGCAGTATGCTCATGTGTCCACTTCCTGGAAATGTTGCATTTATTTCACATACACTATATGGACAAAATAATAGAGACATGTTTTTCAGGCTTTAGGCTAAGCCCCTTACTAATGCTTCAGCATATCAAGACATGCTTCCAACTTGATGAACGCAGTTTGTGAGTTTTTACTGTGTATTTGAATTAAAAACCTTATCTAGTAGTGATTCACTGCTGCTAACACAACATTTATTATTACTGGCAATCAGAAGTTCTATTCTGGGTTGTTTTCTCCAGATCTATTTACCTGTCAGCAGTGATATGGTGTCACACCTTAGCATACAACACCTGTATATTTCACACCCTAATCAGAAAACCACCACAACACGGGGTCACTTTGATGTGTAAGAGCCAGATGGCAGAATTTAGGTGTTTTTCGCCTTGCTCAACTGTCAATTCAGTGCAGCGGAGCAGAGCAAGGAGCCGCCATATGATGCAGAGGCACCGTGGGCCCATGGACTTCTGGCTTCCAGCTGCTGCAACTTCGTAATGCTAATTTGATTAGTTTTGCGTACACTGGAGGAGCGTCTCTGACCTCAAAACCCGAACATGTTGTCAGTTCATGGACAGAAAACCTGAGTTTTTCCAGGTAAACTCTGTTGGATGGAGGGTGGGACCCATGAGGGCTGCAAGTGACAGATCTGAGAACATTTGGGCACCTGTTTAAGTTGGTGATTAGTTATGACCCGCAGTTTGAGGGTTGTGGACTGAGAAGGAGAGTTGCCATCTGCTGAGGGGGAGAGTTGTAGCGAAAGTTGGAACATGCCAAGGAAGAGCTCCCCGATCTGACACAATGCATTAAGCTGGAGCGTGTCATGCAAGAAATAAGCTGGGCTTTTGTGAGCAGCAGTTATTTAGGAAAATATGCAAAATGCCTCTCCGTAGGAAGATAACAATTGTAAAATCCTTATATTTGATTTAGTTTCTATGATCTGAATTAGAAATCTGCTGTACGGGCTGAACTCTCAGAGTATTTTCTTGTTGCCCTCAGCTTGCTCACAGCAGTCCAGTGTTGGATTTCTCTAAAGATGTTTGTGATGGCAAGTTGTGCATGATGAAACCTATTTCTTACTGACGGCCTTCATTATTATTCATCAATTTCATCTTTCTCATTTCCATACACGGCAAAAATATCCTGGAAAAATATCCTTCATCGTATTAAGGTAAAATAGCAAAACCAGCCATAATTCATCTTCACATTTCATTATAGTAAACGTCTAACCTTTCTTTAGAGAGTTTTTGTTTCTGTATTTAAGACAATGTATTTCATGAATGTATTTTGTGAATGACCTTGTTCTATATGTGGCTGTTTTTTTTTAATAATACAACCTTCTGTCACGGCGTGGACTAGAGTAGCTGTGCCATGTCCTGGTTTTCTGTTTGTTTTCCTGTTTTGTTCTTGTGCCAGCATTTTGCTGAGGAACCTGAGTTTAGGTACACCCGTTATGTTCTTGTCTAGGAGTCTGAGTTCCCCTTATGTGGTCCCTGTGTGTTTGTGCTTGTTCTGTGTTCCTGTTCCCCTTTAGGTT
>JBBPDB010000039.1:16375318-16392364 GCA_037974465.1 Brachypetersius altus
GTGTTACGCCAGTAGGTGGCACTATTGCACCACACTACGACCCAGGTTTATGATTTACTTGAGCTTTTTGGTCCCTCTGTGACTCCGTATTACTTCAATCACGTCTTCTCTGTCGACATCTCCGAAAGACATCATGTACCGAACCGTGACCCATGTACCGTTACAGGCCTTTCGCTATGGAGTGAAAGGCTTTGACAAAAACAGTAATAATTGCTTGCAGATTTATAAAATGCACATTTCACCCAGTAATAATATTCCAACCCCCCAAAAAATTGCACTCAAAATAAATTGCACATAAGAAAAACTACCATTGTGTATTGGATGTGTGTGTATGTGGTCATCTGCCAGGTCTTTTTTGATGAGTCTGAACTACTTTTTATAAAGAAGTTTCTTGGTTGATGAGCTGTGCAAGTAACAACAACCTTCAAAAATGTCCAAGAACCTCCACAAAATGTAAAGCTTCTATACCAGTTAAATATTTTCCCTGTATGTCCAAGAACAGTTACTTTCTCAGTGTGTGAGTGGAAGCACATACATCATAAACACCAAAGTAACAAAAGATTAAAGCATTTAAAAAGCTTTAGTACTACACAGCGATGTGTTTACCCTGTAGAGTGGAAATAATTTGTCTTTGCATTTGGGCCGCATTACTGTACAAGCAGTGCTTTGTAGCTCTAATGGCAATTCAAAGTGATTTTTACAGCTTTGTGCTAAAAAGAGTTCAATCTAGAGCTGGAGGCTGGGAGATGCACTCCGGAGTGCTTCATCAGAGGCTGTGTGAAAATTGTTTATGACTCTTTTAAAGTGAGAAAATGTGGATGAGGGTTAAACCTGAAGTATTTTCTACCTAAAGTTTTATTTATGAAAACTGCTACAGTAGTTATAATTCTGTTAGAGCTCAGTAATATAGAATTACTGAACACAGTCCATCCATTTGTTATTCTATTATTCAGTTTATCAGGACCACCCTATGGGACTATCAGTGAAGGTGTTTTTTTTTTCATTCTCAATTATTATCATTGACATGATACTAGCATTTTAGTGTGTGTGTGTGTGTGTGTGTGTGTGTATCTCACACAGAGCGTTGCTGGAGTTTATAAACAGACCACTGAAGGACTTGTCGAGGACTAATACGAACTGTGCAGCATCAGACAGACCAACTTGACATCTGCCCTGCTGTGTGTGTGTGTGTGTGTGTGTACTGCGTAGAGTGCTACACATACATATACACACATATACACACACACTAACATCCCACTACTATGCCAGTCACAGGTGTTGAGAATGAACCATCATCAAAATAATACCTGTTTAATGGTGGTCCTGTGGGGGTCCTGCCCATTAGCAAATGTGTTTAAGGGGGCTAACAAATTGCACCGAGAAACTGTAGCTGTAGCTGTAAATCACAAAGTGCACCTACAGGGTATGTTTAGCTGATTAAACGGACAGTGAGTGTAGATTTGAGAAGAGAAAGTGTCTCACTGCTGTATAGCGAATATGCCAATAACGGTGAAAACCAGTAATAGCCTATTTACAGTTACAGTTACATATTAATGAGAGCTGTTAGTTAAACAGGTAAACAAACAATGCAATTCATGCTCAATCCATGGTTGTGTATTTCAAAGTATACTTCATTTAAAAACTTTTAAAAATATAAAACATGTTAATCTTTAAATGTTATATTTTATATAATGTTTTCCATAATATGTTCAATTCAGCACATAATTGTGCAGCGGAACATGCAGAAGTGTGCAGACTTATTCTCACAAAATATGTAATTTGACTGGGGCACTGAAAAACAGACAGCATAACACGCAACAGACCTTATTTATAGTCTGCGCACAAGTGCACTGCTTTGGCTGATTTTCACTTCAAAATGAAGCTGAGATAAGAAAAAAATGATCCCTTTGGGAAATGAAAAAAAAAAAAAAACTGTTTTAGACAAAATATTTCATCTGAGTCACTTATCCTAATCAGGGTCACGGGGGGTTCTGAAGATTGCTCAAAGGGAGAGAAACACCCCAGACAGGTCACAAGTCCATCACAGCAGTATCTTTATCCAAGTCCTAAACAATATCATTCCTCAATGTAAGTAAATCATCATTAATCTTGTCCTTCAGGCATCAATTTGTCTACGCGAGTTAAAGTCCAGCCTCCTAAAACTGTCCATTTATCAGACAATAAATGATATGCAACACATGTTCATCCTGATGGTCATTTTCTTGCTCTAACCATGGGTTACAGTCACACTGCGTGCCATCCTTCTTTCTGAAAGAGTGGACCGCTTTGTCTTTGGAAGCTGCAAATGCCATTAAATTAACTGGCCACGCATACTTGAGGCAGAGCGTGACGGGATAAGTCAGGAAAAAGAGGCCGAATAGGTAAACAAACTGACCTTGTGCCTTTTGTCGATTCTTTTTTGTATGACTGCGGGTATAATATTAATGAGAAAAAATAGCCCCATGCTAACTCTCCCAGTCAAATTTTGGGAGGAGGCTAGAGAGAAAGGCCAAATGGGTAACCTGCCTGAAGTCCTTCCCTCTGCAAGGAGAATCAATATTTAATTTCTTTATTGTCTATGATAACAAGAGAGCAAAAATCATTGTTCATGTACTTGACTCAGTCTTGGTCTGCAGTCCAGAGAACGCAAGAGATTGGTTCAGAGCTCAGGAAGGTGAGGATGATGAGGGATGCAGATTTTTACAGCAGGTGTCTGAACAGTGCAAGCCTACGTTTATTAACCTCGATTCCACCGCATTTATTGGTTACCACCACGAAGACAGTGCAATCAATCTAATTGCTATTTACTGACAAACTACCCACTGACTACAAGACTACAATCCACACGTTTGCAGAAGCACCACTAAAAGCTCCTTTTTATTGCCATCCAACAGCCATTCTTTTCGATCAAGGAGGAGGGGGAGAACACATTAAACAAAACTTAAAAGAACGAGCAAATCACTGAATCAAACTGTTATCGCATTCACAATGCGCTAGCCACTGAAAATGACATTGCATTGTGAAGATAATTCATTCTCAGAGAAGGTGACCTTTGGAAATTACATTTGCAGGGAAGAAGAACTGAAACAGTGAACACATTAAAAAAAAAGACACAGCTCCAAAAAAAAAGAGGCATGAATATGTCAGGTTTTATTAGAGAAAATAGACATAGGCAGCCTACACGTATAATATGGAAATCTTTAAAAATAGCAGGGGATGTGCTTACCACAGGTTTGTAAATTAAGACCCTGACAGCAGGTCCCAGATTCTTTGTTAAAAGCACCTGTTTTAGTTGGCATGAAGTGATGAAAACGAATCCCAGAGCAGCCAAGCAGTGGAAGATGATGACTTAATAGCCTTCTAAAATTCATTTGTTGTATAGGGCATAATAATAGTAATAATAATAATAATAATAATAATAATAATAATAATAATAATAATAATAATAATAATAATAACTGAACATGAGTCTGATACAGATATCACAGTTTAAAATCACAAAATGTCTTTTCTAGGTTTTAGGTAACTACTAAATTCATTTATAGAATCATAACCCACTTATCTTAATTTGTACAGGACAGAGAAAACAGGATAATACTTCAAACACCAACTAATTTATGATACTTAACCCATTTAATCCCACTGGCAACAATTATTGCCTTTTTTTCTTTTATTTTGGAAGCTCTAAAAGAGTTGTTTTGGCTTTGGGCAGCTAATGCAAGTTAAAAAAATTAAAAAGAGGTTGTCTCACCTAAATTGCATCAATGTCATGTGACTGGTGTGAATGGAGACATGAACACGCCCCTTTACATCCACCCTGCACCTCTGGAAAGAGATGTCTGCCTCTAACTTGTACATGAGGAAGTTTGTAAAATACCTTAATTAACAGATAAATTAAAACAGAAGAGCAAATGCAAGCACGGCAAAAATTGTTGCCGCTAGCATAACACAGTTATTGTGCTGGTTATACTACCTGTCAAAGGTTTTGGCTGTTTATTCTATTTTTATTTATATTATGATAGATTTATTATCTATCAGATGTCAGGCCAGGGGGTGTCACATGAGATCTTGGTGGGAAGAGCGGCCTCCCGTCGGGGGGTGACCAGTTGGGTCGCTGCGGTGGGATCCACCCTGCTGGGGGGCGGGCCTTGGGGTCTTGGATCTTTTCAGTGCACGGATGGCCCTCCACCGGAGGGTCCCTGCTCTGTGTGAGTGGTCGCAGAGGGTCTAGGCGTTCCCTACCCATTCCCTACACATGTACCACATAGTGGATGTGAATGGGTCAAATAGGTCAAAATAGATGAAATTTAGACTATGTGGTTTCCCATCGGCAACAATTGTTGCCGAGTATAAAAGCTACATTTTCACTATCATAACCACCAAGAAATGAAAAAAACATATAGTGTGTTAGGGAAGTCTAAGGAGTAAAATGCATGCACTTATTTTGCAGGGAAAAATTTGGGATTAAATGGCTTAATAATACACTAATGGCTGTGTGCACCCGCAGGCCTTTTCCCTTTTCATTTTAAGCTTTTATTTTCTTGCAGAGTTTAGACTTTATATCAGCATGAGATTCTGCGCGAGGTTACTTTAGTTACTTTCAACTACAATAACCTCAGAGGCCTCTGTTTGCAACTAATGCATGAAACATGGAATTTGACTTCCGTAGTGTAAAGCACTGTGGCTGCACAGATATGGGTGAACCTGAACATTCAAATAATGCAAGCATTTGTCATCTAAATGACATTAGCTTATACTCTGCCCAGCAGCTCAGAGAAATAGAGTAAAACAGGAACAGCTTAGTGAACGAGTTAATGATCTCTAAAGCCTAGTGTTACTGTGAGACTGTAAAACTGATTTTCTAGGAAGTAGGCACAGCACATAGAAATGGGCAGTTTGATTCAATGAAAAATTCACTCCAGGATTTAGTTCCAACCTGTTGGCTTAAGCCAACAAGAGAAGAAGAACAAAACAGTTGGAATAAAACCCTAGAGAGGATTTTTACTCTCTGGACCCAAATGCTCACCTTTGAGACTGCAGACCTATTTAATTGTCTTCTTTAGGTTTCTTCTTAGGGCGTGTTGTAGTCAGTCAGGCCCTAAATTGACTGCCTTCATTTAGTTTTATGGGGTCACTTGACATCAGCATCTTCCAAAATAGTCCAAAAGACTAAATTCCAATCAATTAAAGACAAAGGTATAAAAATCTATTAATCAAAATGATTAGTATTGATGTCTATTTGGCAACTGGTTGTTCATTACTATGGTATCATATGGCTAAAAGTCTAAAACAATAAACAAAAGATGATGAGTCACATTAATCATTTTCCTCACTGACTGTTACTTGTTTTTTTCTATAACAAACTAGATAAAACATGAATGCCCTGAAGTGGTAAATAGCATCCTTTTTTGGACCTCTTTTGGTAGGTAGCTACTAACCACTGTATAGTGCAGGGGTCACCAACATGGTGCACGCGACCACATGAGTAGCCTGCACCCCATTCCAAAAATAGCCCAACTTGCCAGTGAGCAGCGTCTAACATTTAATTTGATCCTGTTGCTATTATTCTTTAATCACATTTGAATTCATACATATTTTTAAATGACAACATCTAAAGCATTTAAAACATGTTTATTATACATGAAGTTTAGAGAAGTTTAGATAAACTCTGTTCTAGTGTATCAGACTGGGAGCCCTTCGTATGGCTCAGTAGCTCTCAGTTTCAAAAAGGTTGATGACCCCTGGTATAGTGGACCTGTTGTCCTGGCTATCCCACTCGTT
Source organism: Brachypetersius altus (assembly GCA_037974465.1). NCBI lineage: Eukaryota > Metazoa > Chordata > Actinopteri > Characiformes > Alestidae > Brachypetersius > Brachypetersius altus. The sequence goes on from JBBPDB010000039.1 coordinate 16,381,100, forward strand.
ACAAAAAGTTAACTTTAATCTCCACGAGGGTGTCTGTAAATCAGCTTCATTCAGGGTGAATTATGTATGGTATTTCCTCACATATGCCATGCACCAGTGCTCACTCCTCTCGTGCTCCATATATTGAAATGCATCACTCATGTAATGCCTGTCACAGAGACTGAATTGCTTCCATTTATTTTAATAAGGGCTGGACAGAGTTGACATGAATTGGCCTCAGTTTCATGTGAGGCCTTGGGTCTAATAATGGGTCTAGACCACAGCTATCCACACTTGTTAATTATTATAGTTATACATAACCATGGTGGCCTCGGATAATACTGATCGAGTCGCGCATAAACTCATCTGTTCCTGCAGAGGAGAGGTGCCGGCAGTTATTCCACAGCGGAAAAACTTAAACACTCAAGCATAATCTTCCAGAATATGCTGTGCCACCTCGGCTGGCAATCAATTAGTTCTCAGTCAGCGTCCTCTCACGCTTTGACACCCCCTTCGCTGACAAATTAGCAGCCTCTCTGGGCTTATTCTAGACTTGTTTACTACAGCATATTATTTATGCTGTGATCTGATCCTGTCTCTGCAAACAAATACAGGTAGGACCCGAATGATAAGCAGAGAGGCCAATACAATTAGGCAGATGTTAAGGCTCCTCTGTGAAAATCCTGTTTACAATAAACCGGCATGACTTGCTGCTTGTGTTATATACGAGTTAAAATCCTCAGAAAAGACTTCTGAGGATTTTAATGGTCTCATGCTCTAAATTGGCAGTCACTGGCTGCTCACCTTTATTAGCTGAAAAGCTGAGCTGTTAAGTTGTGAACTTTATGTTAATGCGAATGCAACTAATTGCATCCAAAGGTGACCTTTAGTTTCAAGATAACATGAAAACTGAACAGATCCAGTGACAAATGAAAGGAATACGACTGAATGATTAGAAATGTAAGAAAATAATACGGATATTATTCACTTGTCTGTGGTTTTAATACTGTGGTTGCTCAGTGCATGCATATAGAACACTTAGAGCTGGACACATAGGTAAGAGTTGGCCACAAATATCCTGGCAGTCAGTGCTGAAAATAGCATGAGTGGAATTTCCTTTTATTTATTTTCCCTCATTCAAAATTGAACACGTAGAGCAGCAAATGGCAAGAGAGGCAAACAGCATTTACACCGTTTACAACAGACCCAAGTGACAATGCAACTTGACACCGTAACAAAGATCCAAGATTGTATGCAAAGGATGCCTTGCCTCTCAGACTACGAAATGCCATCACTAATGGCTCTTAATTAGTGCATCACAGTGCACACACAAAACATGCATTATCTAGATGAAACCCTAGGGGGGAGCGGGGGGGTTTAATCTGGAAAGCGGCAGATGATTTTATCAAGCTGTGGATCTAGCACAGCCCTTTTGAAAGGGATGAGTGACAGGGCCTCCATAGAGTGGGAGCTAAGCATAACTACTTTCAAGGCAGCCAGAGGCACAGGCATGAGACATTTACACTGAAAGTCCTACCTTCAGTGATTTGGTCTGCAGGTCCACAGTAAATATCGTAAATATATTTTTATGAGAGTGTTTGTTTGTGTGCATGCATGTGTGCATATATACCAGTGCACACAATAAATAACTTATTGAAAGTGACCATTCGGTCATACGTGAACACACCAAAGCACACAGTGTGAACAGCTCTGCATTTAACCCATTCACCAAGTGAAGCAGGGGGCAGCCAGGAACACAGCACCCGGGGAGCAGTGCGTGGGGACGGTACCTTGCTCAGGGTACCTCAGCAGTGCCTAGCGGTCTTGAGAATCGAACCCAGACTTTCTGGTCGCAGGGCGGATGCCCTAACCACTAGGCTACCAGCTTATTATATTATAAGTATGTTATTTTTTCTCTAAAAAATTTTTGTTTGGAATTTTGAATCGAGTTTGGTCAGTAGTGTAACAAACAATGGCGACATGCACATTTTACACAAACACACTCCCACAAATTACAAAAGCAATAACCAGAAGAAAAAATTAAGCGGTCTTGAATCTGTTGCATCATGAACTTCTGCAGCTGGCAGTTCAGTTTTGAGAACTGAAACAACGGCTCTCTGTCGCAGTTTCAGTCATTCTTGATGGAGGATTTAATATTCAGATTAATTTAGCAATATTTTATCTTAAGATACATCTTCCTCAAAATATGGACAATCTGCTCAGAATAAGGGGTTCCAGCTCCTTAAAAAATCCTTAAGGACAGGCAGTGTGCAAAAGATATAGATTAGAGCAACCCATGATTGCAATATTGTATGAATACAGTGAGACCACTGCAAAATGTTCAGTTTCTCAGGGTTTGATCTTTTATAAGTGTATTTAACTGAACAGCTTAGCCTTAGTTTTTAAGAACTGCTGAAAGTATTTCTCCTAATTTCCTAATAAAAATATTTGCCTGTAAAACAGAATTTTACTTGAAATGATGAAACATCAAAATAAGAGAAACTGCGCGCTTTACAGAGCTTGAATAATTCAAAGAAAACAAACCTCTTGTTCACCCAAACAAAATGGCAATAATTATTGATGAACTTCTCGTAGTGTTTTACCATCCAGCTGGTCTCATTGCAAGAGGAGAGTCGATTGCAGCAGTGTTTTATACTTTTCCTCATTAAATAAGATGATTCAGGTGATCACTAATCAGTGCCTCATAAAACAGAATGAGGTGCTTGTGTAGGAATTTAACAGACACTGGTATGGAATGGCCGTTATACTCATAGCAATGCTGATTTAAAAACAAATTGCAGTGGTCTATTTTTTCCAGAGCTGATCAAAAAAGACACACGATAACATAGCATTTCTACTGAAATCCATGGTTTTAACAAGCAATTTCTCTGATCAGAACAGCCTCTACTCATTTAGAAAAACTTCACAGATGAAATGCTGCCACCACTGTTAGGTATGGCACTGGCCAGTGATAGTTTTACCCTACACATACCTATTTGAAGTCTGGCCAAAAGGTCTGTTCTGGTCTCCAAAAACCTTCTCCCACACCTTAACTAGATCTTTCTCATGCTTTTATTTAGACTTTCTTAATGGCTTTTCTTGATTCTCTCCCAGAGTCCTGAGTTCCAGCCAAAAAGCATTGTAGACGTCTTGCTCTGATGGTTAGTTTTGAAGGATGGTCTGTTCTAGTAAGGGTCTGGGCGCTACAGCGAATCTTCCAGTTTTTGATGATGGATCAAGCAGTACTTAATGTGACATTCAGACTCTGCATTTCAAGGATTTTGTTTTACAAACCAGCAGAATGCTCATTTGTCTTCTTTTTTGAAGCGTTTTTCAAAAAATAAATACATTTAAAAAAAAAAGCCCTTACAAAGAGTGCTTTTTTTATCCATACTAAAGGACTCACCAGCACTACCTCTTTAATTATGATCACATAAGTGTCACCTTTGTGTGGGTTGTGGTCATTTATGTAAACCTGGAACTTCCAAAGCACAGGGGTTTTCATACTTCTGCAAACAGCATTTTTCAGTTTTTATCTTTTTAATGTTGGTAGACAGACTATCAGTTTTGGCTTTGAAAATATACTGAAGCAAAAGAATTCAACATATATTTTATAATCCAGAAAATGTTGACTTTCAAGCCGCTGGATGAAGTAGAGTGTAGTATTGTGTAGCGTCATGTGATGGTGTGATGTTCTGTTCCTCAACTGTCGGCCACAAAATGTTGCTCTTTTTTTGAGGTATTTAAAAAAAAACTGTACATTTTATTTAAGAAGTTCATTTTTAACAGAACAAAACTGAAGGAAATAATGAGGAAAAACTAATAATGAAGAATCGAAGTTTCAAGGAACATTCTGAAGCGTAGCTGCTCTTTATTTGAGTGTCCTGCTGATGTTGCTGTAACCCACTCCGACACACGTCATCAAGACCTTTTCTCCTCCTTTGCGTTCGTCCTCGTCTGCGTTCTGCGTCTCGATTTTAAACATGATCTGGAAGAAGTCCCGAATGTGCCGGAGGAACTCAATCCTGCAGGACACAAGATTCCCTTAGTGCATACAAAACAACGTGCTTTTCTTGTACACACACAAACACACAACATCACAGAGCAGAAAGAAGGCAAACATCCACGCAGTTGTAAACCTGGGGGTCAAACAGCAGGTCAGAGGACTCTTTTGTGTTGCCAAGCTTTCTGCGTCAGGACTGACCATGACCCGAGCCAACCTGGACCTTCCTCAAAGGCTACGGATAGTAGGCAAAAGCTATGACCCTAAAGTATGATGCCACTGATTGTTAATCATTATAACGTAGGCTTGGTATCAATGGAAGGCTAAAACGTACAAATGACCACCGTCTAGCCTGACCAAAGTTTTGTTTTTGTTTTGTCTCGTGAACATTTTAATGAATTAAACGTCATGTGATCCAAGAAAAATAATTTTGTCATGGTTTCATTAATTTAACAAAAAAAGTAAATCACAGAAATCGCAAAAACAGAGAAACAAAACACAAAGCGCCAATATAATCAGAATACAGTCAATATTGTGCAGTCTTGTTAAGACCCAAAGTTGAAGTGAAAATGTCACTAAAATAAATGAAAGCCAAAACATGGGTTGCAGTCGACGAACGGACCACATGGCAGTCTAAACACGACCCATTAGGATCCGAAACACTCGGTGATTGGCTGAAAATGAAGAGCTTTGTGTTGGCACTGCCAATCTTCAGTTATCATAGTACTGTACTTGATCAGGACACAGCACCGGTACCATGATAACTGAAAATGGACAGTTCACGGTCCATGAGTTAGCTTCAAGAAGACCACTGAAGTGTCTCACAGTCCAAATACACAAATTTAATGTGGAAATTTCCTTCAACACCACCATGAAGCATCTTTCCTGTTGAAAACCAGACAGCACCAGCACACTGCAAAAAAGACATACAACAGGCAGAGAAAACTGAACACATTAAGCAGAAGAAAGATCAAATAAAAGACTAAATCCAACGTAAGGGATAACAGGATGTTTTCCACAATGAATCATTTACAATTTATTCTGACAGTGGTGATAGGAACCAGAGCACTTAAGGCCATTAAAAGCCACCTGACAAAGTTATTACATGAAATGATAATGAATACATCACCTGATGCCCAAGACACTTTTACTATAAAGAAATGTTTACTTTTCATGTGATTAAACACTTTTTACCATCACCAACATTACATATACATTTAAACAGCTGCACTTGTGTCGTAGATCCCTGGTTCCATTCACTACTACTGTAAAGAAATTCCGCAAAGTTATTAAGAAAGTCTGAGACAAATAGATAATCCAGTGAAGGTCTTCAGTCATTCATGGCTCTGATCATGAGGCCTGTAAAGGTGGTATTAATATGTATGATGTGTGACCAAAGCAGCTGTTCATGATTTAATAACCAGCAGTTATGAAAGCAAGAGAGTTTTCCTATATCACTCTCTTAAAGTAGGAAATGCCTAATGGACAAACATCAATATTAAATGGATAAAAGTATTGGGAAACAGGGTTTGGGCTAGGTCCTTTACTTCCAGTGAATGCTTTAGCATACCAAGACATTTTGGACAATACCAGGCTTCCAACTTTGTGGAATTTTCTATTCCAGCATGACTGTGCCTCAGTGTACAAAGCAAGCTCCATAAAGACATGGCTGGATGAGTTTGGAGTGGAAGAACTTGACTCGCCTACACAGAGCCCTGACCTCAACCCCATCCAACACCTTTGGAATAAACTGGAACAGAGATTGCGAGTCAGGACTTCTCATCCAACATCAGTGCCTGACTTTATAAATGCTCCACGGAATGAATGGGTACAGAGTGGAAGCTGTTATAGATGCAAAGGGGGAGGAACTCCACACGAGGGTCTATGTATCTGAATGCCGTGTCAGTAAGGTTTCTGTTGGTGTAATGGTCAGGCGTGCCAATACTTTTGGCCATATAGTGTATATAGAAGTGCTGCCAGTCTCCATGTTTTTATTTTGGTTTTCCTCCTTTCAGGACAGTATCTGGACTTCCATGGACTGACACTAAAATCTCTTTTTAAAACACAATACTCCACTAATAGTATCAAGTGATTGGCCGATTACATGGTTAAATCAAATCTAACATCATGCACTGATATGACGGATAGCAGCAGCCACAGAGGATGTGGTTTGATTTTTTGTCAGTTTCAGGTCAGGATGCAAAGCAATAACCATGTACCAGCAGTACTCTGACTGGAAGAGGCACAAAGTGTGAATGTAACTGCTAGTAGACAAAGGTCAATGGGAAATGCCAGATTTTGTCCAAGTACGGTGATGTTTACAGCAGCGCTTCCTCAGATCACTGACCTTTGCCTGGCACACTATGACATGGAGAGGAATACAGAGGAGCAGAGAAACATGGGAAGGATGAAGGGGGTCTGACTCACGTATATGGGGAGAGGGGCCCTAAAAGAGTTTTGGACACATCTTGCTGGCCTAGGGTCATGTACAGAAGAGCCAGGCTCTGATTGGTGGAGTCCACACAGCCACCCTGCAGGTAGAGAGAGATCAGGATAATACATTATTAGTAAACATGCAAATGATTTCTAATTTGATTTAATGATCAAATTTAATTATTACATTTTTGTTATAAAGGAAGTCAGCAGTCTGCAAGAGGAGGGTCCTGCAAGAAGACGCTTTCAAAAAGCTCCATTCTTAAAACACAAAAATAAGAATTTCAGGCAGTTCGCTTAAATGTATACAAAAAGAGGCATAATAGGGGAATCAATGTTTAAATTGAGAATGACATTTTTAAACCACAATGATGTCATTAAAATAACAATAAAATTAATTGAAATCTAAAGCTATAATCACCCTTTAAATACACAAAGCATACTTGATATCAAAGGTAGATCATTTTCAGTTTCTCAAACACACACACAAACGTTTTTATTGGTCTGTGTGCAGGTTGCTGCGCTTTTAAGGATATGTAAATTAGCTCGGTTCTGATTGGCTGCCCCATATTATTCCCCATTGAAAAAGAGATCCAGGCTGAAAAGCTCCAGTATAAATGGGCACGGCTGGACAGCTGTATGCTGAACAGTAACCGTGAATGTAAATGGGGTGGGTTTTTTTTTTGTGACATCACAAAAGCAGTGAATTTGCAACTTACATACAGAGACGAAATGGACTAAGGAGTAAAAACATTTTTTTAATTATTTATTACAACAATATTTACTACATAAAAACCTTTTTGGAGGAAAGTCTGGCTGTCCATAATTAAGGCCCTTTAAGGCAACACTGCACTTATTCTGCAAGTCACCCTTTCTGTGGCAGGGAGAAGTGAAGCTCTAGGTTAGGTCTACTCAATGACACACGAGTCATGTTTTCCTCCTCGAGGACGTCCTAATAGGTGGAGGAATGTCGGGTGGCTTGGCAGCAGCATTTTCCCATTACTGCACGTATACAAGCCTTGTGCTGGGACAGAGGGGCCAGTCTGGGCAAGACCACTCACATGCCCCGTTTAGTGCTGCTGCAGAACATCTGCTCAGCACTCATATGATTCAATCACATAATCCTATAAAGGAACTGAAGCTTCATTGTTGATATAAGCTCACACCTGATGACGGGATACTGAAGAGAGATGTTTTGACAAGTTCATGAAGGCAAAAAATAAAACAAACTTAGACCAAACTCTAGAAATGACATGAAAGAAAGAGAAGTTATACACTCCTGAACATTTGTGCTGTCTCTGTCTCCCTGCTGTCAACAGACAATGGCTAAATAAAAAAATGTATGATTAAGTAAAAACTGAACTGAATTATGTGAAAAATGTAAATTCGAGCCATGATATATATATATATCCTTTTACACCAGACCTCTCCTGGTTGCCTGCACAGCCCTGCAGCAGAGCTTCAGCCTTCAGTCAGTGGTGGCCATTTCTTACAAGTGTTTAATAAAGGCCCATTAAAGCTGCAGTGCATTAAAAATTACACCCATTTTTCATCCATAAAAACAAACTCAGAGTTACAAGACCAGATTAAAAGACTGGACAAAGAAACAATCAGTTCATATCAGTTTCTTTATCAATAAAGCCATAAGTGATCCCAGCTCTAAATATGAGTTCTAAAAGGGGTGAAAGTCGTCTCTTAGTTTAGATACAATAGCACTTGGCATTAAATTACAAAAAAAGGACAAAATCAAAAGACAAATCAAAATTATGTAGAAAAAATGAAACCGTAAAAAACATACTAAAGTGATTTATAGTGCAGCCAAAGGGACAATTTCTCTCTGTCTTACATATTTTTGCGGTCATTCTGAGCACACTCTGCAATAACCAAGGCCAAATGTGCACAGGTAGCGTTTCTGTATCTTAGCTGCTGTTGAAATGTGCCTGTATTTGCAGTTCTGAACCTTGTTCATTCTGAAGGCCTCTGTGGTGAGTTTGAAAACAGAACTTCAAAAACCGAGCCCCAGATTTCAGGGAACCGACCGAATGCATACTTGTCATCAACCACGCATTAGAAGTCTGGTAAACTTTGCTGGGCTTTTTCCTCGTTGCGGTGTTGAGGTCCGGGTGATAGTCAGAGAGGAAACTGCCCGAGAGCTGGGTCGTCCTCTGGGCCAGGAGGAAGATGCAGCTGGTGTTTGTGGTTTTAGAGGTCCGTGGTGCTAGCCATGGGGTTAGCTATGGTGATACTCGTGACATCTGGGCTTTTCTTCTTTCCTCTCTGCGCCAGCGCTGCTCCCAGTGGCTCAATGTACGCAGGTTGACCCATATTCTCTTCTTCTTCCTCAATGATCTGCAAAAGCAAAGCATGCACAAAGTTGTGATGCAAATAATATGCATGTATACGAGGGAGCTCAGAAGCTTGGAATTAAAATTAGCATTTTCAGAATCTTCAGTGTTATAAAGCCAAATTTGTTTGAAGATGTTTGGAGTGTTTGGAATTGGCCAAGATGGGAATCGCCAGGATCGTAATAAGTCATGATGGGAAATGGGCAAGATCCGCATTGGACATTTTTTGTCCAATTTTTCCAAACGATCATTTTGACATTGTTTGATATTTAAGGGGCTACAGAGTTCTATGGCAATAAAGTGAGACGCGGAACATTGTAACCAAAAGCGTGAAAACTTCTGGAGCATGCTTTACAATATTCAAATCATATTAATGAATAAAACAACCGCCATTTTGTAGATTTAAAAAAACGGACTGAATACTTTTAAAATGGTGGCAACTGATAAACCTGCACACACACACACATCACTGCGATCTCCTTAAAAACCGGGGGCCTCACTTATCAAGTGTGTGTGAGCACACATCTGTGCGTAAAGGGTGTGGAATTTATGAACTTGTACTTGTGCTTAGAAACGTGCGTAAATATACGCACACCACTGTCCACGCGTACGCACACCACCCAGTGGTAGAATTGCGAAACTGCGAGATGCAATAATCTCCCAGGTCCCAAACTACATTCACTTTCTTTACACAAGTCCGGCGAAAGTGGAAGTTAAGCAGGGATTTCACGCCGTTGCTGAATTTCCTAATGTTATTAATAGCGTTATAGGAGCAATAGACTACACCCACATAGCAATAAAAGCACCATCCCAGAACGAATAGAATTACGTGAATAGGAAGGGGTTTCAATCCAAGCTTCTACTTCTGCTGTGATTTAGAAGGTGTGGGATTCATCATTGCTGATTACTGACTGGTGTGCGTAAGACCACCCAGAGAACGTTTGATAAATCTCACTTTTTCTGTTCTCACGCACATTCTAAATTTCACTCGTACAATAGAATTGAATCATTTCTTTTTGATAAATGAGGCTCCAGCTGTTTTTTGTTCATCCCTTTTGTTTGGGGCTGCCTCTTGCATACGGCAGTAACAGTAATCATCAATCAGAAAGTCTGTCAGAAGAATTGGCTTAGCGCTCGCTTCGCCATCTGAAGGATAAAGTCATGTTCAGCAGTCTGAACACTGTCCACTAGGGGGAGGCGATTTCACTCACATTGCTTTTGAGAGAGAGGAAACCCCGCAGGACCTCGTGAATGCGCTACATTTATGATTTCAGATTTAACGTCTGTGAAGTAAAATTAACTGTGTGCCTTTTTATCATGACATGATACAAATTCACGTACAGACACAAACACACACATGGACACACTATATAGAACTACATGAACACACGGAAGCTCATAAAAGATGCATATTCACTCACATATTTGTTACATGTACTGTATGCCAAGAACAGCAAAGGAAAGGGGGAAAGCTAGTTAGCGAACCATTCTGCAGTAACATACCACTGCCATCAGCCAATTCTCTCATGTATGCATATAGAAATATAGAGAGAGAGCAAAGATATTTTAGGATTTCTTTACCGTCATTGGCATTGTGTCTCTCTCACTCATGGTCAGGTCAATGTTGTAGTCCAGGGAATTTAGGCTAGAAACAGAACACACACAAAGAATCAGAATCTCACAGTGAAGCCTCGTCTTTAAAGGCGCTTTGGCCCTTTCAGACGGCCTAGAGGAAGATTATAACTGTGTGCATTGTGTGATTCTGAGTGTTACGGGTGGGAAGGCACTCAAAGAACAAGGTCAATAGGTCACCAGGTTAACACAAAGTACACAGTAAAATACTAGTGGTGGGCATAGATTAATTTTTTTATCTAGATTAATCTCACTGTAATCTTGGAATAAATCTAGATTAAAATGGCTCATTTGAAGTTCTGAAGCCCCGCCCCCAAAATGATCCCAAGCCGCCTGAAATATATAGACATTATTCTACTATTTTTAAATTATTTATCCAAACATTTCATACACGATATCACTGAGTGCAGATACACACTTCACAAACAGAAACAAGACTCTGAACTGAAATGAAGAATAATAAGTCTAGCTCTCATTACTTAATTAAAATGATGTAGCGGCTGTTGAAGCTGCTGTAGGTAGCAGGTGGGCATTAGGACCCAGGAGGAGCTACGCGGCGCTGCTTGTTAGCGAGTAGCAACCGGAGCCCGTTCAGTAATATTTCTCAGGTAGCGCCGTTTGTACTCAGTTTAACAGAACAATACTATGAGTGTCCATACATGTTCATTGCTGAACTTTACTGTGTCCTTAAGTGAAAGGAAAGGTTTGGTGAAAAGTGTTCACTATACACACATTCCTTCCTACAGCCCTGGGGGCTAAGGCTAAGCCCCGCTCGTCTTTCCGTCCTAGTGACACTAGTCATCAATTTTACAAAGAAGGCTTTGTTTATTTTTTTTCCCAACTCTGTCACACTTTTAAAAGCTGTGAGATAAA
>JBBPDB010000039.1:16392464-16405514 GCA_037974465.1 Brachypetersius altus
CCCGGGGAGCAGTGTGTGGGGACAGTACCTTGCTCAGGGTACCTCAGCGGTGCCTAGCGGTCTTGGGAATCGAACCCAGACTTTCTGATCACAGGACGAATGCCTTAACCACTAGGCCACCACATGTGTAATGTTCATATGACTAAGAATGATGTTATTGATTGAATGTAACTCTCTTTAAGATCATATATCAGCATATGTACTACACATTTGAGAAAACACTGAGTGTAATGTTGTTTTTGTTTTATAGTAAAATCACGGGGTTATGTTTCAAGAACACTGGCATATAGTGGAAATTTGTTGTGCTGTGGTGAACTAAAGGACTAAAAACGCTTACTTAAAATTTTTTTAAATAATGTAAATCATAAATATTCCCCCAAATAATGCTCCCAAAACACTTTAATTTAATTTTAAACTCAGTTTAATACATTACCATTAATGGAAATACAAATGTAAGCCCGTATTCGTACTGTACAGTTTACACAGAACTGTACAGACTATACTGTAATTTATGCACAGGCATTTTCTTTGGTATGACTGTTGTTTTCTTTGGTATAAGTAGGTAAACACAATATAAATTTGTGTAATTTTTAGTAATAAAAATACAGCAAAATGTAAGGACACTCTCCAATCATTTTTACAGTAATTTATTCTTTGTGGGGCTGTGAGTCTTATTCAGTTGCTCCTGCTCCGATTTCAGCGGTATTTAAGCCAAAACAATCATCTAAAGCTCCGTGAGATTTTGTCCTAGAAACATACAAGTAACACCACTAGAAAACACTAGAAATGTTTTAGTTTTAATTAAAATATTTCGATGATGCTTTGTAAATAGAATAAAAAGAACTCTTGAGATTTTCTGTGCCTCAGGCAGCAAGCAGCCTGTCAATGACACGAAAGAGAAGCTTTCCTTTTGTACTCTGGACAGTACAAAAACAATACATTTCTATTGTATAGAAATGTATTCATAGCTCAATTCTACTAAAATGCATAGAAAACATTGCCATGAAAAAAGAAAATAAATTTTTAAAAATCTGAGAATATTTGCAGTTTCCTCATTATTGTGGGGATTTCCACGTACAGTTATCAGTTTAAAATCTGCGTGACATTACTGTATTTGTGTTAATTGTGACTACTGTACATAACCCTGTAAGATTTTTTTACCTTTCAGATATTGATGTAGGAGACCTCTAATGCAACTAATCAAGATTTTTTCTTTTATGTTTTAGTAAGTTTTTATGTTGAAACAAACATGTGTCTATGTTAAGTTTTAAATAAATTACTATGTTTAATAAAATATTCTCAAAATTGAGACTGTATATAAAATTAATTCTAATAAATGTAATTAAAATATATATTTCGTTTACAAAATAATGCATTAAACTTATGAAAGAAAACGTAGTCTATTATTAAAATCCATATTATTATATGTAGTATATCTTATACAGTTAATTAATTTAAGAAGAGTTGTGATTTTATTGTTTAATTCATGATTTTATTGCTTAAGTGTCTATGTTTGAGATTTATTTGAATCAATTTGTTAAATGCTAGTGCTTGAACAATTTAATGTGTGTAAATCTTAACATGCAAGTCACTTGTTTGTATTCATTCAATTTGTTATACAATTGAACTGTATAAAAATTTCCCCACAAAATTTCAGTGCAGCTTTGAGCATATGTATGTGTATGTGTGTGTACGCCCATTTGTGCCTTTATATCGTTTTATTGAAATTATTTTTAAACATATTTTTAACTTTTTAACTACTTTGCCTTTGTTTTTCACTTTGTCACCCCACTACTGTGACCAGCAAACACATTTTTTCAGCTTTCCATTTCACTCACCAGCACATCTATTTCGGTTTAGAACTTTTCTTACTTTTGCCCTGCCATTGTGCCATTTTCTCAGGTTTTCACCGGAGGCTTAAATATTCATGAGGTGATTTGCATTTAACATGTATAGTTGAACGGGGGGCGTGTCTAGGGCGTAATGTGCGGCATATTCACGTGCGAACAATCCGATTGCGATTTATAAAGCGTATTTTGCTTTCAAGTGTGCGTGCGCACTTTTTCATAAATCTGAATTTTCCTTGCGTACGCCATTTTCGTTTTTTGGTCTCACGCACACTTTTAGTATGTGTTCTACGCAACATTTTATAAATGAGACCCGTGGTGATGCCTCACGCATCTGCTTTCAACCACCCATTTTCTCCCCAATTTATTCATTGCCAATTCTCAACCAGTAGCTCAATTGTCCCTCATTACATGCAGTTACCAGCCCTGGATGGGTGAAGACTAGCACAAGCTTTCTCTAGATGTTGCATCCTCTATTTCTACCAGACAATCTCATGCAAAGTCATTTCAAGTCTCCTTGAAAACCTGACCTTGGGGGTATCTGTGGCAAAAACATTTTGGTAAAATGACGACAGTTTTGTGACCACACAAAAGAGAAGGCATATCACTGGTTGTCTCTTTAAATTCTGAAAAATAAATTGAAGACTGCTCTTAAGTCCACAAAAGTCACATTTATTTATCTTTAATTTTGTAGACATAGATTGTGAAGGTACCACAAAAAAAAACATAGCCTGGTCATGGGGAAGAAAATGTAAAACTCTCAGGTCTTGTGCACAAATCCAAAACATTTGAGGCTTGGCATATTGTCTGTTGAGTGAAAACACAATGAGAAGTGTCTATGCTGTGAATCATACACTGTATCCATCAGATTACTGAATGAAATTGCAGAGATAAGAGGACGTCTATGGACATTAGTCGAGTTCATGTTAACAACAGAATAAACCCTAGTAAAGGCCTGAGCTCAGAGACGACTTGGCTCCATAAATGTGTGAACCGTTTCCAATCTAAAATCTGTACCTTTGAGCTAGGGCTTGATAAACACGGTGTGATTGCTTGTATACTATCCTGTATTTCCTTTTAATCAGAACTGACTTATTCTGAGAGGATTACATTTTACACAGTTTTACTCCCAAATTGATTTCGCATTTGAATACAATCATTCTGTCGGGTTTTATATAGGTCAGATTTACGCAGCCTAATACGAGAGACAGAGGGACCATGAGAAGATGAGGAGAAGCTCGAAGCAAACGGTGACCGTTTTGCTTAGAAATATGCAGGGATCCTGATTACCTTTAACAAGTGTTATGATATTTATGGCACATGTGATTTAAAAGAATGTAAAGGGCCATTTTTAAAAGACAAAGTGATTATTCATTAAATATTGTTTATATTTATAAGTTTGCTAAAATGATAGGAATTTCAGTCAAATTTGAAATCTGTCAAAATGTGCCCTCAATATGAATTGAATGTGATTGTCAGAATGGGAGCTGGAGGGCTCACACTCTGATTTGCCTCTTTGGGAAAAGGGACGGGACAGACAGCCAGGCATCTCGGTTGCTCAGGATTTATTCCAAACAAAACGAAGGTATACAGGTTACAGGCAGGGAACATGAGGATAGGTGAGACGATGGACACATGAGGAACAGACAACAAAGGCAGGGTTAAATAGGGCACATAATCAAAACAGAACTAAGGCAGCTGGGAACTAAGAATCATGTAAACAGAAGACACCTGAGAAACAAGGGACACGTGAACAGGGCAAGACATCATAATAAAAGTAACCGAAAGCCAACAAAAACAGAACAGGGGGAAAAAACAGAAAATAGCGGCCCTTACCGGCCACCAGCCATAACAGTGATGTTTGATTTATTAAGACTGCAACTTATAATGAAAACTGCTCACAGCCAGCCCACTAACTGCATGCCCATGGGGCAGAGAATTTAAAAAGCTGAGGTAAATTGCAGTCATAAATTGTCATAAACCATATTATTCTGATGGTAAAAAGTCTTTCATCACCTGTTCGGGGTTTCTAGCTGCTGCGTCTGCACTATTGTTAAAGGAAGCCCTCTTAACAACATATCTTTGGAGACCCTAATGTGAGTATACACCTGCTAGAATAAAGTTTCATTGCTTTAACATCCATTAAAAGTTTAGATTGTTTTTCATTCTCCTGTGAAGTAACTGTCTTGGAGATGACACATCAACAGTATCTATAAATCAAAGGAAAATAGGAATGACTTAGTCTTTTAAGTCTGAGAATGCTCAAATCTCCTTCCAGTGTGTACTAAAAATAATATTCTAAAGTACATAAAAGCTTAAAAGACCTTAATACACCTTAATACAGAAAGGTGCAATTTGTCGGATCCAAAATGGGTTATGGTTTATGATGTGTGGTTATGATTTAAAAAAAGACTGAGGTAGAAAAAAATATGCAGCAACAATCAAGGTCTAGTCATAATAATACACAAGGCCAAACTGAAAAAAAAGCCTCTATTATTTTGTAGTTATTTGGTAGCACATCGGCAGGTGGTAAGCCTAACATACAACAACACAAGCCTTCAAAATCAAACGACAGCTTTCTATACGATGAAACTTGAGGCTTTCTACTCAAAATAGAGGAGTTTTGAAGAGGAAAAAAAGGATAACATTGTTTCTTCTTTTAGTCGTTGCAGTGAGCAATCCTCAGTCAGATTTGGTCTAAAACTACACTTGGAGACACACGTTGCTGCAACACTACCCAATTAAAGCATAAAAAGTCCCTCAATTTATTTTGGATGCGGTGCTCCGTAATCCCCAAAAGAAGTATCTGTTTTATTATAATTGGTTCCAAAGCACCCATTCGAAACATCACTATGCTGGCATCTCTATTTTGAAGACAGCTGCAAAGTGGAAAATATTACCGCTATAGCATGGGTGTGATTTATAGAGTGGGTAAAATATTTAGACGGTGGAGGCTACCTGATGCTTTTCAAAGTCCTTGAAAATATAAAAGGCATGATCAGAACCTTCAAAGTGTTTAGATAAAACTGCTACAAGAAGTCAAAGCACAAACTTGATGATCTCTATTTTTCTTTAGCTTTCTTTCCTATTAAATAGAACAGACCATATATTGAAGTGGGTGTTTGGGAGATGGACACTGTTTGTTAATTCACTCCATAGGAGTCATGCTCCTAATTTTTTTATTGCTATGTTCTAGGCTCTCATGTTTTTTTTTGGTAGACACATTTTGTGGTGTATATGTAGAAATAACATGATAGAGTTAGAGGTTGATGCACATGACAGCTGCTTTTTCTACATCCCCACACTGTATATAATGTGTAAATAGTTCTCGTACAGTATGCATATCATTTCTTACATTTCTACATTAATTGTAGACTTTTTATGTAATACTGATCGTGGTGAAATAGTACTAAATCCAAAGAATGTGCTCTCAAGCTAAAATGTATCCATTTTATGACAAAACCTGAAGCTCAATCACGAAAAACAATTTTTATTGTTAATGCCCATAGTTCACCAGATCAAAACACAGTCCTTCATAAACTCTGAGAGCCACTTTGAAATGAGTGCTCGCCCTTTTTCATGCAACAGTCGACAGGAATCCCTGAGATCAGCGCTTACAGTGTGGCATGAAGATTTCGATCTGTGTCCAACTTTGTCTGCCGAGAGGAGACATTTGAAGAAGATGAAGCGCAACAATAAATATGGAATAGGTTCTGCCCTTGAATATCCTTTCTCTCATTCTGACTGATCTTCGGTTGATTGTACATCTACACCTCCGGGCCTGCTCAGGACGAAAGCCGCCGTTTGTAAAAAGAGAAAGAATGTGATGCAGTGCGACCCAAATTACGGGCTGAGCATCAGGACATAATAAACTTAAGGCTGAACGTAATCTGCTCGCTTTTATCTGCGACGAAAGACATCAAGCAGTGAATCCTCACTTTGTTCAAGGCATTTGAAGTGTTCTTCTTCTTCTCCTACAAAACTTTCTCTGACTTTTCCACAATCTTTTCCTCAAACGAATCCAAATACCTCATCAGTCCGATTTTAGGGACGAGAGGGAATAATTATGTCTGTGAGCTAAAAGCCGGTTCGGCTTTGAAGCTGAGGTTTTGCGAGAGAGAGTTACATCGCGCCGGAGTGGGTCAGGACCCTCTTTATTACACTAAAATGTCACAGGTGGACTGGCATTTAGGTTAATAAAGAGCATTATTGCTTGCATGGAAATAATAGGGCATCCTGTCATTAGAACATGGCCTTTGACCCTCCCTGAACTAGGCGATGCTTATGCCGCGCCACCTTATTAAGGAAGGAATACATTGGCAGTATTTGAATAAGTTAACCTTTTCCACAACTTCTAAGCCACCAGGTGTGATTATACAGGATAACAGGCTGCCGAGATGAAAAGAAACCTTGAGAAGGTCGTCTAGCCATACACATAATGTGGGAGGGCGGCCTATTAAACAATTCCTTCACCCATTTCTTCTCAAAGGGGAATTCCACCCGATTTATCAAAATTGCTGCATAATTCAATCATTGAGAAGTCATTCAGACTGGTGTGGTTAACCACTGAGTACATTCAGTAAACCAACATGCTCCTTTAGGAATTATTATATGAAGTATATTTCCCAAATATACATTTTCATGCACTATGCCTCTCTGCTCTGCCATGCATGGTTTTAAAATATACACTTTAGGACAAAACCTCATAAAAATGTTGGCCAACATATTTATAACCATTTTGTGTAAGAGACATAAAACTTTAAGAGACATAAAACCTTGCAGAGACATAAAACTTTAAGAGACACACCACAACATTTTTAACTTGGTAAGTTTCTCTATATCTGTATATTTCTCATGAAACCACTCTGAATGACATTAATTAAAATTCCATGGACCTTTAAAGCCACCATCTGAAACAATACCACTTATGCCAGGGCTAATTCTGCACTCCTGCTAGAAACAGATACAAACAGAAATGCAGTGTTGACCAGCCTTGACGTCACTGTTGGAACTAAACCTTGTATCTCAATTAGTGTTATTTTTTCTATTTTGTGTTACATGATTTGAGCTGCCATTTACACTCTCAGGACAAGAATAAATGTTGGTTTGTTTCCAAAAGCAGGTAACTGATGACTTGTTACAGCTTACACTTAAGTTAGGATATGTTTTTTACTTGGAGATGCAGGATTTTGTTCTGACAGCAGTGGAGAAAACTCCTTAGCTATCTGTTCTACAGTTTTTCATTGGATTTGTCCAGACTTCATACTTCACATTGTACTCCTCTCTGTGCAGTCACATCATAAGCAATTTCCTCCAGGATCAATAATGTTTTCTGATTCTGATGCAGAGTAAGGCAGAAGGTAAAGCATGCTGAGTTTTACCTTGTGGATGTCGGAGGCCAGTTGCAGTAGAGAAGGTGATGCTGTGTACTGGGGTCCTCGCACTCTTACTGGACTGTGGAGGCTGACATAGGCCACCGCTCTGCTCTCCAAAACTACTCTGTTCTCCTAGAAGCACATCAAACCACAAATAAAACTGAGATCAAGCCAATTCAAATAGGTAAATGTCTGGCTAAGGTCTTAAAACTAAAAGCTAAATCACCCCCATCACCACCATCCTCATCATCCTCATCATCATCATCCTTATTGTAAATCAGCATTCAAACTTATACATTCTTCAGCATTGATCACTGATAGTAAAAGTACTTTCAGAATTAAGAAGAAGCACTACCTGCCAGAATAATCACATTAAACATGACGCACTGCCACCGTCTTCCATCTGTCTGATTGAATTTTGCATGCTTTGCTGGTTATGCTGGAGAGCAATATTTTTTCTCTGCTGTTTAGTGTCCTGTGGCTTCAAATCTAGGGGACGGCTCTGTATCATTTATTTTCTCTCCTCATTTGGTTAACAAGACAACAAAAAAACCCTCAACAAATGAGCAAGCACACCTGACCTCCTATTAGGTCTAATATTAGCTCACATAGTCAATCCACTGTCTTTGCAAAATGCGTGGCACAAGGCAATTTGTCTTCTATTCATGCACATGTGCTACTTGTATGCTAAGAAGGCAATTCCCTGTCGGATACTGGGAAAAAGACACTCATGCACCTAAGAGAGGCATGTTTAGCCCTTTCTTAACATCTTTAACCCTTTCTGGACATTTAGAGACTTATCTTTGTCCTCCTTAACTCAAATCTTCACTTGGCACCATAAAATGTTTCAGCAGGTGTAAATAAGGCTTTTCCTCATATTTTATTTCCAGCATGAAAGATTCAAACTGCTGCTTAACAACACTGGATCCATTTCAAGAGTTGATAAGTAAGCACACACATTCTGATTCGCTGGGAGCCCATTTATATTTGCTGTCTTGAGAACAATAAGAGACACCGTGAGGTTCATTCCTGTTCATATGTTTGCTTGCTTAAAATGGTACTGTGTGGTGCCTTGGCTTTATTAGATCTCTGCGTATCAGAATGCATAATAACAGCAGAAGCAGTAATAAAAGAGTAGATTAGAAGGTAGAAACAGTCGCATTCTCTGTTTTGGCATTAAAGAGTTAACTGCAGGCTGAGTGATGACTATTTGGTAGTTATAATAATGAAGTATATCAAGATACGGGGTATGGGTAAAATTTGGAACCAACCATTTCTAGGTTGTTATGAGCAATTTAGGTTCCCTTTCAGCCAAACCTTTTTTTTTTTATTTGCTTATTGGTCATTTTAAATAAGAATAACACTATTAGCATGATTCCTACTTATTACTTAATAAAACAAACACATTGAAATTAAAAACAGTTCATGTGGCAGCATTCAGATATTGGTGGGATAGAAAATCGGTCTTAATTGCAATAACTGAATTGTCATTTGTCATAAACACTACTCTGTTTTTGTGTTCTCTCCTGTCTATACATGCATAACTCCCACCATTGTCAAGAAAGAGCCAGGACTGAAATAGGTCCACACACTTGGTGCTCTTTCACTGGTTGTAGTGCCACTCTTAGTTTTGACATTATTTCTATAATGCAACACTGCAAGTGGATGGTGTCTGTTTCAGCTTGTCAAATCATAAAAAAAACAAATATGATGTCTGAAATTGTCTCAAACCTCCCCCCATTCGAAGGAGCCGATGTTGCCGAGAGCCGAAGCCCCCCACGAGCAGAAAATGGTGGTGCGGTCCGGCTGCCAGCCCGCGCGGGTCTGACCTGTCATGGAGGCAATGATTTGAGTCATAACTGCAGCACCACCACTCCATTCTGCCGCGGTGCCCTCGTACCACCCGCTGTGACGACTCCCAACCAGCACATATCGATCTATATGTCGAAGGCAAGACCAAGAACACACAGTCAGGACCAAATGCACACAAAAAGTCATGAAGAAGCACACACAACAGCATCTCCCGCACACACACTGTACTGAGTCAAACCAACGCGAGAACCTTTTGAGAACATAGCTGCAGGCTATAAGCCTTGCTGAGGCCGGCCGTGAATAACACTAGGCCAGATTGTCTTTGAGTGACAGCTGAGAGGCAGAAACAGACCAATAAACTTGATAGCTGTTTGAACAAAGTTCAGGAGGAATATTTTAACCTGCACACACGTAGGCGTGGCGGAGTCTGCAGGGAAGTTATTAGAATCCTGGCAAATCAATATATAAGAACTGGAACAACCAGCTAAATTAAAAGCAAACATGTGCTGCAAAGTCACTGGGACGAGGAGACTAACTTTAGGATCATATTTCATAATGGGGCAGCCACTTATGACATCGTAAAAAAGGTACAGTAAATCTTGTAAGCAATTCCAAACAGGCTTTTAACTTACAGAGCAGGAGGAAGATTAAAGACCTCCTATTGCATCAGGGGAAACAATTAAATCATTCAGAGAGGGCAAACACTGGTCAGTAATTAAATGGCTATTTTCAACGGCCAAGTGGGCATTTTCGACAGCATTTAGACATTGTTTTAAGAGCCATTTATCTAAAAACCTGCCTCTGCACCTGGAAGCCCTATCTCACTCTGCTTCAGTCTCTAAGAATTGGTACAAGCCTGGACTTTTCACAAAGTGAGCTGTCACAATACAGTGATGCAGTATGTGTGTGTGTTTTTCAGACACAGATATGACAGAAGATGGAAGAGTTTTCTGAAATGATCACACATTAACATGAGTCAGTGCAGTAAATGACATCTATAAGTCAGTTTAGTGCAGAATGTGTCATTTGCCCACCTGGATTAGTCCTCCCTTTCAGGTACCCAATGACATTATGCACCTTGGAATAGGATGTTTGAGATCCGATGGTCAAATTTATCTTTGGTCCTATGAAGTAAAAAGAAAAACAATTATTTTTCTTTACAATAATATTGGTACACTCTTTTGCAGTAATGCCAAAGAAAAACTTTTGGTTCCTTAAAAACCTGAATCCGAGTCTCTCTCTCTATATATACTCCTACTAAGCCTACAGAAGTGGTAAGGAGTGTTTATGGCCATTTTGAATTGATGAGTGTAAAAGAGTATTAGCACAGCTGAAAAATAAAGTTAGAATGCATAGAAAGACTGGAAATATCTCACTGGCCTAGTATTATGGTGTGTGTGTGTGTGTGTGTGTAAGGGGAGAGAGAGAGAGAGAGAGAGAGAGAGAGAGAGAGAGAAAGATGAGAGAGAGAGAGAGAGAGAGAGAGAGAGAGAGAGAGAGAGAGAGAAAAGAGAGAGAGAGAGAGAGAGAAAAGAGAGAGAGAGAGAGAGAGAGGAAAGAGAGAGAGAGAGAGAGAGAGAGAGAGAGGAAAGAGAGAGAGAGAGGTGGAGCATGTTATTATTACATTCCAATGACATTTGATCTTTCAGAGCTGAAGCGCATGGGTAAAGCCACAGGGGGCTTTTATACCTGGTGGAGGTCATTTATTTTGAAAACTCACCCCATTGATTGCCAGCCCTATCCCCAGTAACACTCGTGCGAATGCACTTCTGGTCTGAGCACAGAGAATCTGCAGCAGCTCTCACACAGCATCTCTTAAAGTTGATGTGAAAGCAAATAAAACTCCTCCTACCTGTTCTCCCCAAGCTACAACAGTGGGCTAAGCCAGCAGATACATCAGGGAAATGAAGAGGAGCTATAAGATTCTTATTGAGATTATCAGATTATTGCTGCTCCTCTCCCAGGGCCTTGCCAATTATACACAGAGGAGCAAAGGAGCAAACATTAATCTAGCTCACATCTCAACATATGAAATTCAGCCTGTCACAATAAATTGATAAAAAAAAAATCAATAAAAAATGACCTCAGTGAGTCTCAGTGAGCATCATTACCATGATACCCTAGGTCAAATCACCACACCCTAGGTCAAGTTACATGTTGTCATGTTACATACAGAAAACATACTAAAAGTGCACAATTTCTGTTTATTTGCTGATGTTAACATTATTGCACATGCTGTAAATCATAACACTACCATAACTAGCTGCATTTGCTGTTATATTAATTTCCACTTTGTTTCAATAAATAACAACTGTGCATTAAAATGTACAGAAGTGTGTACTCTGTATTACTCCTTTTCCACTGCACTGGTTCCCGCGCCGGTTCCGTACCAGTTGCCAATTTCGGAACCAGTGCCGCGCTTTTCCACAGAAAAAAAAGGTGCCGCTGCCCTAAAACAAGCACCAAACCGGCACCTAAACTTTGCTGGTCTTGAAGCGAAAACCCGTGATGTCACGAACGGTGGGCGGGGTCTTGCATATAATCGTTGTCTATGTCGATCTCTTTCAACGGTAATAAACGCGCTGCATTTGGACACTGAACTAAATCCTCAAAGTTTGGAGAAAGTTCTCAGCTGGTTCCCAGTTCCCGGCTCCTGGCACCAGCACCGCTGTAGTGGAAAAGGGGTATATGTGAACTCTTACCGATTTGTAAATGGGATGCACAGATACCACTTTTTCTCATTACGATGCTGGCAAAGATTCTCATGAATTGTCTGATACTGAGCACCAACACTGATACTCCACTTTCGATATATATAATTTTCCTCAATCGTCAAAGTTTGAAAAATATTACAGTAACCTGTGATTTACAGTAACCAGCAGCAGCTGTTATCCTGCACATTCTTGACTTGAAGTGAGGACAAGGCCGAGACGTCTGATGGCAGTGACTGTAGAATTGGTTTGTGTGTTTTACTGTTCGATTTTTTTCTTAACTTGAATGATTTAATTGTCAAAATAGTCGTTCCAATGACACAGTAATCCACAGTGACAACCACAGATGAAATTAGATGGAACGAGATTACTAAACAGACAGACAGCGAGTTGAAGCTCGGAGGGGTGCTTGTGTGTGTGTGTGTGTGTGTGTGTGTGTGTGTGCGTGCATGCAAACAGAGCACTGGCAGGTAGGACACTTGAAAATTCCTTTTCAAGAGTGCCCCCGGATTGCAGGCAGATGTGCTGGCCTTGGGGTGCAGCGTTCAGACACTGACTATTTTATTAGCTGCATGCTAGGTGAATATCTGAGGGAAATAAAGATGAAGTTGGCACACAGGGTGTGCGCGGTGCAGCAAACCCCGGCGCTGCTGACGACACCAGTGGAGCAGCGGGGGCCTGCTTTATTGACAGAAGACTTCTTGACCCTCTAGGTGTCATTTAATTTACACTAAAACAGCAGCGGCCTGCACACAGCCACCACCAGACCCCATTTATCACTTCCAGCATCAGTGGAAATGACAGAGTAAACAGTTTCACAGTGTGTCAAGACTGTTCAGGTTTGAAACTGTTGTATTCACAAACCTATGGCCGCCCCAAAACTACATCCACTGTGCTCTGAATAGAATAATCTATGCTGCTTGCATGGACCTCCGACTGAAGACCCACCTCTTCAAGGGGCACTTCGTCCACTAACTTACTATGTCCCTTACTTATTATAAAACCCAAACAAACCTTGACTTCTCTATGGCTTATGTATTGTTGAGTAGGTGTTGGCTAATTATTATTTGACAGTTGTTGTATAGATGCTCCAGCAGTGCAGTAAGAACCCAGACCACTGAGTAAAGTTAAGAACCCAGACCACCGAGTGAAGTTAACAACCCGGACCACAGAGTAAAGTAAAGAACCCGGACCACAGAGTAAAGTTAAGAACCCGGACCACAGAGTGAAGTTAAGAACCCGGACCACAGAGTGAAGTTAAGAACCCGGACCACAGAGTGAAGTTAAGAACCCGGACCACAGAGT
>JBBPDB010000039.1:16409581-16424581 GCA_037974465.1 Brachypetersius altus
CGAGTGAAGTTAAGAACCCGGACCACCGAGTGAAGTTAACAACCCGGACCACCGAGTGAAGTTAAGAACCTGGACCACCGAGTGAAGTTAAGAACCCGGACCACCGAGTGAACTTAACAACCCGGACCACCGAGTGAAGTTAAGAACCCGGACCACCGAGTGAAGTTAACAACCCGGACCACCGAGTGAAGTTAAGAACCTGGACCACCGAGTGAAGTTAAGAACCCGGACCACCGAGTGAACTTAACAACCCGGACCACCGAGTGAAGTTAAGAACCCGGACCACCGAGTGAAGTTAACAACCCGGACCACCGAGTGAAGTTAAGAACCTGGACCATCGAGTGAAGTAAAGAACCCGGACCACCGAGTGAAGTTAAGAACCCGGACCACCGAGTGAAGTTAAGAACCTGGACCACCGAGTAAAGTAAAGAACCCGGACCACCGAGTGAACTTAACAACCCGGACCACCGAGTGAAGTTAAGAACCCGGACCACAGAGTAAAGTTAAGAACCCGGACCACCGAGTGAAGTTAAGAACCCGGACCACAGAGTAAAGTTAAGAACCCAGACCACCGGTTAAACAGCTAAACAGCTCCTTTTAATCAAAATGTATTAATTTGAATTTCTTGTACAAATGGTACAAACGTACAATTAATTCCTGACAATATAAAGAAGGTTACTCGAAGTAAACTCTTCTAAAACGTTGAAGTCACAGTTATCACCAGTAATTATTTAAAAATGCAATATGAATGACAATTCAGTTCACTGAAAAGCAAAGTGATGTTTTAATATTCATAAGTACAAGAGGATATTTTATTATGGTTTGAATTTGATAAAATGTTATTGTTGTCCATGAAGTCTTCTTCTGCATAAAGAATAAAATGTCATTTATATCTATACTTTAGCAGAAATGTAGCTCTGTCCTGTCGATGCTGAGTGGATGTATGTGCACAGTTTTACGTAATGTGGTTTTCTACATAAATTTACTACATAAATACATGATACATTACTACATACATTAATGCAATGCCTGTAATGTAATTCATAAAGTAATTATGCACTTGAAGGAATGGCTAGGTGTCAAATTAAAACTGGAGTCCATATTATGCTTCTGTAGTTTAGAGCTGGAGCTGTGAGGCCAACACTGCTAACAGTAGATGTCAACAATCACTCAAATCATTTCTGGAAATGCATCCCCAAAGCGGCGCCACCTCTATAAATGCTGGATGTGGGGTAAGCAGGTTGAGAAAAGTTTTGGGAATGTTTTTACAGAAACAACTATTGATTTCTAATGTTTAACAGCTTTTATTATAAATTCCAAACATGTTTTGACTGTTTGACACATACATCGGTACTACAATTATTAACTTAAAAACGTTAAGGAATACAGATGAAATTGCAAAACAACAGTATTTCCAGACTTGAAATGGTTAAATCCTGTATTATTGCATTATACAGACAAAAATATTTTAAAAAGATGACATGCTTGCCTGTGAATATTTCTTTGGAATTAAATATCTTCATTAAACATCTCTCTTTTTATGTTTTTTTTTTTTAGATGTACATAGATATCTGTTTCTATATTGTCTGTTTATATACATACAAAACACACAGAATAAAGAGGGAAATGCAATAATCTCCTAGCGCTGGGTGAACCTCCACTATTTAATGGCTTGGGCCAGCAAATGAAAGCCATTAGTCCATAAATCAGGGGTCAGTGGGTTGCCTGGTTGTGTTCTGGTTCCCGTATGGTTTATTAGCAGGAATGGAGGGAAACAGTGAGCGTGACACCCACTGCGGCCCCAGCTACCTGCTCCCTGCAATCGATACCATTATAATTAAAGGGGTTTCGATAAAGCTATTCCATGCAGCTTCTCCGCTCGAGTGCAGTAATTGCACAGGCAATTTATTATACTTATGGCATTCATCTGGGAGGCTTGGGGAGTTCAGCCGATGTGGCAGGGAGCAGACATTCACAGAAAATACCAATTCGTTTGGGCTGTTCTCCCTTCGATTGCTTTTCTCTACGGTGAATAAGTGTGAGATGAGACCTGGCTGCCTGGCGCACGGTGGCATGAAACCAGGAAAGAAGAAGAAGGAGGATGAAAAAAAAAAAGGAAAAAAACCACAGTAATAATTGAACCCAAACATATTCATATTTGACTACATATGGAAGGAGCAGCAGATGGTGACAATGATATGAACAATACATAGCCGGGCTTTAAACAATGGCATCATGGGGTGAAAGCGATTCGTCTCTTGAGAGCGGGCTCTGATAGGCCTGGTCGCTCTGGAGTTGTGTCCATGGCAGCAGGGAGAGGGGGGTGAGGGTGCCTGGCTATGATTAGAGAACGTGGGAACAATATAGCGGACCTTAATTGAAAACGAATTAAAAGAGAAGGCGCGGACAGATGGAAACAAATGATTTGAAACCTCTGGAGTGGTCAGTGCCTGGCCCAATCAATAGAGCACAGATTACTAGCTTCTCCGAGTTTGATCCAGCTAATGGAACACGGGTGCACACTCGGTTCTGGACTGCGGCAGGTCATGGTTGGGAAGGTGCAGAGCTAAGCTGGGGGTGGGGAGTTTTACAGGCACCAGGGACAGTGCCCATCTGAGTTTGATCGATGCTGCTCATGTCACCAGTCCAGGTATTTCACTTGCATTGATTGTTAGACACTTGGCTGGTGGCAGGTGATGTCATGTAACAGCCGCTGTTCTAGGCAGAAGTTCTGAGTCACTCGAGTCTTCAGTCAAGCAGACAGGAACACAAGCATACACACAGAAACACTTACACACACACACTCACACACACACACACTCGCACATGATCTTGATGAGAGTCTTCTGTGTGTTCCCTGGATTGTTCATTGAAGTGTTTCAGTAATGCTATGGCTATGCCCGAACATAATCAGCTGTAAAGCAACGATTCAGTCAAAAATCTCATTTACACAATTTTCCTCTCAGCCTGAATGTAATTGTTCATCCAAGACGTTCGCTTCTTGAGTTTTGCGCCGCCAGGTTTCAAGAGTGTTTTTATATACAGCTCTGTCTTAAATTAGGGTGAGACACTACAGGCAGAAATGATTGCGGTTCCATCAGTCTTTCTCAGCAATGTGCCTTTTCTTAAACTGTGATAAACAACCTATGTCAAAACTCAACAGAAATGAACTTATTTTCAGTCTTTTGTCTATTTTTTAAAAACTTTTTAGAAAGCTTAAGCGGCTCACGCTTGTTTCATGAAGAATGCAACTGGATTACGCAGATGTGTCTATATCCTTTTATCCTTTTAGGTAGTAGGTCTAAAGTGTCACACGCCACAGTATAGGCTTGGCTTCACACAGTTTAGAGTTTACAGGCCATATCTGTAGTAAAGACCACCTTTGTCAAGTCCAATTGATGAGTGCAAATAGATTCAAGTCCAACTCAAGCCACGAGGTTATATTATGTGAGACCAATGGCTGTCAAAGTCTAAATACCAGCATATCCAAGTGAGACAAATGAGTCCGGGTGCTGGAACACACTCGTGGTGTGTGTAACAGTGATTAAGCATAGTTTTCAAATTTCTCTTGATGAACTCTGACTCCCCATATCAGTGAGTCCCTCAGTGCAAATGATCAGAACGTGTTTATCTGCCTGTTTACTTGATAAAAATTGAATTTTTAATGATTGCCATCATGTTTAAATATCACAGCACACCTTAATGGCCCAGTCCTGACTTTTACTCTCCTCATTATTGTGTGTAGCAACCCACTTTTACTACTGATCAAAAAAATGTAGGCAGGTCTGTATGATGATCTAGTTTGAGGTAAGAATGCGATTATAAGCTTCTATTACTTTCCACATCAGCTTCAGTGCACAACAAAAAAAATGTCTTT
This sequence comes from Brachypetersius altus, assembly GCA_037974465.1. Lineage (NCBI taxonomy): Eukaryota > Metazoa > Chordata > Actinopteri > Characiformes > Alestidae > Brachypetersius > Brachypetersius altus. The sequence goes on from JBBPDB010000039.1 coordinate 16,413,459, forward strand.
GCTCATCCACTACATTTAGGAGAGAATTACAAAAATGTGATTAGTTGCTGATCCATTGCTTTATCTGGCAAAAAAAAACAACTCCCCAGACTGCCAGAATGCCCTTGTCTATTATCTTATTTTCCTCATCAATTTTCCAATCACACAAACAGATATATCCTTCGGGTTTTGGTGGAGTGCCAGATAAGTGTACTCTCACCCAAAACAACACGCGCTTGACTCATAATCACCCCAATAACTGGCTTCTTTAACTTCTTCATTGGAACTTTGGCAGGGGATTTGCCTTAAAGCCCATTTCCTTTCATTTTGTCGCAGGAGCCGAAAATCCTTTACTGTCTATCAAGCTAAGACGGCTGCAGCGCCACACTGGCGGGTTCTCCAGGGTGATGATGCAACGATAAGAGGGGATTTTTACTCAATAGCACGAATTAGAGCTTAATAACCCCCTCTAAAACCTGCTGCAGATGCTTCCTGGCATGCATACATAGCCAGAAGAGGACCTTCTATGAGCTGTAGCTGTGTGTGTGTGTGTCAGGGGAAGGACAGAGAGAGGGAGAGTTCTTCATGTGTGTATGAGTGAGGATGCTTAAGTTGGTGACACTCCGTTTCCATATATAGGCTGGTGCATGTTTAGCAAAGAGCAAAGAGAAAGAGAAGCACCAAGGCTGAATGTGTACCATGGCAACACATTCACCCTTCAGTAACACAAGTGAGGGAAAAGGCACTTTTACTTGGTCACACAACACACATGCATCTCTCAGACGATTCAGGGCTACACAATACAGTCATAGGCAAGTCAAAAGCCAAGCTTTGTTAATTTTCAAAATGATCACAATCTAAATGCTCACATCCTTTACAAGGAACACAGTTCAAGATGATTTGTTCAGCAGATTTTGGTTCACAGTTTGGTGACACCTCATTCAAAGGGATTCATAGGATTTAATGACACCTGCATAAGTCCGTCATGACAACTGACACAATCCTACATAAACATTCATAAATTCATAAATAGCCAACATTTTCTGAGGTGAGATAATGGGGCAAATGGTTGTCTGGTGGTTAGGCATCTGCTCCTTCAATTAGAAGGTCCTGTGTTTGAATCCCATTACTGCCAGTGGCACCCCTGAGGTAATCCTTGACCACACACTGCTCTTTGTGCAACCTCCGTTGGTGCCTGCCCACTGCTTAACTTGGTGAATGGGTTAAATTTCATATTGTTCACTCTAGGCCCTATGGCATTAAGACAAAAGTGGACTAGTCAACTTCAGAGGCATGAGTCGAGTCGACACCCTCTGAGAAAAGTCGACTAGTCGTGTGTTTTATCCCTCTCTCTATTTGCGCACTTGTGTACACAATGCAATGTCTGCCTCTGATTGGCTGACGTTGACACATGCTCCTTGGTTTAACCAATTATTATAGTCCCTTCATAAAAGGAGCCGTTGGCGCGAGAGTCTTGTGATTCAACTGCTCTGCCGCTGAGAGAGCAACAGCTCAGATGCCCGATCTGGAATATTGTCCCGTATGACGTCACTCGGGGAAAGGTTACCTCTCCTTTCTCAAGCTTTACCCGACCAGAGAATTTTGCCCCCATTCCCCAAAAAACGTAGCTCCCCCGACTGTCAGTGCTGTGTGTGAGTGACATTTTTGCCTGTAGAGACACCATGGCTTGTAAATGAGTGAATCTGGCAGTTACTTGGTGCTTATATGTACAAATGAGCACAAATGTATTTTTTAGTTCCTTCAGGAAAGCCTCTGAAGAACCAGTGGGTTCATTTTATTTTCTATGGACAAGTAAGTGTGCTTAACGCTGTATAATTTTGTTGCTTTGCTGTATATGATTACTGAGCTTTTTACCCTTAGAATGTGTCTGTAACATTAGCTCTGCAGCTAACAGCCCAGTTAGCAGGCTACTGTCGCTAATGTAAAGGTAGAGAGCATCCGGTGTGTGTGAGTGGTGTGTGTGTGAATACACACATTAACTCGAGTGTTGTACTTCTTTGTTATTTGGATAACCATGCTGCTGTTGGTGTTATCGTGTGTGTGATATCTGCCTTTTCCCTCATTGAAATTGAGGGAGCACCTCTGCAAACCAGGGTGATCAGATGAGAATGGGTAAAATTAGAGGAGTCTTACAGCAGCGGGGCTGAAGGCACGGCTTGGCTATCAAGGAAATGTCCCGAATTTCCCTACCGACCAAGAGACTTCAGATACAGTATTAGGGATCACTAAGACCTGTATAAAAGTCCAAAAATTCAGCATGACTGTTGCTCAATGTTGAACACCTGTGTTCATCTGCTGCGTGTGTGATGATGTCATCAAACAACTAGTCGACTCGTTAATGCCCTAGTTTACACTGTATACTGTGCTGTGGTGTGTTCATGTGTTACTATGAACACACTATGAAGTAAAGGGGCCACTTAACTTTAGTTAAATAAGCCATTATAAATATTTAGGTAGGTTTATGTCAGCTGTCGTGAAATCTTTACATACATGTTATCTGAGAAATCTGAAAGGAAATAAAATATTGCACACCCTATGTTTAATTTTCAGACATAAAACTCAGTTTTAAATATCAATTAAACTTGTCAATAATGCAAAGGCACCATACACTTACAATTAACCCCATATTGTTAGTTAACAATAGGCCCAATGCTGAAAGTGGCTTATTCTGTTGATTAGAAGATTAATTTCTTTTAATCACGTGATTTCTCAGAGCTGTAGTTGCATCTATAAAGTAAAGAACATAATCTAACAAAGCCAAAGATCTTTTTGATCAAGGAAACACATGAAGAGATTTAAATCACACATCAGCTATGCTTTATTGTTGCTCTGATTAAGAAAGATAATAATAAGCACTCGGCAAACTGTACTGTGCTAGAGAGCTCATGCATTTGCTCAGAAAACTCACAGCACATCCAGCAATAAAGCAATCCTCTCACATCTCTAATACAGTTATAGAAGCATGGCAGTTCAAAGAAAGCTTCGATTCTAGAGACTGAACTTGATCGATTTGATTTGATTGTGATCAATGGGAAAGCGTACCTTAGCTTGCAAATATACAGAAACAACTTTTCTTTATTTTGTGGAGGCAGCGCAAGGCCCTAGGTAAGCCTAAATCACCAAAAAAGTATTCGGACCAATCACGGGTGTTCCAGATCCATATTCATGAATGCTTTGATGAGCAAGCCACACAGAATCCAACACATTTCCCATTTTCCTATCAACATAAAAATGGCCAAGTAATGAATTTATGATCTGTCCAGAGCCTTTAACACTGAGGCATGCAAATGTGGCTTTGACAAATTATTTAAAGATGATAAGCTGATAAAAAGAGGCACACCACTAGGGTCTGATGTTGTAACCACCAAATGAGTGTTGTACTCTCCATAGATTTTTCATTGCCAGATTAAAAACACTGTTCCATTTGAACAATGACCTTTCACTTTGGGCTTTCCCATTTCGATTCAATTATACCACTATGAATGCCTCTCTCAATCAGTCATCTTTATTGAGTTAGAAACACATGTGGCAGCAGTGGTGGCCAGTCCTTGTTAAATCTGACCTCTTCCAGAGCTTGCTACAGGCAAACTCTGTAATGTGGTTGACTAACCACCCACTCATAGATTCAATTAGGTCTCCTAAGCAGTCATTCCGACAGTCTTTGCCAAGTGACATATATAATGAGCATGAACGCACGGAGACATGATGAGTGCAGTCACACAGTAATGTGAATAGCCTGTGTGATCCAATCTAGAGGAACTTTGATCAGAAATGGGGAATCAAGATATCTTCATATGCCTGCCCTCTGAATGCCTCTCACTGTTTCTGAGAACAGAGGGCAACCTGTACATTTGATGTCAATCAAATAGCTAACTACTGAGCAGTGCGAAAAAAAAGCCCACTTACATACATAAAGAAGGTTAATGTAAGAGCAGCCTTAATCTGGGCATGTATCTTGAGTCAGACTGAATGGTGAATTAAGGAACAAAAGAGTAGTAGCTTTGTAAATAAGAGAAGCTGTCTCCTTTTTCCAACAGAAGTCTAAATGAGTACTTACACTCCGCTTGATTTCATTTTGGTATCTTTGCTTTAGAAGGGTGTCATTTAATTATATGTAACTTCATGTAAGGTTAGAAAATAGAAAATAATGTTTAATTGAGAACTTTTATTCGAATACTCCTGCTTTGAGTACTTTACTTGTTATACTTAAAGGGGTTCTCCACTGACTGGTACCAGCTTGGTTTTGTTCAGTTCGGTTCTACTCCGTTCAGTTTGGTTTCGGACCTACAGTTTTCCACTACAACTGGTTGCTGTAGCGACCAAACATTCTGGGCAGCAGCCCGAGGGGTTCGCTCTAAGCTGAGGTAAACAACCTGGCATCATTTCAATCATCAGCATGTATGAAATCAGAGTGGTTTTATTTCTTATCCTTGGTTTGTGGCTGTTTGCCAAAAAAAGAGACAATTGGCTTACCAGACAAGGCTTAAAGAAGCAACATTAGGCTAATGCTAATGCTAACGCTAACGTTCAGTTAACAACACTGGCGTAAACATAGTGACCACTAGGGCTGGGCGATTTGGCCTAAAATCAAAATCTCGATTAATTGAACATTTTAACTCGATTACGATTAATGAACGATTATTTTATTTATTTTTTATTTTTTTGCCCTCATAGTTCACTGACAAGTTGCTCAGTTGTCTCAGTGTTTAAGCTCTCCATGCTCGACATGTCGGCAGAATAACAGCGGGGTCACGTGACTCCACACGCGGTAGTGTTTTTAAATAATTGACCTGGAAAAATTTGATCGATTATAGTTTCTGAATGTCGATTTCGATTACTTTTCGATTAATCGCCCAGCCCTAGTGACCACCAATCAGTAACCTCCAATATGTACACGTCATCATTTAGTATTGGTTCAGCACGCTTGGAACAGCAGCCAAGTTGGTACCAAGAATGGTACCGGGTACCAGGAACCGGATTTTAGTTATGGAACAGAAAAACAGTCATTGATCAAACAAATGCCTGCTTCCAGAAAAAAACAGACATCCATGCTTGTAGAGGCAAAGATTGTTATATTAAAATGCAAGGAAAGTGTGTATCTGCTAACCATGAAACACACTACTGACCTCAGATGTGCCTCAGCATGGGTTTTTTTAATGTATTGTATGAAAGTCAAATGCATTTTGCATGGTTTCTTGTGAATATTCTGCCCTACAGAATCAAATTTCATATATGTGTGAACAACCTATACAGCATTTCAACACATATTTCACAGTGCTGGTGAGAAATTGGGAGGCTTTTCACCCCTGAAGGGCCATTAAATCTCTTTCCTTTCCCAAGACTGTTACTGCCCTGACAGTTTTTTATGCATTTTATTTGGAATGCACTGACAACTTATTGCACTGCTTGCCATTTTCACCCAACATTACCAATGAGATGTAAGTACTGTTTATGTATTCATGCAGTACTTATTTTTATTAGTGTTTATTAGAACATGACTGTTATTGGTAAAATGTATTCCCCTTATGGTAAGTCATTTTAGTTATCTAAATGTTGTTAAAAAGTAAAGTGCCCCTTTATAGTCACACATGAACACACCATAGCAATTAACAATTAACATGACAACAAAGACAAACATTGTTATTCAAATATCAACATTCCTCCACACTTGGTAAATATGCTTATGGTCAAAAAACTTGAGTGAAAGGCACAGGTTTAGATTTTAATCAATGTGACCCCTAAGCTCAAGTTGGAGTCAGTTCAAAGGGCACAGGTTAAAGCAGTGAATCTGAGGTTAGCTGTAAGGTGTAGTTAGCCTGAGGCTTACCCAATGTTGATGGAAGAGACAGAGGGATGCAGGTTCGGCCATGCTCCATGACAGAGGAGGACAGGAGCAATTTGACTAGGTGTGCAGAGACTGGCTGAACCAGCATTGAGGTCAAATTGTGACGGTCCTCCCTGATACTGCCAGCTGAAGAAAAAGAGAAAAGAGAGGGGGAAAGAAAAAAATCAAATCGTAGATTAAAGGAACCCCAACTGGTGATTGAACTGCCAGCCTTACGTCTGTGCTATGCAAAAAAATCTCACAAGAAACACATAAAGGCCAAATTCCTCTGAAAAGTTGTAACCCCACCATGATTTGCACTGATTGCCTAAAACATTCAGAATACTTTCAGGTCAGGAGACTCTTAACGCAGCATGAAAAGAGCAAGCCAATTACGCCAATCTAAACCTTTTCCTCTTGGTTAATACTTCCACTGCCATTCAGCCAGCCACTCCATCTCTTGTGACCAAACATGTATTTAAGGCAAACAACTGTAGGCTGAAGTGTGCATGGCAGGTGGGCATGCGCTTTCTGTGAAATTAGCTTGAGAGGGGAGGGGCGAGCAAGGTGGCTATAATCCGCACTAAATCAGGCAGAGAAGAGGCCAGAGAGCATGGAAAGGGGTGGCGGGCATCTCCGGCTGCTAGACAGCCCTCCCCCACTGTTCACTGTGGCTCACCGCTGCTGCACTAATAGGCTGAAGGATTTTAGGTTAGAAGTAATAGCGCTGGTGAAACCCAATGGGGATTTCAGGTGGGTGCAATGCTCCATTGATTCAGCCTCATTAAAACGGAGGAGCGGTGAGCCTAATCCCACTTTAGGAACAAATTTATTTGGGGGGCTTCAATTTTCCAGCAGGGCTCCTGCGCTGGTTTAATGGCTTTGAGTCATACACTGCTAACAATCAGGAGAGCAGGGGGCTCTGCATCCACTCGATTACCTTCCCCTGATAAAGTTATTCTAGATAAAAGAGTATTAAACACTAGAACAAAGCAAGGCAGCAGTGGTCTTCATTGCTGGACCAGAGTGCCCTCATTTGCAGGAGAAATGGGGAGCGATCGTAAGGTCTTCTGTAACAGAGCTGTGATGGAATTATTTCTGGAAGACGCTGAAGTTATGTACAGTTATGTGCTGAAATATAACATCATTGAAGCAAATTAGGTTAACACTTATGCATCACTATAAATCTTTATTTGTGCCTGTGTCTGTGTTTCAAAGGATAACTGTAAAATTAATAGTTCCCTTTCTAATATCTGAATGGCTGGGACACGTTTGAAGACAGATATACACAGATACATAGCAGACTATAATACTCCATGCGTAAATACGATTACGCTGTGCATTATATAACATGTTATGGGACCAATAGTAAAACATTTTTATGGTCTTTGTGAGACAACACACTGTGTGATAATAAACTTTAAATCATTTAAAATGTCAAAGTAACATCAGAAGATATTACAAAGTATCAGAAGATCAGTATTTCAGTCCTTCATGATCAGGTCCAGAGACCTAATACACTACTGCCATCTACTCTTGAAGATGCAACAGATGTCTTGGCCTTTCACTGTGAGGCTGAGGAACAGCTTGCACCCCAGAGCAATAATCCTCCTGAATCAGTCCACCAGTTAAACTTCCTAAACCTAACCTGCCATATCCTTCACATCAGTGTCAAGCCCACTTGATTAAAGCCTACGTTTATTGCATATACAGCATCTAAAAACTTTATTGCTCAAAAAACGTTCGCATTAGCGGTTAGCATTTTCAGCATGCAAAGACTCATACACAAAAGAAATGTAGAAATATCTCTCTACCCACATGTTTAGACAGGGCATGGCTTACGAATACTAAATAAACTGAGAAAATTGGGGAGGGCATGGGGTTAAAACACTCAAATATGAGGACAAGACACGGAGCAGTCATGGCGTTAATACAGTGGGGTTCTCAATGCTGATCCACGTAAAACTGAGGGAATACTGTATACAGAACATCTGGACTTCAGTGTCAGGGGTGGTAGGAGCATAGTGGGTAAAGTATTTGCCTGTGAGTCTAACAACCACAAAGTCGCAGGTTCTACCATTGTGTCTTTGAGACACTTTTCCTTCAGTTGCTCCAGGGGGACTGTCCCTGTAACTAGTGATTGTAAGTTGGGTGGAGGTAGGCCAGTGGGTCAGAGCAATGTTAACCAACATTAAGGTCCATCAACTGATTTGACGGATCAGCAGTGTTTACCTCCGAGAATGTTGAGCTGTCAAATAATTTTACATTACAGCAGTACAACCACATGTGGAAGTGTGGCACTTCAAGGAAGCATGTGCTAGCTTTCACCCTAAGGGTAGACTAGTTTGGGGAGAAAATGGAAATAAAACATAAAAAAATAAAACACATATATTTATATATACAATAGTTATTAAGCCAAGTAAAAATTCATCTAAATCTAAAGAGACAAATTCACCACAGAAAAACACGGGCTTCCACTACCCACCCCCAATCCTCTAGCAGGCAGATGAGAGTACTTTTATTTCTCTAGATTTAGAAAGTATAAACAAGGACATGGCCAGTAGCTCTTATCTTGCGGTATCCAATTAGTTCTGCATCTTGCACAACCAGAAACAAACACTGAAGTTAGAAAAAGTGCAAAGTTCCCTGAAAAATTCCCACCACAGTGCTGCAGCCTCTGAAAAAAATGGACTCGCCCTTGGCGGACCTTACATTCAGTGCGAGGCAGTGCTGTAGCCTGTTGACAGGCCACAGGCGGGAGTAAAGTTGACATAGCACTCCATGGTACTGGAGTGTGCAAAGGGAATGTGAGCATCCGCCTTCTGTTACTACACCTTTATCATGCCAGGAAAGTGCCGATCTCTCCCCTGCTATCTCTACACATGAAGGTTTGTTTTTGTACAGAAATCAGGACACTGGGCTATACACATTTAAGTATAGCATATCTCAGTACTGCTGTAACAAAAATGGCAGCGTTGCTGTATTTTAATGTAAAAAGATAAAAACTTTTTTTTTTTATCCAAGTGATCACATCAGCTGCTTGTGTTGTTTTATTGTGAAATCTACATAGTTGTCTGCAAACGTTTAAATAAATTAAATGTTTTGTTGAAAAGAAGTATACACCGACAGCGAACACACTTAAATACACACATTCTTTCACTTTTATGGCATTGTTTCTATTTATTTGCTCCGGTTAACATATTGTTAACATATTATTTGCTCCGTGTTATTTTATATTTCTTCTCCAAATATGTTTTTAGACAGCAATTAAGCAGCAGCAGCTGTGAATTAAAATATAGCGTTCCTTATAGATGATGTGCAGAAAATAAGTAAAACATAATTTGAAGGTGCAAATGTTGCAATATGATATTAATACTGGAGGCAACAAAAAACAATTATCATACAAAGTCATGATCACTTTATTTTGACAATCAGCTAACACACACACAAACACGTCTGCAAGGCATCTGTGAGTGCTTGAAAGGTGGATTTAAAACCAACAAAATCAAATAAATAATAATAAATAAATTAAATGATGAGAAGAAGAAGAAGAAGGACAGAAGAAGAAGAAGAAGAAAGACAGAGGAAAGAGAGACATGGGGCGGGAGAGAGAAACACACACTGTAACACACTCCAGGCCAATCTCCAAGCGTGAATGATTCATGCTCTTGGTGAAGCGCGCACACACACACACACACACACACACACCCCATCTCTCCTTTTAGGCTTCTGTGGACAGATGTGCACGGCATGCATCAGCTAGTCTATTCTAAGTGTTGCTTAGCTCATTCACTGTTTATGAGCAGGACTCTCTCAAACAGGCACCTTTGAAGGCATGAGAAAGCAGCGTGGCTTAGACTCAGGTGTACTAAAACAGGCTGGGACTGAGGTGAAGGTTATATTGGAACCTGAAGTCTGTTCATTTAAATGTACCAATATTGACTGCAGACAAAGAGCCGCAGGTTTTGAGAGTAATGCACTTAACCTCACACGTATTCCTGCAATGCTGCAAAAAGATTGAGCAACAAGTCTAGGATCGGGTCTACCTAAGGCTCTGCCATGATTTAGAATCAATACTGAATATGAGCGTGATGATCATGTAGGCGCTCCTCACTGCACATTAAGAGGCTTATTGTGCAATGTGGGGTTTCTATTTATAAAATGAATAATTCAGGTGCTAAAATCTAATTGGTATAGCCCAACCACTCAAAGCCACTCATTCTCATTTTTAAATGGTTGCAGAACAGAAATCCCTCGCTTTTCGTGGGGGTTATGTTCCAAGAGCACCCGTGTATAGTGAAAAACTGTGTAGTTGTGTTTTGGTAAAAAAAAATGCCTAAAAATGCCTATTTTTATAGTGTAAACCCTAAATTTGCCCCCATATTTGCTCTCAGAACACATACATGTAAAGGTAAACCCATATTCACCTCTTTTAATTTAAATTCACCGACAAGATATGCATCTCAGAAGGTTGTGGGACAAAAGTATCGGGACACCACGGTGAGGGGAAAGTTTTTTGAGAAATAATCCCTGATCTACTCGGGCTAAAAATACAAATGAGGGCTCATTGGAAAGGTCTCCTGGAGATCTACCGAACTGTGGAGTTTGAAGTGCTTTCACTGCCGAGATATGCAATTCAAAGTTAGATCCTGTGGAACTTTTTAAGTTGGAAAAAAAACGGTTTTCGTTATCTGGGAGAAAGTGGTGGGATTAGGGATGCACCGAATATTCAGCATTTGCATTTTCGGTATCGGCCGAAATATTTTTTTCACGCGACCGAAACAGTGATGACGCAATCAACACAACCACAGACTGCAAGATTAGATTACAGTCAATATGTCTCTAGTGTGGGCGCATCCATATATCTAAAGGGGGTTCTCCACTGACTGGTACCAGCTCTGTTCGGTCCAGTTCAGTTCTACTTCAGTTTAGTTTTGGACGTTCAGTTTTCCACTATATATACTACAATTGGTTGCTATAGCAACCAAACATTCTGAGAAACAGCCCGAGCAGGGGCTCTAAGCTGAGGTAAACAACCCATTACAATCGTCAGCATGGATGAAATTTGGAGGGATTTTATTTCTTATCCTTGGTTTGTGACTGTTTGCCACAAAATGGAGACAATTGGCTTTCCAGACAAGGCTTAAAAAAGCAATGTTACAGTTAGTTAGCGTTAATGCTAACATTAGCGCTAATGCTAGTGCTAATGCTAGCGCCAATGATAACGTTCAGATTTTAGATACAGAAAAGTAAAAAAGCGAGTAGAGTTGCACCAAGCCGAGCTGGTACCAGTCAGTGG
>JBBPDB010000039.1:16438353-16452554 GCA_037974465.1 Brachypetersius altus
CGAACCCAGGACCTCTTGGTCTAGAGGCAAGTATCCTACCCACTACGCCACCACCACCCCCAGGTTCCTCTAACCTAAATACAGGTTCCTCTAGCTACTTTTATGCTTAGTTTCTAAAGGGTTGATTATGCTAAATGAGTAATCATGACAGCCCTAAAGTAACCAGATTTATTCTATTCTAGTCTAGTTTTAAATGTATGGTAGTCATTCTGTAAGAAGCAGTAGGAAACGTTTAAGTATACTGATTTTTTTATTTTACTGACCTATTCCTGCTCCATTTACAAATGTACTGCTTCATAAGTGAATAAAGAATAAACCAAACAGAACTTTGTCATAAACCTCCTCCCTTTACTCAAATGAAAAATTATAGCTCATATATTCATCAATCATTTTAACATGCAATCATTTATTTTAAATGCACATGAAGCAAAATTGTTAGGGGAGCTGTATAGTGGTAGTGCTTGAGATTAGGTTAGCTTGGGGGCAATTCTATTGAATAACACTTTACAGTAGGGTACTTTTCATCTACATAAGCCCTTTATGACAACTGATATTAACCTATTTATAAAGGCTTGTTTCAAAAAGCATCCATTGTTATAATACTTTCTTTTTATTTGTTGTCCATAACATCCTGTTGTCAGGTTCTCAGCCAGCAGCCGGTAGAGGCCACCTTTTTTTTAAGTTAAGCACATGGTTATTGGGACTCTTATTTTGAAATGGTGAAGGTTTGTGTTCACATTGTCAGCCGTCCTGTGTTTTGTAATTATTTTAAGTGGTTGTGCTTTCTTATTGGTTCTGGTCTGAGTTTGTTTGAGTATTTACGTACAATGACCCTCACCTTCCCTGCTTGTCATGGTGGCATCCCGTCCGAAACGTGGAGAAAAGGAGACACAAGGGTAGACCTCCATAGCCATGCACACCATGTTTTATTCATACAAAGGTGCAACAAACAGAAAAGAGGCACGGTGGCCAAGCCTAAACATAAGGAATGAACGGGACACAACGCAGGTTAAAGTGAGGGTATGCAGACGTGCTGAACAGAGGTAAAGGTCTACTCTAAATACAAGAGGAGCTAAATCAAACACCAATGGGGAACAGGTAATAATAAAGGTACACAGCGCAGGTGAGACAAGGAAATAACAGGGTGGATTAGATACAGCAGTGACATTCAGTGCGTGAGGCAGTTCATCGTCTCAAGGGGACCTCTGGTGGTCACAGGCAGGAACTGTGACAGTACCCCCACCTCCATGGCGCAACCCCGGGGCACTGAAGAGCAACTCCCAGTCCACGGCAGAGGAGGAGGAGGAGGAGGAGCCGGCAGGCTTCGTTTAGCCCAGACCGAGGCAGTTGGCCCATCTGGGGTGATGGACCGGGTTGTATGGATGGAGGTCCGCATTGACATGACGGCGGCCCTTCTGGAGATCAGTCCTGGGGTCTGGTCAGCTGGTGTGGAGCCCGGCCCTGGCATAGGAATGCCAGGCGTGGAGATTGGCTCTTGGGCTTCGGTGTCCGGCATGGATTTCGGCGCTGGAGGAGGAACGCCCAGCGCGGAAAATAACGCTAAAGGGGCGGCGTCCGGTGTGGAAGCCGATGCTGAGGGGGGAGCGCCCGGCGTGAAAGGAGGAGCGCCCGGCCTGGAAACTGACGCTAAAGGGTCGGCGCCCGGCGTGGAAGCCAGCGCTGGAGGAGGAGCACCCAGTCTGGAAGCAGACGCAAAAGGGGAGGCGCCTGGCATGGAAGCCGGTGCTGAAGGGGAGGTGCCCGGTGTGGAAGCCGGCGCTTGAGTTGAGGCGGCAGCCATCAGATCAGTGTGTACGTCATCTGGGATGGGCATGGAAATGGATTCTGGGTCTGGGTCTGTGCATGAGGACAAGGGGCCCGTCTTGGGGTATAGGTCAATTGTTGAGCGAGCTGGCCCCATGTTACAGTCGGCTTCCCTCCGTGAAGCAGCTTGTCTCGAGTCAGGTTCGATGTTGGTGGGTGGAGAGACTAGTATCACGTCAGAGTCTGAGTCCTTCGGGGAGGACAGACAGTTAAAGTCAGGGTCCGTCATTGCAGAGGCTGGCTCATCTTCACGGTCGAAGGCAGTCAGTGAAGCGAAGGATGCGTTGTCGCGGTCGGTCAGGAAAGTAGTGAACATGTCATCATGGTCGCAGTCAATCAGGGAAGAGAGAGGTGCGTTGTCACGGTCAGTCAAGAAAGTAGTGAACATGTCACAGTCGCCGTCAGACAGGGAAGAGAGAGGCGCGTTGTCACAGTCGCGGTCGGTCAGGAAAGTAGTGAACATGTCGTCACAGTCGCCGTCAGACAGGGAAGAGAGAGGCGCATTGTCACGGTTGGTCAGAAAAGTAGTGAACATGTCACAGTCGCCATCAGTCAGGGAAGAGAGAGGCGCGTGGTCACAGTTGCGGTTGGTCAGGAAAGTAGTGAACACGTCGTCATGGTCGCAGTCAGTCAGGGAAGAGAGAGGTGCGTTGTCACAGTCAAAACCAGTCAGTGAAATAACGTCACCCGGGTCAAAGTCAGTCAGTGGAAGGACAGGGCTGCCGTCAGGGTCGGAGTCTGTCAATGAAGACATGGGTATGGTGTCAGTCACGGGGAGTACAGAGGTAACGTCATGGTCTGAGGTCGAGCTGCTCAGGGTGGAGAACGGCAGGAGGTGAGGAGAGTCCATAGAAAGGGCACGAGCCGCCTCCGTTGATGGTGAGGCACGAGGAGCCGCCAAAGGAGGTAAGAGGCGAGGAGCGGCCGTTGAGAGTGATGTACGTGGAGTGTTTGTTTTTGTCAATTAAAATACATCTATGGAACCTGCCCCTTGTGCCTTGCTTCACTCCCTGAGCCCCAGACGGGACACCTACCTACTTTTGATTAGCTATAGCTAACTCAGCTTAGTAGCATAGCATTTTAAATTTCAAATACAATGTTCTATACCAGCAGTAAACAAACACTGTTGCTGTCAAATGAGAATAACCTGCAGATTTTGGTGTCAAACTGGAATTTTATCAATCCCACAGTAGCCTTAAAGGAAATGCATTAGAAATAGTTTGATTTGTTTAAATATGATTAAGTATGTGTTAACGTGCCTTGCTGAATGATATTAATAGACAGCAGAGTTCCGTGAAATGCGTAAATAGTGAAATGTGAATAGCAGATAACCAAAAAGACTAAAAGTTGTTCCTAAAAATTTAGTATACAGTAAATATTTCCCCACGATATTCTCCATTTTATACACAGGTAAAAAAAAAGCAAAAAAAAAAAAAACACTAAGTTGGTGTGTTTTATTTACAATTCATCTTCACTAAAATTATTATAAATATTTGTTTTTGAAGCTGTAACCAATAGGGGCTGTTTTGGGAAAACAGAAGGGGAGCAGAGAGAATAGAGGTAAGACATCGAGTCTGGATGTGGAGAGAGAAAAAAAGAATCTGTGGTTATGAAATATGTCAGATCGATAAAAACTTCATCTTATTCAAGTGAATCCTAGTTATATTTTGGCCAGAAGTGTGACAGTACTAGTTTGGCTGGGTCTGTGAGCTAGTTGGCTAAGCTAGTTCCTGGATACAGTTAACAGATGCCACTAAGCCTCTGGAAAGGACTGGAGGAAAGATACCTTGAAACTGGATTGGTGCGTCAACCAAATGCCAAACTTTACCTTTATATTTGAGCTACTCAGGAATTCTCAGATGTAATCCAGCAACACTGGAGCTCCAAACTGAAAGGAGTGGAGTTCTCCACTCTCAACACATTCACATCCTCACGATTCCTGTGGTACCGTGTAATCAGGTCAGTGACATGGGTAGAATTGTCTTTTCCTTTTTCCCCTTTCATGCCAGCTTTTGTATTTGCAATGTTATTTATTATGTGAGTGTCTGAAGTGGTAATTGTGATGTGTTCTTTGCTTACAAACATTCATGAATGTACAGACTATTATTAGACATATAAAAACATTTGATTTAAGTGCATTGCAGTGATTTGACGATTAAGTTAATTTCAGAATTTGTTTACGTATTTTGTTTTATAGCAATGGCTGATATTTAATTTGAATCTGCTTTTTTATTGCTTGGAAACCAGCAAATGCAATACATTTTTTTATTTTAGTTTTACTTTTAATTTGTGTTTATTTTGTTACAGTTCATAGGAATAAATTAGCAGATGATACATTTAATGAATACAATCATTTGTGAATACAATCATATAAGAAACCATAGTGGAAGTTAGAGCTGTTTTGTATTTTACCTGATTTGAAAGTTGCAAATTGAATTTGTAATTAGTTGCTAGTGACTAAATAGTAAAAAGGATAAACCACATCGAACTGCTATCAGAGCTTAGGAATGGTGCCAAGATGTGATGGTAGTTGAGTCTCATGCAGTCATGCAGTTAAGTGAAACTGGAGAGGTCTTGCAGACAGTGAAAAGGTTGGGGCATATGGATGTCTGAACCTGGAATTTCAGCATGTGGCACAATAAGTTTATGGTTTTGTGTGAATGTACAGAAGCTGTGAGTAGAGAAAATGTTTCTCATAAAGTTTCTTATTGATGGAGGTGAGGCACAGTTGGTTTTCATGGTAGGTGAAACCCTGCAGACACATTCACAAGATTTCAATTAAATATTTGCAGGACTGCTGCAAGCTAATGGTGAAACAATGGAGGATCTTTGCACTTTGTTCTCTGCTGAAGATGCTGTGACAATCTCAACAGAGATGATTTGCTTGACGAAATGTCAAAGACCCCAAGTGAACGAGTTATCACTGCCTATGGATTTTCTCGGGAACTTTGACCACTCCAGCAGGGCAAGAACAGTTCGATCACTGGTTCAAGCAAGCCAGACTCGTGGAAGAATGTTCTCTCAAAAAGAAAAGGCAGAAACTGATTGAAAGCCTCAGGGGCTCAGCATTAGAAATCGTTATAGCAGCTCAAACCTGTGACCCTGATGTGAGCTCTGAGGACTGCTTAGAAACAGTTGAACATGCTTTTGGGACTGCAGAGTCAGGAGAAGACCTGTGCTTAGCTTTTCATTTAGGGAAACAGTAACCAGGCGAGAAGCACTCTGATTTCCAAAGGCACCAAGGCCAATCACTAGGAAAGTTTGTGGTCTCCCTTCTATTTGGATAAAGCGAGATATGAGCAGCTATTGTATAGCCCAGGCCTATTCAACCAGCAGCCCATGGGCCAGATCCGGCCCTTTTGGAATTTTTTATGGCCCGCCAGACTGCCAGTAAATCAGTGTGTGATTCGTGTGATATAATAAAATTATGGGTTTGGATCATGAGACTTCGATATCTGTGGAAGCAGTGATGGGAAGTATGTATCACATTGACTCAGTTGCTACAATCCCTTCTAAGGAGACTAATGCCTCAGAGTTAGATGCAGGTATGACTAACTTGCTTTACAATGCTATCCTAGAACCATGGCAAGATAGACTATGTAAGAAACTGCCCAAGAAGTTTCCTGTCATGCCCACACAACCCATGCCCACACAACGCAACAGGACCTATGGAACAGACTGAGGAAACAAGCCCACTTCTACTGTCTAGCATTCTACTTACAAACAATCATTCTCTGGACAATTCTGGATAGTCTCAGAGCACAAGTAACTTTTCAATGGAACATGAGGGACTACAGAGTTTTGTTTTTACTGAGACATGGCTGACCCTCTTGTGCTGGATTAGGTGGTGATTCCACCGGACTCTTTCTCTATGTTCCAAACTGACAGAACAGCAAAGACCAACAATTCTCAAGGTGGGGGAGCTTTTTTCAAGGTGAAAATGAGGTGTGGCAAGGAGTGTTCCTGTTCTACCTCACTCCGGGTCACCTAATCCGAACAATCTGACCATCAAATGTCGTCAACTCTACCTGCCTTGTGAATTCCGTTCAGTTATCACCACAGCAGTCTACATCCGGCCTCATGCGGACACAGGTATGGCACTGTCTGATGAACACAATGCGCTTGCTGTGACTAACTGCAAACACCTAGATGCAGTGCTCATTAGTGGACTTAAAAAGACACATTATGCTGAATTATGCTCCAACACAGGATGTACTCGTTGACGCAGACTGGGACATATTCTGCTTAAGATACTTGTCTTCTCCCAGTAACAGTTTGAACTGCTGAAATCGGGTAGACAAGGAGGGAGTATTATGGCCAGACTGTGGCTCAGGAGGAGCTCTTATACCCAGGTGAAGATCTACCTGCCAAATCTATAAAAAGAGTGGAGGCTCATAAGAGCAAAAGGAGCCCAAGAATCGAGAATCAGGAGTATGTAAATCACTGTGTTACCTGAAAAGGACTTGCCAGTAATGAACACTGCCACGGCATTCGTTAACAACATGGATGAAGTGGAAAATGATGCCCCATACCTGGCTCAAGAATAAAACTGTGTTGACAACCACTGAAACAGAACTCCAAAGTGAGTGAGATGACAAGAACAACTCTGAAAGAGACCTGCAAAACTATATCAGAGTCTGACCTAGAAGAAGAGATTGTTAGTGTCAACAAGGACATTGTAAAACCCAGATCTGAGGTCAGACCAAAGAGATCTGAGAAGCAGACAGTTTGACCGCACATGAGTGCACAGGAGTGTTATTAAAATTGGACAAAACTAGAGGGGAACAGTAATTACAACAATAATATTTCTTAGCTCTTGGTGGAGAAGAAAAAATGAACCTAGTGCCACACTGTGGTTCTGTAATTATGTCAGACTCTGTTCAGAGTACTCTAACACAATTAATGAATGCTGCTCAGCCTTCATAAAGCACTGAAGGAAACCATGGACCACCAAGAGAACTGTTTAAGGTACCCAGGATTACTCAGACTCTCTCTGACAAATGCTGCGGACTGCTGATCTGATTTCAGTTCTCTACATTTGCCCTGTGATCAGGAAGCTGCAGGTTTGATTCCCAAGACCACTAGGCACCTCTGAGGTACCCTGAGCAAGGTACCGTCCACACGCACTGCTCCCCGGGCGCCGTGTTCCTGGCTGTCCACTGCTTTACTTGGTGAATGGGTTAAATGCAGAGGTGGAATTTCGTGCTGTTCATACTGTGCTGTGTTGTGTTCACGTATGACAAAAATTGTCACTTTCACTTAATAATGCAAACAGAATATACAAAATAACTCAAAGTAACAAATGATTAACAGATGTAAAAATCAGACTATTAGTGCAAGTGGTTATGTGAGGTATAAACACACCTGAATGCATGTACCCTGAAAAGTTACTGACTATGATTGGTATTTCAGGTGTTTTGTGATTTGATTTAAGAGATTTGAGGATTACGTTACTTATTTCAGCACGTTTGTAGTATTTTGTTTCACAGCAAAGGCTTATATTTGATTAGTTTTGTTTTGTGGTTTGGAAACAAGTAAATCAATTGCCCCTTTATCTAATGAACAAAATAATTAAACGACCTGCTATAATTATCCAGAATTTTCAGGAAATTATCCAGGAAAGTTTCCAGTTCAAGTTAAAAAAGCCCAAATCCCTCTCCTCTACAGTCATTGAGACAAAGAGGCTACACTCGCATACAAACTGTTGTGTTGCAATTTGTCTCTGATTCTGTGCATTAAAAACAACATCATTACCGCTGCTAATGAAATAGCACAGAGTCAAATTCAAAAATAATGATGCACCACCTGCTGAGTAGCCACCTGAGAGCAACAGACTTCAGCTCAGGTCAATGTACACACAACAACACAAGCAAGTGTACGCCATAATATCAAACCTCTGCAAACAGCCAACTGAACTGTACAATCGGATTACAGTGGAGAGAACGCTCTGATAAAGACGCCGTATTTGTTGCTGACATTAGATGCTAACTCTGAATCTACTTAGGAAAAATCACAGCCCTAAATAAGGGATTGCTTCAGATGCATCTAACTAACACGCAAGTACGGAACTGAGAGCTATTTAGAGGAGTTCATAATGGAGTAAGCTCAGCTTTGAGTGGAGGCAGATATTATCAGCAGTTTTATAACTTATGGTTTCTTGTGTGAGGAGCAGTCACTGAGACTTTGCTGGGTGTGCATGCTAGCAAATGAGATTTTGTTGAATGTGGATATTAAAAATGAATTACTGATCCAGCGACTCCATTACTATGTGAGGGAATTGTATATTTCCTTGAAATCATATATTTTGTAGCAGACTTCAGGCTAAAAATAGGTGATATGAGGCTTCTAAGCTATTGCAAATACTTTCACAACACTGACCAA
The DNA here is from genome assembly GCA_037974465.1 of Brachypetersius altus. Classification (NCBI taxonomy): domain Eukaryota; kingdom Metazoa; phylum Chordata; class Actinopteri; order Characiformes; family Alestidae; genus Brachypetersius; species Brachypetersius altus. The sequence goes on from JBBPDB010000039.1 coordinate 16,446,559, forward strand.
CTATATGTTTCATTAAAAAGAGCCTGGTTCTTTCTGGTGTTCTTTGTCACTCAACGTGATAAAGAGACCACTGCAAAAATGTTCCGATTCTCAGGTCCTCTCTTTTATAGGTGCAAGTACTGAACTGAACAGCTCTGCCTTCGTTTTAAAGAACTGCTGACAATATTTCTTCTAATATCTAGATAAAAATATTGTTCTTTAAAGCATAATTTAAAGAATTTCTTTTGTTCACTCAAAAGAAAATGGCAATAATTACTTCAGTATTCACCATCCAACTGGTGTCATTGCAAGAGTGTCAATTACAGCAGTGTTGTTTTTTTTAAAAATAATTTTCCTCATAAAATAAGATTTGATTCAGGTGATCACTATTCAGTACCTGAAAGCAGAAAGCAGAACCTCATTTAACAGACACTGGCATGCAATGGTTGTCATACTCAGAGATGCTGATTTAAAAATAAACTACGGCTGTCTTGTATTTTTTCCATAGCTGTAGGTGTCCATTAGAATTGTGCATTAGAGCTGTCCAGTTCAGTGGTTCGAAAAAAGCAGTTCCTTGATGCCTTCATGCCTTGAAATAAAAACACCTTTGAAAGTACTAGAAGGCCTGCACTCCAAAGCTAGACTGAAAGGCTCAGTTCAGTTGTTGTTGCTCCTAAATATTTTATATTTTATATTCATAGCGCTTACAGTTGACCGGGGCAGATCTAGCAGAAGAGAAATTTTCCAAACCTGTGGGGGCAAAGGTGCCATGAGATGACAGCGGTTTCCAAGGGGTCGTTGGAAAGGGGTCATCGAGCCCCATCTAACTGTGAAGTTTCACATTTAGAGTACGAGATATATTTTTCATATTTAACATTTAGATGTAAGATCATTTAAGGCAAATCCTCCATGTTGGTGAGGGCAGATCATAGCACACAGTCCCGCCCCCTGCTAAGTAACAGCCAATTGTAATCGTGGGTGTGGCCAATTAGCAGATCAGCTAATTTACAGCTCAAAATTCACACATTTAGAATCGCAGTTTGTAAATATTTCCACTCAAAGACTTGAGACTTGACTTGGACTTGAGACTTGACTTGGACTTGAGACTTGACTTGGACTTGGTAAAAATAACTTGTGAACATCTCTGCTATATACCTGTTAGCAATGCTGTTGGACCTGTTACCTTTCTATAACATCAGAATGTCTTTAAACATTGTAATGATCAATTTTTTGATACACTGACAACAGCTACTTCAGACCAGACAATACAAACAAGCACAGCCCCTATCTGACAGTACCTATCTGCCCTTGTCTCTTTATATCTCTCTGTTTCTGTTTACTGTATGTCTCAGTCATCTCTCTCTCTCACATACACACATTCTTTTTCTCTCTCACACTTTCTCTCTCCCTTTTTACACTTGTCTAATCAAGCAGTCTGATGCCTCTTGGGAGCATGGCTGCGTTAGACTTTCAGATTTTGCACAGTTTGCCTGGCTGACTGAAACAGGGCACTGGGAAGGGAATTGAAGCATATAATAAAGTCTTAAGAATACTTTTTTCCCCAAAAAAACGTGGAGGGGTTGATCATGCCTGCCGCTTCCCACTGATGGGATCTTTACTCACCAGTGCTGGGGTAGTCTGGGGTGGAGGGGTCTCCTCCTGGGTTTAATGTCACCCCAAAGGCTTGCGATGCTTTCTCCTCTGCAGGGATATCACAGGGGTCCACATAGAGGAGAGAAGCTCCGAAGCCTGCTTCAGCTAGAAGACCAAGCTGTGGAGACAGGACCAGAGTTTCCTCAAAACAGATGCACTATGGAAACCAGATGGAAACCAAATGTTCTTTTTTAAAATAAAAAACATACATAATATACATACATACCGTATTCTATGCCTAAACTAGTTTATAGTGTTGTTGGAAAACAGGGTACAGAACTGAGGTAATTTACATCAAAAAGATGACACAGGTGTAAATAAAACTTGCTCAAAAGGGATAAAGTGTGTTTGAAAAATTGTCTTATAATTAAACAAGGCTGTTTCTAAGTGACCTTATTTATCATAATCTCATGGAGAAAAATACAAGAAAGTGTACTGCATGTGTCTTTTGAAACAGGCAGAGTTACACACACATAAGGTAAGGCATGTCCATGCACCCATACACTATAGTGTGCTCACTAACCTGAGGGTGGAGCTGTAACACAGATGAGCCTTGATGTGCCCATCATTTTACATGCCAGTTCAAGGAAAAATGCGCATGCCGAAGTGGTTGACAGAGAGCAGATTTTCATTAATGTGGGTTAAACCTGAGGTCAGTGCTGACACTTGATCATTACGTGGGTGAGAAGGAAGTGAAAATATTTATAGAAGGGAGGGATTAGGAGTGTCTTTTAGGGAGAAGTGTGTGCGCTTGTGTGTGAGTATGGTTTAAGAACATTGTGAGGCCACTTGACGACACTGACAGTCCCATGTCACCGCAAGCTGTATACCTTATGCATTCTCACCCACACACACACACACACACACACACACACACACACACACACAGTTCAGTGCAGGAGGTATACAGCCCTGGGGTGATGCCTGCGCAACTGGGCCAAATCTCAGTATTGCACTTACACACAAAGTCAAAGAAACTCTACTCCAAACAGAGCTCTAAATTTGCATCTCTTTAGAACGGCTTCATGTTGTGCTTAAAAACAGCTTAACTGGGCTAATATCACTATAACCCAAAGCCTTTTTTGTGGTGTATTATTTATAGAAAATTGTTGCAAAAACAACGTGATAAAACAAGGACAGTTTCAGTCCTGAAGCAGGACTTTAGTACTAACACTTTAGCTCATCCATCCTTCTCAAATCCAACCGGTTACAGCTGGGTCCTCTAATGCTGCTACAGAAGGTGTGACATTATGTTTTCCTCCAAATAGACACAAACATTCTCAAAAGCAACCATCCAAACACACATTAGCTGTCTTAAAATGTCTTTCTTCTAGTTATCCAAGATGATTTCTGAGACGATAGATCACTTGCAGAAGAAAATGGAGAACCAAGAAGAGAAGTGAACAAATTTCCAAAGCTGATGTTCAAAATGATTAAAATGGGACTCCTAACAACCATGCAAGGCTGGATAATCTTTGAGAGAAAATTAAGCCTCATTGGCTTCAGGTCTGAAAATATCCATAAAAATTAGGATTACTTGCATATTAAAAAGACAAAAATGTAACCAGCTAGCCTTTGGATTAGAAGTTTAGCTAGAAAAATATCCCTACAGATTTCTAACTGTAATAAAACCCAAGGGTGGATACATCAAATACCGAAAAGTCTGATATAATATTTTGACATTATATATATTTGTAGAAAACCCATGTTTTATTTCATCAAACCAAACAATTAAAGACATGATGGCATTTTAGAACATTTTACAACTCGAGGTGTGGTCTGCTTTTTGAACGGCTTGTTCTTGCGCTCCACTAAGTGGGACAAAAGCCATTTATATATATTAAGTCACTGTTAAAGCACCACATTTTCCTTTAACATGCAGCAAAGCTTTTTAATGCCAGAGTTTATAGAATGTCTGAGGAGCATATGCACAGCGTCAAGCCATATGTGCAACAATACACTAAAATTTAGATACATGCAACAGAAGCCAGACGGTGCCTTTAGGGAATTTAAGCATGAAAGCTCCTCCGTGTCTGACATCCACATGATGAGGACACATGACCTTTCTCCCAAGGATATAGATAAACGGACTTGTGAAGGCAAAAGAAAAACTGGCATTGGAAATCTGTGATGGAGGATGGGAGGTCCTTCACAGATAGCAATCAACACCTTCTGGGTATTTTTTCAGCTAATCCATGGCACACACAACATTTCCATGGTTCATGGTCCTCATGCTAAATGCCAACAAGCGCTAACACCTTGTCTTTCAAAGAAAAATAGAAGCACAGAAATAAGCACATGGCACTTGACATTTACTTACAAACTCCACAGCACAGCGAGCTTATAATGTGAGCAAATATTAAGAGATTATTATTTGTTTAAGCGATAGAACATGAGATGGAGTGTGGTATGGTGTCATGGATAGAGCCATGAAACTGTAGCAATGACTAGTTCTGCTCAACTTCTTGAGTCTTCTTGAGTTCAGACAGCCTGTATAGCAATCCCCTGCCTGTCTTTTTAAATTTGTGTTCTATTTATTTCTAATCTACTCCAGTTTGTTTAACTTTAAGTTGGTTGATATGCCATCATGGCTGCCAACTGAAAAGTTTAGGGTCACTTGCGATCAGAAGGTTGTGACAGGTGAGGTTCCCTTGAACAAACGACCGTCCCCACACCCTGCTCCCCGGGCGCTGTGTTCCGTGCTACCCACTGCTTCAGTTGGTGAATGACTTAAATCCAGAAAACCATTTTGTGCTGTTCACATTGTGTGCGGTGGTATTGTATGACAAACACTTTGAATGTAGAATCACATGGCAACTTTATATATACAGTAATCCTTCAGTTTTACAGGAATCAGCTGTTGCAGATTCAGTCTCACGCAGAGAACCAAACAGATGTCATCGCAATTTTTGTGCTATTGTGACATCTGGGCCTCGTCCGCCACACCCCCTCCTGCTCTCGTGCTGGGTTGCTAAACACTGCCCCCTAACATAAACCCTGAAGAGGACAAGGGGGCACGGCAGTATTGGCTCCCATGAGGCCTTGTGGTAGGGTTGAACCAGTTCTATGTGTTTAGAGGCGGAGCAGATGTTTGTGAAGTAGAGTTATTAATGTGTGTTTCTGTGTGTAGTGTGTGGTTGAGCCCGTCTCACCGGTCCCCCTCCTCCAGAGTGTTCGCTGCTGGAGTATCATGAGGGCGACTCGAGAGCTCTGGGTGAGATGAGCGCAGTACTGGGGTGTTCCGATTGGGGGCGCAGTTCTCTCTGCGCTGCAAACGTCTGGTAAAAGCTGTAAAAGTTGAGAATGAAAGACGTTTTCTTGAAGAACTGCGTGTTCCTGCGTTCTCTCTCACACACTCGCCACAGTTTTTACATTCTAGCGCTGATGGTGTTCAGTGTAAACTGTACAATACGGATGTACTTTTATCTCCATTAAATTTAAAATGAAATTAAAGTGTTTTGGGAGCAGATTTTTATTTAGGGTTTACACTATAAAAATAGGCATATTTAGGCCTTTTAAAAAAAAGCGGGGGATTACTGTATTCTGTATTCTGTATGTATTATGGAGTTTGTGGCAGCTGATGGCAACTGAGTGTGATGTTAATGGAACTTCCATTCCTCAGTGTAAAAATGCGACCAGTTGGTCAGTTGATTCATTTCTACGAGCTAATAAGTATCATAACTTTCTGACTGGTTATCTACAATGGAGCATTCAAAAACCTTGATTCTCATTTACTATGTGGCTAAGAACTCAGTTTAATCAAAAATTCTTGACAAGCAGGGTGTCAATCTTGCCACAACAACTTCATTTACTCTGCAAAACAACATTTAACAGATGTGTATTCCTTTTGTTAAATGTTGTTGTGGCCAATATTATATGTGACAAAGTTCTGGTTGATAAGAGTGTAAGACAATAAATGTAAAAATGTAAATGCAAATGTAAATACCAAGAGTCAAATGTATTAGACTTTGTTCGAATGTACTGAGATTATTATCTAACATTCTGGCTTTTCATTTGAAATCCTGGGAATTTATTACATCAGACAATTTTGAGGTGAATGGAGAATAGCAAAATGTGCATCAATATTAAGTTGTACAGGTTTAAATACAGTACTGTGCAAAAGTCTTTGGCCCCTGAGAAAACGCTGCTTAAAAGCTGTTTACTGCTGGGCAGGGGTGTTAAGTTAGTGTTAAAACTCTTACATTACAACAAAAACAAACAACATAAATACAGTAAATGGTGGTTTTATATGTGGCAAAGTGTTCGCTGAACCATTTCCAGACTTCTATGGAAGTCCAGTTTTACCTGCAGCTCCATCAAATCCCTGGTTTGGCTCTTTTTACTGCAGTAGATTAAATTAGGTG